>VWZO01022436.1:63314-174701 GCA_013396975.1 Bucco capensis | reverse complement strand
GGGACTCGCCGAAGAGTTTAGCGGTGTGTGGCCCCGAGCTTGCCTCAGTGGGGGCCGCCGGTTCCTCGGGACCGACCGCACGGGCACCGTCAGCGGTGGCAGGAGCTCGGTGCGCCGAGCGATGGCGGAAGAGCCTTCCCCGGGGGCAGCGCTGCTGCCGCCACCTCCATGTCCGGGGCTGCCCTGGTGCGGCAGCGAGGGGCCCGCGGGACGAGCGGCGGCTCCGGTGAGAACCGGTCCCGGGGCTGAGGAGGGGGCTGCGGGGCCTGGCCCCGGGAGGAGCTGGGGCAGCGTATCCCGGTGTGGTGCGGGAGGGGGTGGTCGGGACGTGCCGCGGGGAGGGGCTGCGGGCAGGGCGAAACCTCCATCCTCCGGTAGTCCCAGCCCCGGGATCGGGCCGTGCTGCTCCCGGCCCATGGCGGGGGCGGCGGGGTCGCGCCGAGGCCCCCCCCGGCCGGGCCCGGGGTGGTGGTCGGGAGCGGGCAGGAGGAGGAGGAGGAGGAGGAGGAGGCGGTTCCTGCCGCCCGCACCAGGGAGGAAACCTAAAGTCCTTTGGTGGAGCCTCGATGCTCCTCAGGAGGTTCTTCGCTGGCTCCTCGGTGAGCAGCGTCGGTGCCTTNGGGCACTGACAGCGCCGGGCCGGGGCAACGGGCGGGCAACGGGCGGGCAACGGGCAGGCTCCGCTCCGTGCCNCGCCGAGGCCCCCCCCGGCCGGGCCCGGGGTGGTGGTCGGGAGCGGGCAGGAGGAGGAGGAGGAGGAGGAGGAGGCGGTTCCTGCCGCCCGCACCAGGGAGGAAACCTAAAGTCCTTTGGTGGAGCCTCGATGCTCCTCAGGAGGTTCTTCGCTGGCTCCTCGGTGAGCAGCGTCGGTGCCTTCATCCCAGCGAGGGAGAAGCCAGCACCGGGAAAAGGTCTTCCAGGCTCGAATGAAGGGGAAGTGAGTTCCTCCTCCTGGCAGAGCATCCGCTCTCCAGCGCCCTGGTCCTGGCCGAGGCTGGAGAGGTGTGTGTGAGGGCAGGGCCGGAGCATCCCGCACCCTTCTGGTCTCTTTTTGGCTATCTCTGCACCAGCTTTCCCTTCCCCTCCCTGCCTTTTCTATCGCCAGCCATTGGGTTTGGCTGATCCAGGTGCAAGCTGGAGGTTGCATGGTGCCCACTGAGGGCCCTGTTGCTGTCACTGGGATCTGCAGATGTATTTTGAGAGGGTTTCAGAGACTAGACTCTGGCAAGGTTTGGCCTTCAGAGGGAAACTGCCCTTGGGGTCCTGGGCACTGACCTCCAGGGGAGCAGAGACTGTGCTCCCATCGTGTATTTTGGACAATGTTTGCCCTTCCAGAGACAACATTTTTTGATATTATCCAGCATTAGTGGCTCTTGTCTCCTGTCCTTAAAGAGAGGTGACAGTGGTTTTCTATGGGGCCAGCCTGCTTGTCCCGGTGGCACCCATCACCCAGCCTGACCATTCAAGGACAACCCAACATGCTGCAAACTTTTCTGGGGTTTTTATTTTTTTTCTTTCTTCCCCCAAATGGGGATGGATTTCCTCCTTTTTATTCCCAATTCATCATGCCCAGTGCCTACAGCCATTGCTGGGTTACTGTGTCTTTAAATCAGCTTAAGCAAATGCATGTAGGCAAAGCCTGGCTCAGCTCCGCAGCGCTCGGGGCTGCTGTGCCGGCACCAGGAGACCCAAACCCCACTGGGGGCTGGGGGCTGGACCCTGCCCTCACTACCTTGGCCTGGCTGTGCTGGGTTTTCATCCACACTCCTTATTCCTGGTCACTTCTGCTACAGTTTCTGACCTCTGCCTGAGCAGTAACATCACACATGATAAACTATTTCCCCTTTTTTTCCCCTTTTTTCTTTCATTTTCCCCCTTGCTACGTATCGTGGCAGTTGAGAGTCCTCTGAGAGGACCATTGTGGTATTTGAAGTTTAATTTTTTAATTTAATTTGGAGGTTTTTGGGTGGGGTTTTTTTGGCAAAGGGTTTTCTGAAGCCGTGCTCAAAGCCCAACCCCTGCTAAGGCATCTCGGGCAGCTTGTCACCTGCTCTGGACCTCTGCACCTCAAATGGACACCCAATGGTCACATCTCAAAACAAATATAATTTCTCGTCAATGTTACTAATGGCAACAAAGATTGCCAAGGGGAACAAACTCTGGCAAGCTCAGGAGCCCCTTGCTGGCATGACCATGTCCTCCTGGCCCATCCGAGCTACACTGAAGAGCCACGGGGCCATGTGCCACCGTGTTCCGCTGCCTTCGCTCCTGTCGAAGTCACTGGGATGCACTCCGGACAGCGAGTCCTGCTCAAAATCCCAGCAGTCAACCCAGATTTAGGTATTTGTGGCCATCCAGGGGGAAAGAAATCCTGCCTTCGAGGCTTCGCCACTCTCTGGGGATGAAGGTTACAAAGGTGTCTGCGGCGGGTGTGTTTCTAGGGTCAAAGTGCACTGCTCCAGCCTTCCGCAGTGCCCCCTGGCCAAGGGAGCCGTGCGGCACCCGGCAGCCACCTCCTCCCCATCTCCTGCTGCACAGGGATGCCTTTGGGCTTTCTCCTTTCCTGTACCCTCAGGTTGGGAAGTCTCCCTTTCTTTCTTTCCTCCCTCCTGCTGGCCCACTTAACGTGGCAGCAGAGAGCAGAAGGAGGCACCATGAATGGACAACATTTCGCTGTGTCCGTTAAGGCTCCAGTACCCAAGCAAGTCCATTGCTTTGTCTGATGATGAGACCTGTGGTGGGGTCTCTGGAGCTGGCTGCCAATGAGACCCCTAGTGGGATCTCCAGAGCTGACCATCAACAAGACCTATGGTGGGATCTCTGGAGCTAGCCACCAATGAGATCCATGGTGGGATCTCTGTGGCTGGCTGTGGCTGCAACTTGTACAGCAGGGAAAGGTGAAGCTGCTATTCACTCCAGCAAAGCTCATGCTGTCATCTGAACCCCAGCTCTGGTGCATGTTGCTGCTTATTGGGCCTCTGCTTGATATTCTCCTACCTGCATTGAGGGTGAGAAGCCTCCTTGGAGCTCAAGTGGAGGGAAGCCTTGTGCCAGGGGATTTTAGGAGAGTGGCTGCTGGTGTTTTGGTACCCATTCCCCATGGCTGCCCAGGCCAGGTGCAGCTGAGACAGTGGTGATCTGCTGGTGCATTGCTCTGGTGCTGCAGTTGGGGAGAGGAAGGGTGAGCATCTTGAGATCCAAGTTGTTTTGGTACTCAGAGGTGTACAGAGCAGGACAATACCTGAGAAGCTTTTTGGGGGGGTCAAGGCAGCATGGTCCTAAAGTGGAATATGCTTGCACCATGCAGAAGTGGCTGGCACAGGTTGTCTCTTTCTGTAGCCCTTTCAAGCTCGTTTTCTGTACCCATGGCTCTGGGTCTGCTCAGAAGTGCCATGGAGGTGGGCAATGGTGGAAGGTCATGGCTCTGGTTGACCTGATCAGAGCAGGCTAGACCAGGTGATAACATAGCTGTGGCATCTCTTAGGCCAAACACTGAGAGTGCCAAACTCTCTGGTAAAAACCAAATTCTTTGCCACCTGGAAGTGGTGCCCAGAGAAGTTGCTGTATGTGTTTGCCAGTGCAAGCGCTGGAGAAGCTGAGCATTGGGTCGGGTCAGGGAGCTGATCCAGCTGAGGAATCACTGTTATTTGGGGGGGGGGAGAGAGCTTGCAAATCTCCTTTGCACCTCCTGTACCCCTCTGTGACATCAGCACTGTGGTGGGAGGTGTGTGAGGGGCCAGCCGTGCAGCAGAGAAGTTAATTAGGAAGCCTTGCCTGGGGCAAGTCGAGTTAGGATCCCTTGGAGCTGGGGAGCAGGAAGGATTTTCACGGGGTCAGTGTGGAGATAGATGATGTGGGCTTAGCCCTGCTCTGCTGCCAGAGAGCTGCAGGGGAAGGCAGCAGCAGCCTGTCCCTGCCACCCTCTGCTTGGCTGAGTGTCTTGGTGCTGTTGGGGTTTTAGTGCACAGAGGATTTGTCTAGAGATAATTATTGGAAAATACCCACTCTCAAAGAACTTCATCTCAGGAAACTTGTTTCCCTTAGCTGTATTTCAGAAGAGACTGTAGTTTCTTGACTTAATCCAAGGGAACTTCCACAGGTAGCTGTGTTGTCACTAACCTGAGTGAAAGCATGCTTGTACTACATGGAAAACATCTTCTGCTTTGCTTTCTCTGAGCCTGGAAGAGGCTAGTTTGCAGGGTAGTATCATCTCCTCCTGCAAAATGTTGAGTGGTTTTGCTTTAATGAATGAAAAAACCCAAACCCCCTTGCTTTTAACTCACTACACTGGCTTCTTTGAAAATCTCTCTCGTTGTTGTTCAGCACCTTTCTTGTTCACAGTTCTTAGAGCATGTTTTGTTTTGAGAGGCGAAGGAGCTGTAATCTCACAGGATGAGCTTCTCCGTGCAGAATGCCCTGTTGATGTTCTTCTTCTGTTCTAAACTAGTTTTCCTTGGAGTTAATTGGAATTGGCTGGGCCCCCCTAGTTAGCTAAATCAAAATAAGACTGTGGTTTCGTATACACTTCCTTTGGCAGACGTGGTGGATTAAGCCGATTCTGTGCCAGGCTGTGCCCTCTCTCCCTCTTGGTGAACCTGCTTTAGGAGCCAGGATGGGTTAAAACCAGGGAAAAAAAAGGAAAAAAAAAAGCTTTTCAGTAGAGATCAACTCCCTGCTCAAGTTTACCAGGACACTGTGCAGTCCTGGTGACATGACTGAAGGGGTGAGGGAAGAAGAGGGGTTCAACAGCTTCTGCTTGAAGCCAGGCATGAAACCATGCCCTACTTGTGTTCTCCAAGGAGCTCCTACTAGTTTAATTACATCCGTGGAAAGTTGCTTCAAGCTGCATCAATATAGATGGGAGATCTGCTCCGTTTCCTTGTGCTGCCTCCACTAAAGGGCTGTTTTGAGCTGGGGAGGCTGTGGTTGCTCTCTCTGGCTTGGTCCCTGCAGTTCCTGGGCTGCCTTCTCAAGGATGCTGCTCCTTCGCTGTCCGAGCTGGTGTGGGCTTGATGCCACATCTCTTGTCCTTCCCCCATTTTATTCCTTCTCTTAGTTGAAATCATGATTTTCTCCACTGTTGTTGGTTCCCTGTGAACTGGCTGTCTTTGGCACGTGTCCCACGTCGTCCATAGAGGACAGAGGCCAAGAACTGGTCCAACAGTGTCTGTCTCTGTTGCTGTGCCCTCCCAGCTCTCTCCTCGTGGCCGTCATGCTGCCTCTCTTGAGCAGCATCTACTTGAGTATTCAAAAGGTCCTGTTTCTCCCAGCTCCTCATCCACCCTGCTGCTACTTCTCCCTTGCCAGACCCATCCTTGGGGCTGCCTGATCTGTGCTCGTTTGAGCCTTCAGCTCTCCAACTCCTGTGCCACCTCGTGCAGCCGCATGCGTCCCCGGCCCCCGTGGCACAGAAGGTCCCTTTTGATTCCTCCCGACACATCTTGCCCTGCCACAGTGCTCAGGGGCAGAACCTTTCTCCTCCCCTTCTTTCAGTTTGGCCTAAGATGGTGAAATCCCCGCAGATTGTTTGTTCCCCTATTTCCTTTATGTTGCATTTCTCTCCAAGCATCGAAAGACTCCTCCCCTTCCTGCTCCAAGCCACCTCTCATTCTCTTTGGGTACGACCCTGCTCTCTGTCTCAGCCTCTGCCCTGATCCCCCATCATGATACAGTATTTCCTCCACCTTCTGGGTCTTTGAGCAGGTTTCTCCCTCTTCCCCCATCTCTGGTTCCTCCAGTCTGCTCACTCGTGCCCTCGTACGTGCAGACGGGTCTGTTGTTTCTTGTTTTGCCAGCAAGCCACCTTGCCCCCATTTCTCCCATGTGCCGTGGTCCTTCTCTCCTGTCTGGAGGATCCCCATTGGCGTGTTTGGGCAGAGGATCCCTGGCAGCAGCCACCTTCCAAAGAGTCGCTCAATTCCATGTCTCCATCCCTCCAGCTGCTGGCCAGGCAGTCCCTGCTCAGCTCGGTCTGGCGTAAAGGGATGGTGCAAGCTGCTTCTTGTCCCGTTCAGAGCTCGTGTCTCCAGGAGTTTGTCAGGAAAAAGAAAACCAACGGAGATTTAGGATCACGTGTGGCTTTTGAGCTCCTTCCCCCTCTCCCGTGCTGCGCCGTTGCTGTGGCTCTGTGCCTGCTTTACCTTCGGGCGTTCAGCATTTCTCTGAAGCAAGGACCTCTCTGACAGCATCTCTCTGCCTTTTGCAGCCAGTCCTGCTCGCTTCGAGTCCACTTGCTAGCACGGTAGAGCCTCTCTTCCTTCGTTGCTTTTTCCCTGACACGACTCGAGCAGCAAAGCTGCCTCAGTGCTTCAACAGCCAGTGCTGCACGATTGGCTGCAACGTTCTCCCCCGAAAGCTCCACCCAGCCGACGGTGCGTCTGGGATGCTCACGGATCCCTGGGTTTCCTCATGTTTTCCAACCGCTACTCTGCTCAATACCAGCACCTTCCTGACGGAGGCAGGGGATAATCACTCGATGGTACTGGTGGCAAGCCTCTGCCCTCCTCCAGGGTCCCCCAGCTGCCCCCTTGTTGGAGCCTTTCCCCCCTGAACCTGCCGTGGGCTGGTTTGGAAGCCTTTGGGGACATCAGCGTTTTAATAGACCATCATCTTGGGTGCAGCTCTGTCTGGTGGCTCGCTGCCCGGTGATGGAGGTTCCTCTGGAGGGAGAAGAAAAGCAGAGGAATCTTTTGAGGGATGCATCTGTGTGTGTGTACTTCACGCCCCTGTGAAACTCTCAGGGTAGCCCGAAAGAGGCTTTTTGGCAATCACCTTGTATAGTGGGCTGGGGCTTTTGTCCCAAGGCACTGCTGATTTCTTCCAGCCCTCTTCCAGACAGACGTGGAGCAGCTCAGGCATCGTACCCCATCTGTCTGGCAGCCAAGCTGGGGAGAGCTGTCCCTGAAGTACCCGGGGAGGGTTAACACTCCTCTGTTTCTCTGTCACAGGCAGAGTGGCCCCTGGAGCCCCAGCAGGTCCCGGTTGGTGACGAGCAGCTGTCATGATCTCTACAGCACCTCTCTACAGTGGGGTGCACAACTGGACCAGCACAGAGCGGATTCGCATGTGTGGCCTCAACGAGGAGAGGTGAGGGGTGCGGGCGGTGTGGTGGGGCCTCAACGAGGAGAGGTGAGGGGTGTGGGCGGTGCGGTGGGGGAAGGAGGAGGAAAGGAGGGAGGCGGTGAGGGATTGGAGAGGCTAGGGGCAGGGAGCTGCTGCTAGCTCAGCCCCTTCTTCTTAGGGTGTCAAATGGACTGAGGTCTGAAAGAGCCACAGGGAGGGGATGGACCTGTGGCCAGGATGGGATGGATGTGTGGTCCAGCAGTGCCATCCTGTGATGGTCCACATGTCCTGTGCTCCAGTGAGGAGGGCCCACAGGCAGAGTGCACTGGAGGTCTCTGCAGAGGAGCTGTGTGTAGCTGTGTTGCCTCCAAGGTGTTGGTGGGTGAGGAGGTGCTTGCGTGTTCCTCACCAGACCTGTGCCCTCTTATTGCCAGGGGAGGAAAAGAGCTGTGAGCCAAGCCGTCACGAAGAGCTTTTGGGGACCCAGGAGGGTTAGAACAGACCAAATGATTAGATGGGGCAGTTGTAACACGCCACCAAATAGGAGATTAGGGACGATTAGTGGCTGGGAGGCAGAATCGATCAGGACGAGTCCCTGGCCTGCCCCATGGCTTTGCATTGCCCTTTCATTTCTGCAGCTCTGGGCCCTGTTGCTTGAAACTGATCAGTTTGTGGCTTCCTTGAGACTACTGTGTTCCTGTGGCCAGAGCCTGAAAAGTTTTATGGGCTTGAAGGCAGCACATGCCTGTCGTTCCTCTCTGTGGGTGCTGAGGCTGTTGGTGGTAGGTCCTCTGAGGACCTGTCAGGAGAGCGATGGGATGGGAAGAGGTTGGGGCTCTGGCTCTGTTGCTCCTTGCTGTGAGTGTCCAGGCTGTTGGTGGTAGGTCCTCGGAGGGCTCGTCAGGAGAGCGATGGGATGGGAAGATGTGGGGCTGTGGCTCGGGGCAGAGCCGCGGGCAGAGCTCATCTGCAACCCTCAGCAGCCTCTCGGCTGCCGTGTGTCCCTCAGATAAGAGCTGGGGATGGTGCTGTCTTCACCTCTCCTCCACAACGAACATCGATGTCTGGGGAGGCAAACCCCGGGCTGGCTGCGGCTGGGAGGGGCTGTCCCCGGCACCAGCTCTGGAGGAGCCCTGGGACTCAGACGGGAGGAGGGTACCGGCCCGGGCTGTGGGACAGGGCAGGGAACGGGGAAGGACCGGGACAGGGCCAGGGAAAGTCCAGTACTGGGGCCGGGACCCGTTCCGGGGCAGCACCGGGAAAGGGCTAGTCCCTGTGCAGACCCAGTTCCGGTCCCGGTCCATGGGCAGTTCCGGGCAGGTCCAGTCCCGGTCCTGGGGCAGGGCTGGGGCAGCACCGGCCAGGTCTGGTCCCAGTCCCGGGGCAGGGCTGGAGCAGCACCAGGCAGGGCCGTGCTCGGTGCCGGGGCAGGTCTGGAGCAGCCCCGGGGCAGGCTCGCTCCCGGTGCCGGTCCCACTCCCGGGCAGGTCTGGAGCAGCCCCGTGGCAGGCTCGCTCCCAGTGCCGGTCCCGCTCCCGGGCAGGTCTGGAGCAGCCCCGGGGCAGGCTCTCTCCCGGTGCCGGTCCCGCTCCCGGGCAGGTCTGGAACAGCCCCGGGGCAGGCTCGCTCCCGGTGCCGGTCCCGCTCCCGGGCAGGTCTGGAGCAGCCCCGGGGCAGGCTCGCGCTCGGTGCCGGTCCCGCTCCTCTCTGTCCAGCTCCCACCGCGGTGCCTCCAGCTACGTTTTGGCGCCCCCTGGCGTTCCGCCGTCGCCCTCCCGTGTGGCGCCAGCCCCGGCCACGGCCCCGGCCCCGGCCCCGCTCCGCCTGTCTCCGCGCGGACCGGGCCGTCTAGCCTCCGGGATCCCCTTTACGCCCGTCCCGATCACTCTCTTCGCCCTTCAAGTGCTCCTCGCCGCGGCGGGACCGAGGCTATCCCGGCGCAGCGCTGGGCTCCGGGGCCTGCCGCACGCCGAGCCCGGGGGTCCGCGCTGAGCGGCCTGGCCCCGGCCCCGGGCCCGCGCTGAGGCCATCTGCTGTCCCCGCACTGATGACAGCTCCTCCTCGGGCCGCGCCGCCTTGGAGGGACCCTGTCACGGTGCCACCGAGGGAAGCAGAGCCGCTGGAAGGCACCGAGTGAGGAAGGGGCAGCCTGGATCGAGGTGCTGATGCTGGGGGCACAGGAGCCCCAGGAGGAACCGTGCTCCGGTTGTGTGTGTTGGTGTGTGGGGAAAAGCCTAGGAGGTAGAGGATCAAACCCAGAAGAAGTCACATCAGCAGCAGCAGGAGCAACTGAACTTGAGTGTTTTTGACCCAGCAGTGTGTTTAAATGAGCCTCAGAGAGGAGAGGATCGACACGGGGTAAATACTGCTGGGGCAGGAGGGTCCTGGGGCAGGCACCGAGCATGTGAGCACTGGCTCTGCTCCCATCCTTCCCTAGAGCATCAGGACAGATCTCCTCAGTGTGCCTTGTGTCCCTGCAGTTCTCAGCCCTTCTCCTGAATTCACCCTTTCCACTCTTTGTTCTGCAAGGAGAAAGGGTCACAGGTGTGCAGACCAGCAGGACACTGCACTCTGGGGTGGCTGCAGGAACTTGCTGCTCCTGCCGTGGACAGCTTGAGCCTGAGGAGATTTGGTGCTGGAGGGAGATCACCTGAGGCTAGAAGAGAGCAGGGAGATGGAGGAATGGGAATCACAGTCTGGTTTTGACAGGAAGGGACCTTCAAAGGTCATCCTGTCCAACCTCCTGTAGTAAGCAGGGACATCTCCAGCTAAAGCAGGTTGCTCACAGCCCCAAACAATCTGACCTGGAATGGTTCCAGGGATGGAGCATCTACCACCTCCCTGGGCATCCTGGGACAGGGTCTCACCACTCTCAGCATAAATAATTCCTTCCTTCTATCTAGTCTAAATCTTTCTCTTATATTTTAAAGCCATCACCCCCTGGCCTGTCCCAGCAGGTCCTGCTAAAAAGTCTGTTGTCAGCTTTTTTATAGGCCCTTTAAGTACTGAAAGGCTGCAAGAAGGTCTCCCTGGAGCCTTCTCCAGGCTGAACAACCCCAACTCTCTCAGCCTGTCCTCACAGCAAACCCTCCACAGGATTTCCAACCCTCTGGATCCACTCCAACAGGTTGGAGGAGGGGCAAGAACAGACAAGCAGGATGAAGCTCAGGGCAGGATGGGACTGGAAACATGTGATGGGGCAGAATGGGAAGGAGAGGGGACAGGAGCTGGGATGTGGAGATGGGGAGACCAAGGAGTCAAGTGGCCATGTAAGAAAGGTGCACAGAGCTGCTGGGCCATGGAGAAGGTCTTAAGGAGCTGTAGGGTAAATGTTTCTGTATGAGGAAGTGGACAAGAGCTCCGGGATGGGGAGTACCGCAGCAGACAGCAGTGCTCCTCACCCCTTCAGTCTGCAACAGCTGTACCTGCTGTGTAACAAGTGGTGAGAAGCTGGCTACCTGGAGCAGGCTCCCTTCATCAGGCTGCTGACTGCTCCAGTGTCCTGCACGGGGTCAAGGAGGAGTGGGATGCTGGGAGGGCATCTGGAGGCTGTGTAACGCTGTGTCTTGTTCTTGGCTAGGAGAGCCCCCCTTTCTGATGAGGAGTCTAAAACAAGCAGCTCCCAGCACTTGGGCTCTCAAGAGTTTTGCGTCAGCAGCAGCCTTTCCGAGGTGAGCTCCTCGCATGCGTGTCCCACTCCAAGAAGGCCTTTCCCTGACAAAACAGGCCAAGCAGGAGCATCTCCTCTAATGGGTCCCGTGGGCTCCTTCTCGAGAGGGATGCACCTGAGTGCAGTGAGGCAATGCAATGCTCTAGTTCAGCAAGAGCTGTTTGCCACCTCTGTGTCCTGGGGAGGCTTGAGGGAAGGTCCTGCCTGCTTTGTACAGTTCTGAGGACACCTTCTGCCTTCTTGTTGCAGGTGGAGCTCACAGCAGTCAGCGGTGGTGGCAGCAGTGCCCAGGGGCTGGATGCTGATGGCAAGGTGGAGGAGAAGCTTGGGCCCAAACTGGAAGAGCAGCCACCTGATCCCAACCCAAACCTGGAGTGTGTGGGAAAGACTGTGAAAGATGATGCCCTGGGCCCTCTGGCAAGCCAGGGGGATGGCAGAGGGCAGGAGCCCATGATCCCCAGAGCTACTGAGCAGGAGAGAAGTGGTGCTGATGCTACCTGGACATCTGCAGATCCTCACAGCGACAAGCAGGTTGATGCTCCTCCAGCCTCCTCTGTGGGTCCAGAGAGCGAGCCTGCCGGGAAGGAGAACACCACCCCGAGCGCTGGAGCACAAGGGCCAGCACAAGGAGTGCTGGCAGAAGGGACCTTGTCTGTGGTTGTGTCCAGCTGCAACACCTCTGCCTCCACTCCCGCAACATTTACTCTGAACAGAGTCTGTTTTCCCACATCTCAGGCCCCTGCTATGCAAAAGCTGCCCCTGTCCTTCCAGGCTGGGACAGTTCTGAGCCCGAGCCAGTCGCTGGTGTACATTCCACCCCCCAGCTGTGGGCAGCCGCTCAGCGTCGCCACCCTTCCAGCCACCTTGGGGGTCTCCTCCACGCTCACCCTCCCTGTCCTGCCTTCCTACCTACATGAGCGTTGCCTGCCAGGCATCATTGCTTCCCCAGAGCTGCGCTCCTACCCATATACCTTCTCCGTCACTAGACCCTTGGCTTCAGATGCCAAAGTGGTGTCTGTGGAGGTGAACCAGCTCAGCTGCCCTTCGCCCTCGGGTGGAAGCAGTGCTCAGGCTGCTGCTGAGGTCCCTGCTGCCCCATCCACCACTGGCCCTTCCATCTCATCTGGCCAGGCCCCGCTGGCCACAGCACCATGTGGGACTGCTGCTCCCTCCTCCGGCAGTGGAGCACAGGCCAAAGTACCGGCAGCTCCCGAGCCCCATGCACCAGCAGCTGCCACTTCGCTCTCTCCTCTGAAGTCCCCTCCACAGCTGGAGCGTGAGATGGTCTCCTCCTCTCCAGAGTGCAGTGAGATGCCTCTCGATCTCTCCTCCAAGTCCAACCGTCAGAAGCTGCCTCCACCCAGTCAACGTAAGACTCCTCCGATGCCCATCCTAACACCTGTGCACACCAGCGGCAAAGCTCTCCTCACCACTGTCCTGTCCAAGTCCCAGCGCGCGGCCCAGGCTGCTGGAAGCAGCGTCACCTCCTGCCTCACCACCAACCCTCCCTTGGTCATCTTCCCCGAGTTCCTGCGCAATGGCGAGCAGGGCTCCTGGGTGAAGAACACCACTCTCATCAGCACCATCCCAGGCACCTACGTTGGCGTGGCCAACCCAGTGCCAGCCTCGCTGCTGCTCAGCAAGGACCCTGCTGTGAACCTCAGCAGGGACCCGCGGCACCTTCCCAAGCAGGAGCCCATCTCCATCGTCGATCAGGGAGAGCCTCGCGGTGCCGGCGTTCCCTGTGGGAAGAAAGCCAACCAGGTCAGCACAGAAGGACAGCAGGATCCTGCCAGGAGAGTTCTTCACAGCAGAATTGCTCCCGGAGCTCCTTTGTGTCAGTCCAAGGACATCTCCACCTGGAATCCTGGCCAGGGAAGTGTGTACCCACGATGCCCTGTGAATGGAAAACCTTCCAACCCTCAGCTTGTGCCTCTCGGCTGGTCTCCTTATCATCAAACCCCACTGCTTTCAATTGGCATCTCCACAGCAGGGCAGCTGCCTCCGAACCAGAACAGCTCCTGCAAGCCAGCGGGTGCCGGAGAGCTCCCAGCATTCCCTAGCGTGCAGCCCACGGAGTCCAGCATGGCTGCCCAGAGCCTGCCAGAGGGGCTGCCCAGGCTCCTGCCTCCAGAACGAGAAGCTGTGGCCAAGAGCAAGAGCTGCCGAGTGTTGCCCAAGCTCTACGAGGAGTCAACCAAGGCAGTCCCCTTGGAGGCAAGTCCACCTCTTCAGACCAGTGCTCTGGATGGGAAAGGAGGGAAGGGGAAGCTGGACAACCCTCAGAAGAGCCAAGAGTGTGATCACCAAGCAGGGGCTGACTCCAGCAAGGAGGGCAGCCTACAGACTGAGGCTCCCCAGGGGAGCTGTAGCCTCAAACAGTCGGATGCAAAGCCCAAAAGCCAAGTGCTAGCGGCATATTTGTCGCACGACCTGCCCGCGGCCGGGCAGCAGAGCCTGCGGATGCTTTCAGAGGTGCCTGCTGTGCCCACGGAGAGTCAGCGCAAGGAGCTGGCCTGCGAAGCCTCCCGGGAGGCACCAGCTGCAGAGCCTCTCCAGTGCGTGCGTCAGGTGGATCTCTGCAGGGTCAAGAAGGAGCGAGTGGAGTGTGATGTGTCCTTTTCTTCTGGGACTTGCCTGCAAGCTGGGACTGCTCCTCAGGCCTTGGCCGAGGTCAAGCTCAAAGGAGCAGGCCAAGTGAAGCAAGAGGGCAGTGTGCGCTGCAAGGCCAAGCGGCAGCACGATGGGGACACCAGGCAGAGCCACAAGAGACTCAAGTGCCAAGCCCAGGATGGTGAGGAGTCCCCAAGCAAGTCAGGGAGCCGGAGTGTGCACAGCCGGAAGGTTGGTGGGACAGGCTGAGGCTGGTGGGTTGTGGCAAAGGTTTGGGGTGAGGAAGGAGCCCTCACAGGAACTTTCCACCCATGTCCTTTGGATTAATGTATCTGTGTCTGCAGGTTAGCTAAAAATCATAGAGTCACAGACTGGTTTGGGTAGAAAGGGACTTTCAAGGTCATCTAGTCCAACCCCCGTGCGCTCAGCAGGGACATCTCCAACTAGAGCAGGTTGCTTAGAGCCCCAGACAACCTGACCTGGAATGTTTTCAGGGATGGGACATCTACCATCCTTCTGGGCAATCTGGGCAACCCTCAGCATAAACAATCTCTACCTTAGATCTAGTATAAATCTCCCTCTTTCAGTCCTGTCACAACAGGTCCTGCTAAAAAAATCTCTCCCAGCTTTTTTATAGGCCCTTTAAGTCCTAAAAGGGTGCAAAAAGGTCTCCCTGGAGCCTTCTACTCTCTAGGCCGAACAACCCCAACTCTCTCAGCCTGTCCTCACAGCAGAAGGATTCCGCCCTTAGATCATTTTTGTGACCCCAGATGGATCTGGAGTGTCAAATGCTCTGGAGGGCACCAGTGTGATGAGCAGGGGACAGCATTTTGTCCCCTCTCCTTTGCTCCTCCAGCTTGGCCAGTCCCCAGCTTAGGCTTCAGGATGTCTCCTCCATTCACAGTGGCAAAAACACCACGACAACCCTCACGACCACGGCAAGCGAGAGGGCCGAGCCAGCCAGGGAGCAGGGAAGGACCACAACAGCCTCAGGGTCAAGCGGAAGCGCAGGAGGCCAGCAAAGACGGAGTTCCTGCCGCCAGCACGCCGTGGGGACAGCCACGAGGAAGGTACTCCTCTCCATGGCCAGGGCTGCTCTTGTGGGCTCAGGCTGTGCCATGCTACTCATGGGACCAAAGCCCTACTCTCCCGAGGCTGAACGGCCTCTGGAGCTCGTGGCTTCCTGTGGTGGGTTGGGATCCAAAGCAGAGCTGCCGTGTGGTGCTAGACTGCCCTTCCCTTGTTACTTCCAAGCTCACTTCTCCCTGCAGGATACCTTGAGAAGAAGCCCAAGAACAACTTCCGGGATTTCATTCCGGTGGTGCTGAGCAGCCGGACGCGCAGTCAGTCAGGTGAGCTGGAGCCAGGTGGGAACCCTGAATGGACTGGGAGCATTTCCCTTTCTCTCTGTCCTTCTGCCTGTCTCCTGTCCTGCCTTGAAGGGTTTTTCTAGTCGATGCTTGGCTTCTTTGTCAGCTTGAAATCCCACTTTCTTGCAGGGAGCGTCGCTGGCTCTTCTGCTGGTGCGACAGGAGAGTGCGATGTGACTGGTCAGGAGATTTTACCACTGCTGGAGGAGGATCAGGAGGAAGAGGAGGAGGAAGAGGAGGAGGAGGAGGAGGAGGAGACACCCTCCAAACGTCGCAAGCTGCGCAGATCCCACAGGAGCTCCCGCTACCACAGCCGGAGGGCCAGGGACAGGTCACTGTCCGAGAGGAGCAGCTGTTACACCAGGAGGACCCGGGAGCTGCCCTGGAGGGTGGAATCACCCAGGCAGCTCTGGGAGCCCACTGAGGAGGAGGAGGAGGATGACAGCCACATCAAAAGGAAGAAGAGGAGACGACAGAAAAGTCGGAAATACCAGACAGGGGAATATTTGACTGAGCGGGAGGAGGAGCGAGTGGGCTACTCCCACAGGAGGAGGAAATCCAAAGCAGGTACAGTCAGGGAAGGGAGTTCTGGTACCAGGCTGGGGATCAACGTGGGAGTTGTTTGTTTCTTTGTTTGTTTAATTTACTTTATCTAGGATTTCTGGGGGGTTTTTGAGGTTTTTTTATAATGGTGAAACTCCATCTTTACTAATGGTTTGATGTCCACAGCATGGGCTGCTGCAATTGATCAGCTCTTCTTCCAAAAATGTTTACAGTACATTTTAGAGGAGGAAACAGCAGCTGATGAGGCTAATGAGATACTGATCTTGCCCTCAGATGAAGGCAGGGAGCGTGGGAAAATGAGACTGGGATGAGGTAGCACGGTGAAATATTTCCGGATGAGCGTGGGCTCCTGGGAGCATCTCTCAGCATTCCTGGCTAAAGCAGAGGGACATGGAGCCATCACAGTTCAGCTGGGCTTCTTCATGCTTTGTCTTGCTTTAGTGAGGCTACTTGCAAGCTTGCACCAGGGAGCACGAGGAGGAGAGGGTTAACAAAGCCATAGGATTTGCAATCCATGGAGGAATCCTCCTCTGTGGTTGGTATCTGCTAGGAGGAGGAGGAGGCAGTGCCACCTGCCCTGTCCCACTTGTTGCTCTGGTGTTTTGTCCCCAAACTGCCCACTGAAATCAGTGTTTCCCCCGGGATTTTCTCTGCAAGATCCTTGGTCCCTGCTTCCTAGCACTAACAAGACATAAGTGGAAGTTCTGTGTGGTGCTTGGCGTGGAGAATCTAGAGTCTCAGCATAACGTGGAAGCTGGAGATGCTGCTCCTGGAGATCAACTGAAGCTGCCTTGGCCTTGGAGGCAGCAATGTCCCTGACAGACATCAGGTTTTGTTCCTGGAGTTTATCCTCTTGGTGCCTTGAACTAACCCATGGGGCATCTCCTCACTTTTCACCTAGCAAGGAAGCAAAGTCTTTGTTCCCAAACAAAGTGCCCAAAGCCCTGGAGAGAGCCAGGCTCAGGCTCTGCAGAGCTGGTTGCAGATGCCTCCTCTGTCCTTGGGGCACCTGAGGGCTCTTCCTTCATCACCTCTTTTATTCCAGAGCTCCCTGTCCAGAGAGAGGTGTGTGGCATCACCCAAGTCCAGGTGGTTATTTGTTCACAGAGCTTTGCTTTCTTATTCCATGCTTTGTTTTCCATGCTGTCATGCCTTTGTGATGGGATGGTGTTTCAGGGAAGCAGAGCACCCATCCTTGTGCCACATGCAGAGCTCTGCAGTGAGCAACCTGCAGCTCAGTGTAAGGCAAGGATTTCCCTTGAGGCATTTGCTACTCCTACCTGCATGTGTATGAACTGAAAGTTTAATGTGCTCCCTAACTTCTGTGGTGATGGGCAGATGGCAGAGGCCAAGGCAAGCTCTGGGTTTGTAGGCAGCAAAACAATGACTGTTCAGAGACAGCATGAAGGAGATAGCTCCTCTGTTTTCTGTCTCTCCAGAGGTGAATCCTGCTCAGCCTCACAGGGAGGGCAGCACTAACTACAAGGAAGTGAGCTGACAAGGTGGATTATTCCATACAGGTCACTGTCAGACCTAAGGAAAAGCCTTAGTCGTAGAATCAAGGAATCATTTAGGGAGGAAAAGACCTTTCAGATTGAGTCCAACCATTAAGCAATACTGCCAAGTCACCACTAAACCATGTCCCTCAGCACCACATCTACACATCTTTTCAAGCCCTTCAGGGCTGGTGACTCCATCACTGTCCTGGGCAGCCCCAATTTCCTTTGGGGAAGAAATTGTTCCTCATGTCCAATCTATACCTCCCCTGGTGCAACTTGAGGCTATTTCCTCTTGTCCTATCACTTGCTCCTTGGGAGAAGAGACAAACTCCCTCCCTTCAGGGAATTGGAGAGAGCCAGAAGGTCTCCCCTGAGCCTCCTTTTCTCCAGACTAAACAACCCCAGTTCCCTCAGCCACTCCTCATAAGGCTGTTGTGTGCAAGCCCCAGCCCTCATAGGCTTGGCCTGGACCAGGACCACTGGCTGTCCTTGGGTGTCTTGTGTCCATGCTGAGTCCATCCTGGATGGGGAGAAACTCTGTATTCTCTCCACTTCTACTTCCAGCAGTGCCTCTGCCGTGGATTTGTGGCTCTGCAGCCATGGAAGATCAGCAGCTCGTTGTGCCTGGTGGCAAAGATCTGGGTCCCTAGCCTCTGGTGCTGTTCCCATGGAAGTTCCTCATTCCTGCTTCTCCTTTAGATTTTAGGCATCGGAAGCAGAAGGAGTCTGGGAAGGGTAAAGGCACAGAGCTACGGCTGAGGAGCAGGCTGTCCCCATCCCCCAGGAAATCTCAAGGACGTCCAGACTTTCGGAATGGCTTCTACCTGGAGCACTCTGATAGCTCTCCTGTCCAAGAAGAGCTGGAGAAACCATCAGGAAAACGCAAATGTAAAACCAAACACCTGGCAGGGATCTGTGACGAGGGGAAGGTATGGCTTGGGCTGACGAGGGGAAAACACTGGGGAAGAAGAGAGAGAAGAGCACTCCCCTCAGTACGCCACGGCCACGTGTGCCAAGGAGTTGTATTCCTTTCTTTTCCAGGGCAAAGGCTGCTGGAACCAGCCCAAAGTGCGCTCTCCAAAGAAGCCCCAGGACTTGTGGACTCTTTGTAAGACCCATCAGGACACCCCAGGCAGTACCCCTGAGTTGCCCACTACCCAGAACATTCCTCCTGGAGCTCGGCGGCTGATTGTCAACAAAAACGCAGGGGAGACCCTTCTGCAGCGGGCAGCTCGCCTGGGCTACAAGGTGGGTCTGGGGGATCCTTCCTCTGCTCTCTGTCCCATGCTGCCTTGTCCAGCTTGGTGTGGGACCAGAGCTCCAATGCTCTCACCTCTGTAGGATGTGGTGCTCTACTGCCTGCAGAAGAAGAGCAGCGACGTGAACCATCGTGACAACGCTGGCTACACGGCTCTGCACGAAGCCTGCGCGCGAGGCTGGATCGACATCCTCCACATCCTGCTGGAGCATGGAGCCAACGTCAACTGCAGCGCCCAGGATGGCACCAGGCAAGGCACTGAGAGGGGAAGGAAGGTCTGGGGAGTGCTGAGGATGGAGGATAGGGAGCAGGGGCTGCTCCTCAGGAGGAGCTGTCAGTCATGGCTGTGTTTGTCTGAAGCCAAAACAAAGCGTTTGCTTTGCAGTCTCCTCCAGTCTCCTCTTTATCATAGAGTCATGAAATTGTTTGGGTTGGAAGAAGACCTTTAAGATCATGGAGTCCAATCATTAACCAGCACTGCCAGGTCAACACTAAACCATGTCCCTCAGCACCACATCTCCATGGCTTTGAAGCCCTCCAGGGATGGGGACTCCAGCACTGCCCTGGACAGCCTGGGCCAGGCCTTGACAACCCTTTTGAGGAGTAAACTTTTCCTAATATCCAATCTAAACCTCCCCTGGCACAACTTGAGGCTGTTTTGTCTCATCTTATCCTTGGGAGAAGACACCAACCCCCACCTGGCTCCAACCTCCTTTCAGGGAGCTGTAAAGAGTGAGAAGGTCTCCCCTGACTTCTCCAGACTAACCAATCCCAGTTCCCTCAGTTGCTCCTCACCACACTTGTGCTCTAGACCCTTCCCCACTTTCCTTGCCCTTCTCTGGCCACACTCCAGCACCTCAATGTCCTTCTTGGAGTAAAGAACCCAGAACTGACCCCAGGATGATCCCTGCCCTAGTCCTGCTGCCACACTAGTGCTGATACTATTATAGTATTATCCTGTTATAATGCTATACTATTTCTGCCAATGCTTCTGTCCTTGCAGGCCTGTCCATGATGCAGTAGCAAATGACAACCTGGAAACCTTGTGGCTTCTCCTGTCCTATGGTGCTGATCCCACTCTGGCCACTTACTCGGGGCAGACAGCCATGAAGCTTGCCACCAGCGACGTGCTGAAGCGCTTCCTCTGCGGTACGTGCCAAGCTAAATGCTGCCAGGGCTTCCATACTTCCTCTCTGGCAGCACACAGGACGAGCTCTGGCTGTCAGAGGGTTTGGAAGTGCTTGAGCAGCAGGTGACTGAGGAGTTTTAGCTCTGTCCTGTCGTGTGTGTGTGTGGTTTCACCACCCAAACCTCAGCTAGAGAGCTGTGTTCTGTCTTGAAGATCCAAGGCACTCTCCAGTCTTTGATGTGTGAGGAGAAGGCAATGCTCTGGTCACACAGCTACACAGACAGTGGTGTGCAGGAGGCTTGGAGACACTGTTCCACAGTTCCTGGTTCTTCTGCATAACCCAAGTGAACATAATTTTGCTTGCCTTCTACTGGAGAACACCTCTAGCCTGTCTGCCATTGGTAGGAAGGTCCATTTTGGATCCCTGTGGCCAGGAGTGAAGCATGTCTGCTTTCTGCACTGTTGGTATGGAATCAAGAGAAGTGTTGTAGCTCCTACACAGCAAGGAAAAGACAGCAGTGGATCCCAGACAGATACAAGGCAGAAAATCCTCTAGTGTTGAAATAATCTAGTTACCTGGCTGAGCTTCTCCAGGCTCAACAATTCATGCAGGTGTTGGAGATGTGAATCTGAACTCCAGACAGCCCTCAGAACCTTTCTTTCTGACCCTCTTAGGTGGCAACTAAGAAAACTGACAGAAAACCTGGTCAGTTTGCTTTTGTTCTTCCCTTTTCAGCTTCTGTTTCATCTTCTCAGGCCCAAGGCCATGTTGTCCCCTCCTGGGTGAGGGTTCCCTTCTTGCAAGGAATCACAGAATGGAATCACAGAATGGTTTGAGTTAGAAGGTGCTTTCAAAGGTCTGCTGCTCCTGCAGTGAGCAGAGACAGCTTCAACTAGCCCCGTTGCTCAGAGAGCTTGTTCAGGTTGTTCAGCTTTGGGGGAAAGCAGCAGAAGTGAGGTGTCTGCTGCAGGCTCAGTGGATGCCCATGCTAGGACGATGCTTTAATGAGTAGATAAGCACTGACCTTGTCACTTTTGTCTCTTCAGATTACCTGTCAGATCTGCAGGGGCGCACTGATGGAGACCCTGGCACAGCATGGGACTTCTACAGCAGCTCAGTGCTAGGTGAGTTGAGTCCAGCAGCAGAGCAGACACACTGGGGAATGACACATCCTTCACTTGGCTCTGGCTGTGTGCCTTCCAGCTCACACCTTGGGTGGTTCCTGAGAGTTTTTAGCTGTTGATCTTGGAGCAATTCTTGTAGTAAGCAGTCACTAAGATCAAACCAAGGCAGGCAGAGGGCATACTTATTCCTCCTAAGTGTAGAAGTCTGGAACTTGCAGACCTGCCCACCCCTCTTCTCTGCTTTGGAGGGGAGGTCTTCTTCTTGTGATTCCAGGTGCATCACTTAGAATCATAGAATCATAGAACAGTCACAGCTGGAAGAGACCTTGAAGATCATCAGTGCAGCCTTTGTCCTAGCCCTAGCAACCTGCTAAATGATGCCTCCCAATGCAACANTCAGCACCCCTAGGTCACTTGGAGAGTCACTTCCTGAAAATGGTGGTTCCCAGCTCAGAAGCCTGATTCAAGGGACTGGTTTCTCGACAGTGATATTTACTAGGTGTTTTGAGACAGTCCCTTTTGGCTCCTGATAAGCCACTTTGGGCCACCAAAAGCAGCTCCTGCCCCAGAGTGTCCCTTTCCACCAGCTGAAGCACAAAGCATTGACTGTCCCTCAGGATGGAAGAGAAATCCCAGTCCCCTGCTTGAGCTGATTCTGTTCTTTGTGGCAGGAATGTTATCCACATGTTCCTTGAGGTCTGCAAATCCCAAGGGAAGCTAGGGTGTGTGATCTCTGAGCTTGGAGGGTGGTAAAGTCATCAGTGTCTTCATGCTCCTGCAGTTCCAAAGTCCCACTCCAGGCTTCTGTTCCACACTGGGAGCAGCATTGTTGTGCCTGATTGTCTCCTGTCCCCCTGTGGTGGTACAGGATGTCCTTGTTCTGCTCTGACAGGACAGGAGGGAGCAAGGAGAGTTCAGGACACACACTGGACCATATTGCTGCCACATTAAAGGCACTGAATTCTTTTTTCCTGGGTTGCTCAAGAAATTGGAGGGTTTCTGCTGGTGACATCTGAGCTCTGCCTAGCAGTGATGTTAGACACAGCTATTTTTGTCTATTCTACAGGGATTTAAGCACCACTTTTCTCTTAGGTGTCAAGGGTTAGGGCTGGGCTGACCACTAATCCAGGGACAGATTCTCTGTATTTCCCCTTTTTCCCCCCACTCCAGGAAGGAAAAAAATGGAATTAACAGAGAGAGAGGCTTGGGGATTGGAAATGAAAACTTAAACTAATGAAAATAATCACAATAAGGTGAATTATATACAAATATATACAAAACTAATCCCACTCCCAAAGCCACCTTGATGGCAGCTACCTCACCATCAGCACTGATGCTGTGGCAGAAGGACTCAGCAACAGATGGGAATCAGACTCAGGGGCTGGATCCTGGAACTGGACTCAGGAACTCTTGGATTGAGATTGAAAGGAGAACAGACAGAGGTCTGCAAGAGCAGAGCTGAGCTTCTCATCCTAACCAGGAGAGTTCCCAGTCCACCACCCTAGAAGGCTCAGGGGCTCCAGCCTCAGTGAGGCTAGAGACCTAAACAGCTTCTTTTTAGCATGTGCTCTTAATGAGGTGTTAAACAGCTTAATCCTGCACCTGCCTTGCTTGGCTCTTAGGTTTAATGGAAGAGATCCCAAGGACCAAGCTTGGTGTGGGAGTTTCAGGGACTGACCCTCAGTTTAACACTGCCTATGACATATATGGAATAGCTTGTTCTGACTCAAACTAGAACATTAGAGAATGTATTTTCCCTGGCAGGACTGAGAAATGATTGAATTTCTTTCCTGAGCCCCTGTTTGAGCTGATGTCTCCTGTCATCTGCTGTGGTTCCTCTGTTCAAATGCCACCCTTGCTGGGTGCTGCCTGCCTTGCTAGAGCAGGATGGTGCCAGGAGCTTCCTCCTGCAGCACACCAGATTTTTTTTGCAGCCCTTTCTCTCATGCCTGGTGTTGAACTTTTGCATGATTGGTTTGTGTGCTCAGCAGCAGGTTGGGTCTGACTTCCCTCTGTAGAGTCTAAACTCTGCTTTCTGAAAGTTTTTGGAGTTATTCTCTATAATCTCAGCAGGATAGAAATGCTCTGCAAGCCCAAGACTGTTCACACCTCTTAATAATCTAATCCAAGCAGCAAGCTGTTTTTCCACAGATGCTTTTCAGGTTGGTGAACAGTAAATTGAATGTGTCTTTAAATGGTTTGTGGATCAAATGTGCTCTTCTATCTCCTGTGGGAGTAAATCCTGCTGGATCTCAAATAGTAGAGAAGCTGGGCATTGGCCCAGGCTGCCCAGGGCAGTGGTGGAGTCACCATCCCTGGAGGGGTCCAAAAACCTTGTAGCTGTGGCACTTCACAATGTGGTTTAGTGGCATGGTGGTGTGTTGGGTTCACAGTTGGACGTGGTGACCCTGGAGGGCTTCTCCAACCGTGATGTTTCTCTGATTGTGCAAGCAGGCAGCTCCTCATCTCCCCAGCAGGATCGGTGTAGACCTGAGGGTTGCTGTGGTGACCTATAGAATCCTAGAATGGGTTGGGTTGGAAGGGACCTCTGGAGCTCATCTAGTCCAACCNCCACCAGCACCCCAAGTCCTTTTCTGCAGGGCTGCTCTCTATCATCTCATCCCATAGCCTGGATTGATAGTGGGGATTGTTCTGACCCAGGGGCAGGACCCTGTACATGTAAGATGTTCTTGCTGCCTAAGCCAGTCCCGAGGTGGGGTCTGGCTCTGCAGAGCAGCCTGTGCTCACTGAGGAGAGCAGGAGGAGCCCCTTGCCCTTGGCTCCAACAGCTGCTGTGGGGCTGTGGAGAGTCCCACGTGTGGTGGCCAGTCCTGCTGGGCTGAGCTGTTCCCCAGGGAGTGAGGAGCTCTGGCTGGGTGAAGCTGTGAGCCATGCCAACAGGGTCTGTTCTGCTTGTTGCAGAGGGGAAAGACACCATTGGATGTGATCTTCTGCTCAACCCTCCGGGAAGTTCAGACCAGGAAGAGGAGGAGCAAGAAGCAGACAACTTCATGTTTGAGTTCTCAGACAAGCCACTGCTGCCCAGTTATAACCTCCAAGTGTCTGTCTCTCGGGGGTGAGTATTGCAGAGCAGAGTGTGTTTGGGGAACATTAATGCTGGGGTGGAGAGGGAGCTCACAGGAGGCTTAACCTTCACACTGCTGTCCCTGTCCTACTCTGAGTGCTTTAAAAAGATGTGACCTGCAAAGCAGCAGTCAAACCCAGGCGTATCTCTGAGCCTGGATCCTGTCCATGGGGTGTGTCCAGAGCAGAACCATGTAAAGAAGAAAAGGCACCAGGGAGAAGAGGAGGCTCCAGAGGGACCTTATTGTGGCCTTCCAGCACTTAAAGGGGCCAATAAGACTTTACCAAGGCCTACAGTGACAGGAAAACAGGGAACAGTTTTAAACTAAAACAGGGTAGATTTAGATAGGACATAGAGAAGAAATTTGTTACAGTGAGGGTGGTGAGAGCCTGTCCCAGGTTGCCCAGACAGGTGGGAGATGTCCCATCCTTTGAACCATTCCAGGTCAGGCTGTTTGGGGCTCTGAGCAAGCTGCTCTAGTTAGAGATGTCCCTGCTGACTGCAGGGGGGTTGGACTGGCTGACCTTGAAAGGTCTTTTCCCAACCAAACCATTTGATGACTCTGAGTGTCTGGACCTCTGTGGCAGTGCTGTGCAAGGGGAGGGTGCCAGCAGTGGGGAGAGGTGATGGTGAGGTGGGCAATGTTCCTCCTCCACCACCCCTAAGCCAGCATCCTCTTGCTGTCCTCACAGGCCCTGTAACTGGTTCCTCTTCTCAGACGTGCTGAAGCGGCTCAAGCTGTCCTCGCGCATCTTCCAGGCTCGCTTCCCACACCTGGAGGTGGCCACGCTGCCCAGGGCCGAGTTCCAGCGGCAGGTGTCTCTCAGCCAGGTGCTAGCGCAGGAGGAGGTGCCCGAGAGCCCCGAGCCGGCAGCTCAGGGCTCGGCAGAGACAGTGGAGCTGGTGCACTACGAGCCCGAGCTGCTGCGGCTGCTGGGTTCAGCGGTGGAGTACGAGGCGTGGAGCAGCTGACGGGGATGGGTGGCTCCCTGCATCACGAGGCAATAATAAGGACCAGCAGGAAGCAGCCCCCTCTCAGTGCCAGCAGCAGGGACCCGAGTCTTTGGCCAGCCCCTCCTCCCCTCCTCAGGGGTCTCCTCCAGCTGGGGAGAGGAGAGGACCCTTGCCTCCAAGGACTTGCCAGGGTCCCTTCACCACGAGCGGTTGGCCCCATGCTGTGATGGCAGGGGATGGAGCCCCTTCCACGGGGCCGCACAAACCGGAGCTCGTGGGGCAGCGTCGGCTCCGGCTCGGCCGCAGCGAGGGCTTGGTGGGTGCCACTGACCCTCCCCGCCTGACCCCCCACGGAACTGCACCTCTCTGTTTGCCCTCCCCCTTCCCGACGTCTTCCATAGTATTTATTTAATTAGTATTTAATTTGTAACGTTTCCTTTGGTTTGGCTGAGTCTGTATCACTGTGATGGTGAGCTCCAGGCTGGGGGATGAGGGCTTCTTCCTTCAGCCTCTCTCCAACGCTCCCCGAGGCCCAGTGCCACAGACTCAAGGGGGTCACTCGGCCCTCCAGGGCCAACTCAGCCGAGAGCCTGGGGACAGTCACCTCCCTGAGCCTTGGAGCAGGCTTCTGCTGAAGGCACTCAACCTGCCAGCCGTGAGCCAGCCCTGCTGCACCATCCTATCTGCTCTCCTTCCCACATCCCATTCGTGCTGCTGCTCCTGCAGCCCCCCCGCCCAGCGCACCCCACGCTTCCCAGCAGCTTGTCCCCCTCCCTTCTGAACCGCAGGGGTCTCTCTCCTGGCAGAAGCCTCCTCCTCCTTGCCTGGCCCCCCTCCCCGTGTCCCTCCGGTGTCCCCGGGAGAGCAGCGGGCAGAGTGCCCCCCGCGGGCCCGGGGCAGGGCTGCTGGGCTCCCGGGAGATGGTACAGTTTTATTGTACAGGTGCTATCAGGACTGAGGCTGGGACAATCGTGGCTTCTGGGGCTCGCCTCTGCTCTGCAGAGGGAGTGTTGGGTGGGGGTTTGTTGGGGGGTTTTGATTTTTTGTTGGTTCAGGTTTGGTTTTTTTTCTCCTCTTTGTGTTGTGTTTCTTCCCAGTCAGGGCAGGTGTGACCCCTTCCTTCCCCCTGGGCTCCCGGCCACTGGCCTCCCCCCCGGAGAAGCCGAGGGAATTTTTTGCCTTTGGGTGTGTATTCTGGTTGCTCTTTCTGATTTCTGTTTTATTATAAGCAGCCACAGGCTGTGGTGTCAAAAACACTGATGTACAGAAAAAACCTGCATCAGGCCCCCCCTGGCTCCTGCCTCTTCTTCCTTGTGCTGTGTCACATGCCTCCTACGGGTGAGGAGGGGGACAGTGAAGGGGGGACATCAAGGCTGTTGGGACACTTGGGGGGACATAGAGTGTGATGCCTGCTACTGTGGGGCAGGGGGATGTGGTTGAGCTGTTGGGGAGACTCTGCTGCTCTCCCCAGCACAGGAACACCCATGTCTGGACTCGCACTGGTGAGGGAAGCTCTGCAGCAATCCTTCTCCTGAGCTGGAGCTAGCACAGACAAACAAACACTGGGGGAACTTCATAGGCATCAGAGAGCATTCATGGCCAAGCTGTGCTGGCAGCATGATGTCCTCAGAACAGCAGAATGACTCAGATATCATCCATGCCCCCATCCCTCAGGTCCGTGGCCCTGTGCTGCTCCCTCTGGACCCTGTGGGGACCTGCCTGGTGCTGGCAGCAGGTGCTACTCTTCCAGCCCTGAGGATGTGCAGGAGGCAGCATGGAAAACCCTGCACAGAGCCCTCAGCATCCTCCTGAAGACTGAAGGCCGTTGTGCTGAGGGGAGCTGGGCTGGGCCAGTGTCTGCTGGAGGGTTGGGAGGTGGTGAAGGAGTCACCTCAGCCTCCTGCACTGCTGGAGAGACAATGGCTGTGCTGACCTCTCCTGGATGCTCACCAGCCATGGGAGAAGCCAGGTTTTCTCCATCCTCTTGTGCTGTGGGACAGAGAGGAGCTGTGCTAGCCTCTCCCTGAGGCTCTCCAGCAAGGAGACACTGAGTGTCCTGAGGGGTGTCTGCTGTCACTGTCCCTGTTGGCACTTCAAGACTTTGGTCCAGGTCTTGCTGTTCCTCCTGCAGACTGGGCATCACCAGAGCCTGGCCCATGCTCTCCTGCACAGTGAGCTGGTCTGAGTCTAGGAAAATCTCCTCACAAGCTTTGGGGTGGTGTGGGGCAGGTCCCTGGCTCTCCTCTGTTGTGACCTGCTCCTCAAGCACAGAAGAAGCAGGAGCAGCCTTTTCCTGCTCTTCTGGCATGGGTGGGAGAGGGTCTGTGGTGGCCTGGCCAGCCAAGGTAGACTGAGTGTCCTGACAGGCTCCAGTTGCTGTTACTGCCTCATGCAGACTTTGGTCCAGGCCTTGCTGTTCCTCCTGTGGCTGGATGATGATCACAGCCTGGTTCACAATGTCCTGTATGATGAACTGGTCTGAGTCCAGCAAGATCTCATCCTTGCAGGCTGTGGGGCTGTGTGGGGCAGGTCCCTGGCTCTCCTCTGCTGTGCCCTGGTCACTGAGTACAGGAGGAGCAGGAATGGCCTCTTCCTGCTCCTGTAGCACAGGAGTGAGAGGTTCTGTGCTGGTCTCTCCAGTTGAGGGACACTCAGTGTCCCGAGGGGCTATCAGTGTCACTGCTGCTGTTGCTTCATGCAGACTTTGGTCCAGTTCTTGCTCTTCCTCCTGCTGATCAGTCATGACCACAGTCTGGCCGGTGATGTTCTGCACAAGCAGCTGGTCTGAGTTCAGAAAGATCTCATCCTTGCAGGCTGTGGGGCTGTGGGGGGGCTCCTCAGGAGCTCTGGCCAGGGCCGAAGCTGCCAGATTGGTGTCCATAAGCTCTGCTGGTGCAGGAGACATGATCTGCAGGTCACCAGCTGCCACCTCTCCTGCCATCTCTCTGTCTGTGCAGCTGGGCAAGCTCAGCCTCTCCTGGGGACCAGCAGGACAGTCCAGGCTGAGCTCTGGGACTGAGGGGTTGACCCAGATGTCAAAGATGGTGATGTCTTCATCTAGGAACAGCTCTTCATTGCTGCTCTCCTCTTCCCTCATCCCCACCGTGGCCAGCTCCAGCTTTGGCAGGTGCTGCTGGGCTGCCCACCATGCAGCCCACCTCTGCTTCTTTGTGAGGGGTGTCAGCCTCCTCAGCACAGCTTTCTCCCTGGTCTTGTCCTCCACGTGTGGCCACTCTGCCTGCCCCAGGCTGTCAGGCTTCATCCTGTGGACCTGGAAGGAGAGAGATGGATTTGTGATGGCAGCCAGGGACATGCCAGCAGCCATTGCAGGGACATGGATGTGGAGATAATGGGTCTGTGACTGGCTGCTGGGTGCAGTGGCTGGCTCCAAGCAGATGTAGGCTAAACCCTCTGTCCTGTCCCATCCCACCCCACCCTAGACACTCACAGGCCTGGGTATGACATGGAGCTGTGTCCTCTGCCGTGTCACGATGGGTCCTGCCTGCTTCTGGCCCTGCTGCTGCTGGCTCTGCCCCAGCCTGTCCTGCCGCGGGGTGACTCTCGTGAGTGGTGGCAGGGAGCTCCTCTCCAGCTCCTCCCCAGGCTTTATCCGGATGGAGAGGACAGCTCCACGCTCCCCAAGCAGCGACTTGCCGCTGGGGCTGGGCTGTACTGCTCGCTCCTCCTCTGCCGCTCGGCCCTGGCGGCCCAGCCCCGCGGCCCTGCCTGGGGACAGGGACGCAGGGGCTCTGCCACTGCCCCCACGTCCATGGGGACCAGGCAGGGGCTGGGCTGCTGGGGCCTTGCCACCATCAGTCATCTGGACCGTAGCTGGTTGCACTGGGATCAGCCGCACAGCTGCTCTGCGTGCCTGGTCCTGCTGCTGGTCGCATTGCTGGCTCCTAGGGCTGGCCTTGCTCAGGATGTTAGACACCAGGCTCTGGCTGCTCTCCCTCTCTGCTGCAGCACTGGGTGGATGGCTTTGTGGGGCTGACCTCCAGCAGTCCACTCTTGCTGCTGTGCCACGGGTGTCACGGGTGCCCCGAGAAGGTGGCCCCAGCAGCCACCTGCCTCTGCCTGCAGTGCTGGTGGCCACTGGGCTGGTTCTGCTGCCAGCAGAAGATGCAGCAGGTGCTGTCAGAGCAGGCAGCTTGTATGAGGTCCTGGCAGCTGCCGGTGCCTGAGCTGCCACTGCCTGCCTGGGGAGGTGTGACAATGTTGGGATGCTCTCCACCCTGTTCCTCCTCACCCTGCTGCCGTGGGGCAGTGCCTCTGAACGCGCCAGGCTGTGGGTCTGCAAAAGGTAGGGAGGAGAGAGGCTGTGTGAGGAGTGTGGCCCTTGTTCCTGTGTCGTGGCTGGAAGAGCTCCTGCAGCCAGACTTCCCGGGCACCTCCCAGCCCTGTTCCTCTCCTGCACCTCCTGCCTGTCCATTAGCAGCAGGCTCTTTGGGAAGACACTTGGCCTTGTTTTCCTCACACTCCTTGCCTGTGCATGGTGGCTGCTAGTGCCCTGTAAGGTCAGTGGGTGAGGGAGCAGCAGCTGCATGTCCCTGTAGAGGAATGAAGCCTGGTGCTGGCTCTCCTGCAGCTTGGAGGAGGTGGAGGAGGCATGGGATGGAGTTAGCTGCCTTGGCACATCAGCTCCCTCCTTCACCTGGTGCCTCCTCTGCAGCACTGGCAGCCTCTTGCCGGGCTGGGAGTGGGCATTTGCCTCCTTGCCCTTGGGCATCTTCAGCCTTCTCTGCCACTGAGATGCTTTGGGAACCCAGGGTAGGTGCTGCCTCCTGAGAGACAATCCCCCCCTGGGACCGGACACCTCAGGGTGACAGAGCTCCTTATAACCCCATCCCTGGGCTCTGTGTCACAACAGCCTCTGGGCGGGACAAGGACCTCATCACAAAGCCCTGGCTACAGCCATGGTCACATTATAATGGCCTCTGGGCAGGACAAGGACCTTATCACAAAGCCCTGGTGGTCACTATGGAGATGCCCACCCCCAGTACCAGGTAGGAGCAGCATAGGACAGTCCCTGCTCTCTCCTCACCCAACACCTCCAGCATGCCCCCAGTGCCAGCAGCTCCTGCAGAGCTGTCTTTCTGCATTCAGCAACAACCACAGGTCTGGATACTGGACTACTCGATATGGCCACCATGGAGAAGGGCTTCCTTGGTGCACAGGGGAGGCTGTGCCTGGGCACCATGGGGTAAGGGCAGTGGAGGCCTCAGCTAGTTGGGAACTGGAGGGGCAGAGGTATCCATCTGGGCAAGGAGCAAGTTCAGTTAGTGGTGAAGGAGAAGATTCCTTGTGGTGGTGGATCCAGACCTGCTAGAGGGACTCAGGGAAGCTGTGGGATCACCACTACACAGACTGATAGGGGACAGCCCCGAGTCTGGTCAAAGGCTTCTGCTGTCTCCTCTCCCAAGTGACAAGAGGAAGCAGCCTCAAGTTGCACCAGAGGTTGAGGTTGGACATGAGGAACAAGTTCTTCCTCAAAAGGGTTGTCAGGGCCTGGCCCAGACTGCCCAGGGCAGTGCTGGAGTCACCATCCCTGGAGAGATTGAAAAGCCATGGAGATGTGGTTCTGAGGAACATGGTTCAGTGGTGACCTGGCAGTGCTGGACTCCATGATCTGAAAGGTCTCTTCCAACCTAAACAATTGTGTGATTCTATGAAATTCCCAGCTGGTGGCTGGAATGCTGCTAGCTCTGAGAGCTCTGCTGCTTCTCCATTGTTGATACAAGGCAAAAGCTGACTCTCCCCCCTCAAAACCAGCAAGACGAGGGTGCGGGAAGAAGGCAATTTAACTTAGAACAACCTGGTTTTATTGGTGCAAACGTTAGAACTCTAGGTGACTGGAGATACTGACAAGCTGTCTGTGCTGGAGAGATGCACACAGCCAGGGCCTCCACTGCCCTCCTCCCTCCTCCCGTGCTATTCCCCTGCTGCAGCTCAGTCCTCATGGATGTTGAAGAGCTTTGCCACCTCGTTGAGATCATCGTGCTCCTCCCCATCTTTGATGATCTGAAGGAAGGAAGAATGAGTTAGAACCTGCACAAACAATAAACCACCACTGCTGGAACATGGTCACCAACAGGAGGAACTTCTGAGAGCTTCTCTGGAGCTCTGCTGATGACCAGTCCCTAAAAGGCAATCCACAACTTAACAACAGTCCTTACTGCTGCCAAATTGATATCAGAATCTTCCTGCTAGCACTTCCTGCCTGCAGGAATGGCTGGAGGTCAAACCAGCCTCACTGTCCACACAGGACTTGTTCCTGATGGAAGGTTTCCCTTCACAGCTAGAACAAGTATCTTCACATGATCCTCCTCAGCTCAGAGATGAGCCAGACTCTGCACTGACTTAAAAGAGCCAGGAAAAGTGGCTTCAACTTGCAAACCTGCCTTTTGGACAAGGAGGATCCTGTACACATTCTGCTTAAGGGGAAGGGGTGCCACAGGAAGGACAGAGAGGATCTCTCTCTCTTGCATGGGGACAGGAGAAGGAACAGCATCAGGAAAGCTTCTGCTAAGGATAGTTCATTTGGAGACAGATCAAATGAGGATAGCATGGAATCACTCTCAGAGCTTAAATGACTCTCATTTTCCAAAGATGTTAAAAACTGAGCTCAGCACAGCTGCTCTTACCATGGGGGATGGAGCCAGGCTAAGCAGCTACTCAAGGCTGCTTTGACTCTGACACTTAGTGGCTGTGTGTCTGGGATGACACACCAGATGTTTAAGGCTGTTTCAGACACTTGTACATCAGTCACAGCAGCACAACCCCAGGACATTTCACTCTGAGGCTCAGCCACGTGTGACTCTTGCCTGTACTTACTCCAGCCCTGAAATCTCAGCCCCACCAAGGCAAGGCTTTTGAAGCATAAACCTGATTTCAGTTGTTTCCCCTCAGAATTTTGAACAACCATGCAGAAAAGCACAAGGATATCTCTCAGAATTCACCTGAGACATGGCTGACATTGGACACTGCACAACTGCTCCAAACAGAGCATCCCCACTTATTTATCCTCATTTGAAATAGGTGATCTCTCCAGAGGAAAAGCCCTGACCTAAAGCAGCACACCCAGTCCTGGACTGACCTTCCGAGCAATGGGCATCCTGTTGAAGACATTCCATAGGACAATTCCCACCACAACTTTATCCCTGAGGTAGAAAATGACACCTTTGCCATAATCTTCTCCTTGCTTGGGGACTTGAGGGGTTGGTGAAGAGCTTGGAGAAATGCGAACTTCTGAGGCTTCTGCTTCTGTCTCACTCTCTGACCGAATCCCTGTCCCTAAGGCAAAGATAAGGGTATCAAACAGCTGCTGCAGATGTGCTGGCATCAAGGCAGGCTAGGCAGCAGAGCTCTGGGGGAGGCTGAGCTGCTTTGCCTTCAGTTCAGTTTCCATTACACAAGGATGAAGCCTTTAACACTTGGTCTAGAGAAAAATCAAAGAGGTTGATGTCTCCTAGTGCTCTCTCCAGTGAGCTGAGGGTCACTCTGTGGCCAGCACAGCCCAGCCCTACCTGACTGCTCTGTGGCACTTCTTGGGGTGTCTTTTGCTGTCGCTTTAGCAAAGACTCCAACTGTTGGCAAACTGCTGTCCACCAGGCCAATGGCTTCATAGCCTACATTAGGGCCCAGATCACTCCTGGAAAGGAAGCAGAAAGTAAAACCAAATCATTTCTGGCATTAGTGAGACAAAAAGAAGCAATTCCCTCAGCCCCAAACCCTGAATGGCAGCTTTGTGTCAGCTGGTGGCACACAGGCTGGCTGATGCACAGAGTCTCCTCTGAGATATGGAGGTGGAACACAGAGTCAAGACACAGCAGATGTGAGGCCACCAGGGTTAGAAGAAACCATACTTCAGGCCTGTTCCCTTGAAGGAAGCTGAAGGCTTCCACAAGCTGCATGTATCTAGGGCCACAGAAGGGATCTGAGGGCTGGAACCCTCAGGCTGAGAGAGTTGGGGTTGTTCAGCCTGGAGAAGAGAAGGCTCCAAGGAGACCTTACTGCAGCCTTTCAGGACTTAAAGGGCCTATCAAAAAGCTGGGGAGAGACTTTTTAGCAGGACAAGAGGTGATGGTTTGAAACTAAAAGAGGAAATGTAAAGCAGACCTAAGGAAGGAATTTGTTACCCGAGGGTGGTGAGAGCCTGTCCCAGGTTGCCCAGAGAGGTGGGAGATGTCCCATCCCTGGAACCATCCCAGGTCAGGATGTTTGGGGCTCTGAGCAACCTGCTCTAGTTGGAGATGTCCCTGCTGAGTGCAGGGAGTTGGACTGGATAACCTTTAAGGCCCTTTCCCACCCAAAGCAGTCTGTGATTCAATGCCACATCTGACCTCAGCATCCAGATGGGATTATCAGGACACAACTGGCAGCTACTTGCAGAACTCCTCTGCATTTCTTGCTCAGTACAAGTGTAACTTGAAGACAGAGTTTGGGGCAGAAGCAAGTGTTTCTCTGGGTCCTAATAAAACTATTTGACCAAACCTCTGTCAATGCTGAGTTATAAGCACCAGATTTTGCAGTACAGACAATTATTGAGGGCATGTTTCACAGGGAACATTTAAAGAGAAGAACACTCTATTGTTAGACCTCCTTGGACCTGCTGAAGTTGACCTGGGTGTTTACAGGAGACAAGGCAGCTGTGGTGTGGGGCCTGGTAAAAGCAGAGTGTCACAAGTGTTCCCAGCTCCACTGAGGAGATAAATGCACCCCACAACACAACCTGCATATCTCTATATGCACAGTGCTGCCTTCCTGGCCAGAATTCTCCAGCACAGCCTGGGGTCACTGAAAGGAATACCAGGACCATGCCAGCTAACCAGACCAGGCACCCAGCAGTGGGCAGGGCAGAGCTCAGGAGGGATCCTGACAAAATCCTGCCAATTGCCAGCTTTTTAGGGCAGGAGCAGGAAGTCTTGCTCAGCAAGGGCTGGCAAACCCCCAGAGGTAACACCTGCCAGTAAAAGCCAGGACTGCAACTCCCGGTCCCCCACTGCCAGCATCTGTGTTGTGCTCAGAGCATCCTGAAGGAAAACACACAACTGAAATGGAAGCTTCTGTGTCCACCTTTAAAAGTGAAGTGAGAAACTCCTCTGGGTGCAGAGTCCCTGCAGCACCAACCAAGTGCTCAGGGAAATGACAGCCAGTCATAACTAACTGGTTTGGAGGGGATTTCTCCAAGGGAAGTATAAATCTCTTCCCCATATTTAAACTGCTGGTGACTTTAAAGGTCTGATCTTGTGCTAATAGGCTTTGGGAATTGGTTTTTTGGGGGGGTGGGGATGCTGTTTGTTTGGTTGGTTTGTTTGTGGGTTTTGTTTTAAAAGGAATTTCTAAAGGGAACTGGTTCAAAAAGCAGAAGTGCCCATTTTCTGGGTATCTCTCTGGAGAACACCACACTTCCATGTACCCTCCTGGACACAGCAATGCTTGCCTACTAAAGCATCAGCTCAGCTGATCAGACTGTGCTGGGGAACTTCAGATCATTGTTAACAGAAGAGCTGCTGCTCCGTTCCCTCCATGAAATAGCCTGCCCTGAGGAAAGGGGCTGCCCTTTTCTGCTCAATGGGACTCGTTCAGGGAGAAACTGGGATCTGCAGGAAGGAGAAACATTTCAGAGAGGTCAGGGCAGAGCAGCAAATGCTCCAATGCCTCTCTCCACTCCCTGAGCTTCTGGGAACAAGAAGCTGTACAAAGTATTTGCTGATGTAATTTCACCACACTCAAGAGAAACCTGTACAAGTTGTGTGTCTTGTCAGAGCTCCTGGAAATAAGAAACACCCAAAGAAATCAGTGTTACCAGAACATGGACTGATGCCAGTAGGGCTTTGCAGCTCCTGTCATGTTTTCTCCAGCTAGTCTTCCACTCACAACAGCATGATCATGGTGCTCTACACGTCTCCTGCCCAGTTTGATATCATAGAAGCAGGCAGCATCCCCTGCCTTGGAAAGAATCACTCAGTGAGGACTGAATATCCACATGGAAAGCTTAAATTAATGCCCAGGTAACAAAGGCACTGGGAAGAGAATAAAGTGGAACTATGCACTGAGTTTTCCTGACAAAGCCCCATCTCCCCCCCCCACTGTATCCCACTCCCCAGGCCACTCCGGTCCCAGTTTCACTCATCCTCAGGAAAACACAACAGCACCAGGAACATTGTTCCTGAGGGATCCACGCCTTGCCTCCCACCCAAGGGCCTCTTACACAACAGAGTAATCCATGCTATCTTTAGGTTACCCCAACTCCTCTTACACAGCATAAATATTCCAACACTGGCCTAGTTGTTACCACAGCAACAGAGCGAGCTGCGGTGCGTGAACAGGCTCGGGGCTGCCTGCTGGAGCTCTGCTCTCTACAACTGGGCTCACCCCTGGCTATTTTTTGCCCTGTTCACCTGCTGGAGGTAGCACATCCCCTGTTAGGCTCTGTGCTGCCACTGCAGCAGCACAGCCAGCAGGCAGAGAGCTGCTCTGCACGTACTCACCACCCAGATGTTGGAGCGTGCCTGCAGCTCCGCGTTCACCCGGAAGCCCCCAAAGTCAGAGTCCACCTCCAGCCCAGCTGATTTGGCTAATTCCACATTAGGTTCCAGCCCTACTGCAGCCACAATGTGATCTGTCTCCACCTGTTTGGGAATTCCTAATTATGATCTCAATTATCTCAAGGCCCCTGCAGACTTCTCCCTCTCCCTGCTTCCATGCTCACCTTTCGGCCGTCCTTGAGTTTAATCAGGAGCCGATTGCCGCTGACAGAGACAGACTTGACTACAGCATTGGGCAGGACATTAACTCCCTCTGGAAACAAGCACAGGAAACACAACTGTTTGCTCAGGGACAGGCAACTTTCAGCTAAATCAGGCAAACAGAAGCAGGCAGAGCAGAGGTCAGGTTAGGAGGCAAGGGAGAGATCACCTTATCTCTGCTGCACGTGCCAGTACAGCTCTGAGTGAAGCATGAGGAGAAAAAAACTCAGCCAAAAAGTTTGGAAAAGCTACTTAAATGACAATTAAAATTACATGTCCCATATGATGACAAGCTGACATCAAAAGAGCTCCACAAGAGAGGTTTCCAGGCTCTAAAGACATTCAGTTACCCATTGCTCTGTCACAGCCAGACCCAGAGGTCCCACAAGGCATGAACAAAATCCAACCTGTGGCTCTTGGGCCCTGCAATCTGCAGCCTCACCACATTCCTCCTCCCTCTCCCCACTCCACTTACTAACACTCAGGAATATCCTGCACTTAATAGAGCAAATGGAAAAAGGTATCTTGGACCTTGCTGACTTGAAGAGCTAAGCATAAGAGCTGCTGGCCTTGCAGAGGTGTCCATGTAAGGCACGGGGCTGCACAGCCCTGCTCTGCCTGCCTCTGGGATGACTGCATGAGGCTGTCACAACTACTCCAGCCTACAGCAACTCAGAGGAGGAGAAGAGGCAGTTATTGTAAGAAAGCTTTGATTCCAGATTACAGAGATGCTAAAGTAACTCTCAAGTGTGATAGCAGGGATCATCCTGCACTGGAACAGCCAGAGGGAGAATCTCACTGGCATCAGGGTGTGTATTTGTTTGGCTTTCCCAGAGGAGCTGCTGAGAAGCCAGGGATTCACAGCAGCTCTGTGCTAGTCAAGCTGTCTGAACTGTCACTTGGTGTAGTCTTTGCCTGGGTCACCCTGGAGGAACTCATCTTCCCAAGAGAGAACCCACGGAGAGCTTGGTTTCACCAAAGCAGCTACACACCACAGCCACCAGCCTGAACACCTCTGGCAGGGGAGGAGCACCAAGAGCAGCTTCACCTTTTCTGACTTTCTCTGTGGTCCAGTTGCTCAGATATTCAGGCAAGACTTTGCCCATGTTGCCATTCTCTGGGAAGAGCTGAATCACCTCCAGGCCTTTGGTTCGTGCTGGAAGGGAAGCAAAGAAAAAGCAGGATTCTTACTACCCATGGATACAGAGCAGCAGTGCACACTGCAGGACACAGGCACATGCTTTGCTTTAGGCAAGGAGCTGGACAGAAGTTCCCAAAACTGGGAGGTTCTGGCTCCCAGATTTCCCACAGGAGTCACAAAGTGTCTTGATGACCTCGAGGTCTTTTCCACCCTTAATGATTCCATGACTGTTTCATTCACATCTACCTCAAAACTCCAGGATAAGACAGCAGACTTCTAGGTAAAACACTCAGTAGTTTGGAGAGAACTTCCCTTATCAGAAAAAATTACCACAAAGCCACTACTCAAAAAGCTGTATACACTGAACAGTAAGAATCCAGTCAGTCACCACCTCTGTGAAATAGTTTTAGGGTGGCTTTTGGCATTGAGAGAGCAAATCTAACTGTTTTCAGGGGGGAATGACTCTGCAACATGCACTGGGGACTGCAGAGCTTCCAGGAAGCCCAACTGACAAAAACCTTTGTGGTTTGACAAAGCTAATGAGAGAGATGCTGGAAAGCCAGGCCAGGCCACAGAGCGAACAAAGCACACGTGTTAGGGTGTTATTTCAGGTTATTTCAGGCAAACCACGAGTCTGGGCAAAAAAATCAGCAGTCAGGGATTAAAATAAGACATTTATGATGTCAGTCTGCTGCCATTCAACATCCATCCCTTGTGTCTGGGTACCAAGCACCTGCAGAAGGCCACTCACCTCTCCTCCCCAGAGCACAGGCCAGCTCACTGCCCAGAAAGCCACCACCAATAATGGTGATGGACTTGACCTCTCTTGAGATCTTCTCCAGCCTTTTGAAGTCCTCAATCTGAAAGAAGATATATACTCATTTCAAATATCTTCAGACAGGAATGGCAGCAGAAGATACTCTCCAATTTCTCCCATTGAAATAAAAGCAACTCCCTCCCCAACTTAGAAAGGGAAACATGTTTCTCCTCCCTAGCAAGCTGGGCCAGTGTTTCACCACCCTCAGCCTAAAACATTTCTTCCTTAGATCCAGCCTCAATCTCCCTCTTTTAGTTTCAAACCATCACCCCTTGTCCTGCTGCTATAGGCCTTGCCAAAAAGATTGTCCCACAGGCCTTGTCAAAAAGATTGTCCCCATCAAGTTCTACATGGCTCCTTATTCCTGATTCACTCCCTGAAGGAGACTAAGGAGAAGGTTCATCCCTGTTCCAGCTCTCATGTTTTCAAGGAAAGGGGAGTTTTTCAACAAAAAAGCAAGCCTACAGCTACCAGCAGAACACACTGAGCAGCTGCCATGTCTTTGTTTCAGCTTGTCCCAAGGCACAGGATGAAGGTGATGCCATGCCATGAAGGCAGTGTGGCTGTCTCTTTGTTAGATCAGCAGAAAATGATCTAAGCAAATCCAAGAGCTAAGAAAAAAAACCCCAAACCCACACATTATTCAGCTCTCAGGCCTGAGGCAAGCAGGTGAGTGTCTGTCAGACTCTACCCTATACACCTGCCTGGGGAAAAGGAATGAAGAGCAGCTGGACAGCTGGTCAGCAGCACTGCCAAGGCAAGGCTCTCCTGCACCCACAGCACAGGAGGTAAAAAGCTGCAAAGAGTGCTGGTGGCTCTGATATTTTTCAGCCTCAGCCCAGGACCAGCAGCACCTGGAAATTACCTTTCTGAAGAGGGTCAGCCTCTGCTGTACATCTTTTCCTGCTCTTTCAATGGCTGGTAGGTTCCTTGGGGAACCACCTGAGGATAAGGAGAGAGAGAGATACTAATGATACCATGACCATGCCAATGGCTCTCCAGACAACACAAAGCTCTCTTTAATCTGGACTGTTACAACATGCTCTGTTCCCTGCTGCTGGCTGGATTTCTAACATGACAGACTTTCTCTGTATGAGCAGCAAGTGACCCAAGAGTCACCCAGGGGAAATGATCTAGTGCCCTATGCCTTGCTCCAGTGACTGGAGACAGCCAGTTCCACTTGGACCACAGAAGGCTGTAGGAATGCTAGGGTTAGATGTTAGATTCCAGCTCTGCCCAAGCAAGAATTGGTTGTCCTGCTTGCTGCTGCTACAGGCAAGATTTGAGGGGGCTGAACTGTACAGTGAGCTGCAAGGGAAATCCCATTTTCTCCCCTTCCTGTAGATTTACACAGGGCAGAGCTTTGAAGAGAGAAGCTGACTGATGTGAGGCAAGTGAAAAACCTCCTGGCATGGCTGTCTGTGTGACTGTCCTTCATGAGGCTGCTCTACCTGTCTGCAGGAAGCTCCTTGGGCTTTTTCTGTCCGTGGTGTTTCCATGACAAGGTGAAGAAGAGAAAAACACCTCAACAACTTACCAGTGGCAATCAGACATTTGTCATAAGATATCTGGGTACCATCATTCAGCTTCACAGTGTTGCCTCTGACATCCATATGCACAACCTGCAGAATGAAACAAGCAGGAGAGCTCTAACTTCAGTGCTCTGTAGGCCTCGTGGGTTCAGCTGCACAGGCTATCCATCAGAGAAGCACACTGGGAATTAACATTCTCCCACCTCTAAGTTTAGGAGGGGTGGGAGAGAGGAAGGGAGAAGATGAAGTAGGAATTGAGGCCATCACAGATCAGGTTGATCTTCCCAGAATCTGAGTCTAAAAAATGGACCCAGACCCCTGGTGTGGTTTGGCAGTAAGAGGTGTCACTGACATCTTATTTTAGCAACACATAACAAACTGAGGAGGCAAATACATTAGAAGCCTCACCAAAAACCTTTCCACCTTCATTCTGCCTCTGCACAATGCCTTTGCTGCTGTTATAACCCACTGCTCAGATCACTCTCCTCTCCTCATCCTCTGATCAATACAGAGCCCAGTTCCCATTTTGTCTCTATGACTCTAAGCTCCATATATCCTAGTCCCATGCCCAAACTCTAGCCTTAGCCTTCCCCCTTCCTCATCTTCCCTCAGCTCACTACTACTCCTCACAGCACCTCCCATTTCCAACCCTCACTCCTGCTTCATCACATACACTTCTTCCCAAGCTTGTGCCCTTTCTCCTCCTCAGCCAACCCTCCCCACAGTAGTTTAGTCTCAGCTTAGGGCACAGGCTGGGCTTGGGAAGAGCTGTGTGATGGTGCCAGAACAAGAGCCAGTGCTGTACCCACCTTCTTGCCACACAGAACTGCTACTCCACCATTGTCTACAAAAGGCAGGTCAGGAACAGGCACATAGAAGGAGGGAGGCTGGAAATAGATACTGAGAAAAGCTCATTATCAAATGGGTTCCACTTCCTCTCAGCTAGCCAGCAATCACCAAGGACACAAAGACAACTCCCTGCATCCAGAACAAGCTCTGGAATTCTCTTTCTTTTTTTTTTTTAATCAGTCTTCACACTGTTGATGTTTTTATCACAGCAGTCACAGGGATCACGCATGGGCCTGGAGCTCTGCTCTGAACTGTGCAGCTCTCCCCTCCCCTCCACCCTTCACTTAGTCTCCAGGATTCCTGCAGTATCTCTAAAGGGATCACAGCAAGATTCCAAAGCAGTTAAGCACCAAGCTCACTCACAGGGAAGCAGCACTGCCCTTGACACCTGCTGGCACTGCCACAACTTTCAGCCTGCTCTTTTGGCCTTCTCTGGAACATCTCAGCTCCACAAGGCCACAGACTACACCATAAAACCTTACAAGACACTCAGTCAGCTAGCCCAGTGCAAAGTACCACAGCAGCTCCACACACAGCACCCAACGCTGTCCCCTCTTTGGTCAGCCTAGTAACAACACACACAGGCATACACACCATCCCCTCAGGGCTCTCCTCACAGCACACAGAGCTCTCCCCAGCGATCCCTCAGAGCTCAGCAGCAGCTCCCACACAGCAGTTTGAGCATCAGCAGCTTTTCCTGAGAGCCTCTCCTTTGCCCTTGTGGGTGAGGCCTACCTCCTCTCCTTGCCATTCCACTGCTTGAAGCGCAGCGTGTCGGTGACGTGAGGATCATCGGAGAACCACAGCTCCTTGGAGAGAGGTGGCCGCATGTAGGGCAGGGCAGGATCCTCAGACACTATCAGCACCTGCCATGGGAACACAGCTGCTGCACTGAGAGCAGCCAAGAGGCTCTGAAGCAAGAAGAGTCTTTGGTCAGCCCCAGAGCTCTGCTCCAGGAGAGGGCACATCTCTTACCCGGGCACCAGGGTCCCGAGCCCGAATGGATCTGGCAGCAGCAAAAGCAGCAGTTCCTCCACCAATCAGCAGGAAAGGAACATGAGCTGGGACCTCAGGGCGAGCTCCATGAGCTGCAGGGGACACATGGGACAGCTGGCTGCAAACACAGCAGGGAGAATAACCCAGCCCCATCCAACAGTGCATGTGGCACTAGAGGCCTTCCACATACAATCATAGAACTGTCAGGGTTGGAAGGGATCTTAAAGCTCATCTAGGTCCAACCCCCCTGCCATGGGCAGGGACACCTGGCACTAGAGCAGCTTGCTCCCAGCCCCAGCCAGCCTGGCCTGCAACACTGCCAGGGCTGGGGCTGCCACCACCTCTCTGGGCAACCTGGCACAGTGGCTCAGCACCCTCCTGGGCAACAACTTCTGCCTAACATCCAACCTAAATCTCCCCTCCTCAAGCTTATATCCATTCCCCCTAGTTCTACACTACCTGACATCCTAACAAGTCCTTCCCCAGCCCTTTTGTAGCCCCTGCAGATCCTGGAAGGCTACAAGGTCTCCTGGGAGCCTTCTCTTCTCCAGACTGAATAATCCCAACTCTCTCAGCCTGTCCTCATAACAGAGGTGCTCCAGCCCCTGAGCATCCCCATGGTCCTGCTTTAGACACCTTCCAGCACCTCCAGATATTTCTTGTCCTGGGGGCTCCAGAACTGGATGCAGTACTCTAGGTGGGAGTCTCAGCAGAGTGGAGTAGAGAGGGAGAATCATCTCCCTCCCCCTGCTGGCCACACTTCTCCAGAAGTCTTCATCCACACTGCCTTCAAATACCTTCTCCTCCCCTTCCCTACCACCCCAACACCCTCCCCAAGAGCCATGCCGCAGCTGGGCAGCCTGTGAACAGGTTTGCAGCCTTACTCTGAGCAGATGCTACTGGTCCAGTGCACTCTCAAAGAGCTTCATCTTACAAACTGGTCTACTGAAGAATGGAATGCTGCTGACATTTGCACAGCTGGTGAAGTGGAAGCCCAAAGCCCACCAAGTTCACTTCCAGCACTCAACACACAATTTCAGAAGCTTCAGGTAAGCTCAGGACACTCTGTGCAGTAGATTCACGACAGCAAAAAATATGCCTGGCCTCTGCTCTGGCCCAACAATGCAGCAGGGATACAACACTTGGGTTTCACAGTGAGAGACACAGCCCCAAGATTGTTCACACCAGCAGGAGAAAGGACATGGCCTGGGTGTCATTCCAGCCAGGAAACAATTTTTCCAAGTCATTTGGAAGACAGGAACTACAAAGTGTGGGATCTAGCTGCAAGTCTTCTTTAAGAACAGACACCAGCTTGTGAGCAAGAGCAGAACTCTGCACTGGCCATTCAGTGAACAGCTCACAGGAACATCAAGTTCCCCAAAATGCCAAGGGCATAGTTTTTCTGTGAGGAGACCAACTTTGGAGTTCCTACCTGCATCCACCTCCTCCCACATGCAGGTCCTGTTTCTAAGCAACATGCAGTTAAACCACAGGTAGGAATGAAGCAGTCAGTTAAAGGTTCCCAGCCAGACTCACCTGCTGTGCCCTGAGGAGCAGCATCTGGACCTGGAAGAGAAGACACTGGCTGAAGGCAGTGAGACACAGGCTGTCAAGGATGCTGCAGCTCAGGGCTGACTCAGGGACACCACAGGATTGACAGGCTCTTTGCTACAAAAGGCCAGAGTCTCCAGAAATGTGGACTTCCAAAAAGCTCTGCTTCAGCTCTCCTTTCTGTCCTCTAGCCTCAGCCCTAAAAAACATGTTTCACCCTCTCCCTCAAACCCAAGCAATCAGTGTTCTGCCCTGTCTGTAGGATACTCTTTCTGTTGGCTTCCCAGGAGAGTGACACAATTCACCCCATCTGCTATGGCCTACAGCCACTGCTGCTACAGAACATATCATCATGGTTTAGGGGGGACCTGCTAACAGGTTGGGCTAACAGTTGGACTTGATGATCTTGGAGATCTCTTCCAAGCAAACAATTCCATGATCCTTTGGCTCAATAGTTCAGGCACTGCAGTTTGAAATCTCACAAATTAAGAGACCTTCAGTGAGTGAGTGACCTGTGGTTCACAGCCTGTCCTGATTCCTCCCTCTACAAGCACAACACTTCCCTCTGCACAGAATGGGGATATGGCACAGCACAGGGATTCTGTGCTGCTAGACCATCTTATCCCTTTGGAATCACAGTGTCTTTGCCAAGTTGCTCAAGGTTAAGAGCCAAAAGCAGGGTGAACTCTTTTCTCCTTTAGTCACAGAAGACATGAATGGCAGAAAGGAACCCTAAGGGACAACTACTGTGTCCTTGTGGTTATCTGTGGAACTGAGCCTTGCTTAGGGTCATGGAAAGCTAGCACCATCATCTGCACTGGGAACACAGGGCAGAATGCTCCCAGAAGTGATAACACTGCTGGAGGCATAGCTTGTGCTAATCTCTGTTTCCAGAAGGGCTTTGGTCCATTTGTTTCAGAGGTCTGAAGTTAGCAGCAGATGAACACAACCAGACCCAAAGCTGGAAGGACAAGGCCAGAACTCACCAGTAGAGGATGATTCACTGTCTTGGGATCGGGTGGTTACTGTCGTGACACGGCTGACAAACCTCTCTTTGTTTTCCCTCAATGTTTTGTACACCTGGAGACAGACAAGGAGGTATTTACCTTGTACATCTTACAGCATTGAAGGCACCATTCTGCTCCCACCTCGACAGGCTTTTGTCTGTCCTGCTTGCTCTGAAAAGCTTTCTGCTGCCAAAGCACACAGACCAAAACACACCTCACTGAAAAATGTGCCCGTGAAGATATGTGTATATCTAGCTCCAAGAGGAGTGCACCCAATATATGACCTGCCCTACACAGGATGTGATGAACCTCAGTTGTCTGCCTGCTCTCCATAAGCAATGAACCTTTCTGCTGGTGTTTAGCCTTTGGGCTGCAGACCCGTTCCATGAGGAACCAGATCCCAAAAGCAAGCCTGAGGCTGTGTGGACTGAGGCCACGGCACAGACAAAACACAAGGCTGGGGAAAAGGGAGACAAATTGAAGGCAAAAAAAGCTCCAAAAGCCCAGAGCAGCTGGCGAGAACAGACAAGCTGAGTGGCTTTCTTTAGGCCAGATGTTACAGGCATGATGTCAGCAGTGATGCCATGGCTGACGTGGGCAGTGCTCTCCAGACACAGGCGTCTGGCTGTTCTGGGTCAGAGATTCCTGGCTGAGGGCTGACCTTTGCTGTGCTTGTCTGCTAAGCTCAGGATACAGCATGAGCAGAGCTGGGATGTTCCGGGGGGTACAGTGTGGCATTCAGGCCTAGTTTTCCATGTTTCCCCCACAGTTGGCAAATTAGAGTGAAGCAAAACAATTTTTTTTTAAGGCCAAACCTTGCCTTGCTGATAATCTACTGGCACCACACTGACTCCCATTTGACACTGAGACAAAACCTAGCCAGCCAGGCTGAAGCACAACTGTCTATCCAACTCTGGAATCATGGAAGAGTGTTCAAACTGGAACATTTCCAGCCAGAAATAAAAGCCTCTGAAATGTGAAGGCATGACAGGGAATGCTGCAGCTGATGCCAAACCACTTAGTGTGAGCTAACTGAGTGTTATGACATCCCAACTATGCCTGAACAAAAGTTAATGCCTCTGAGGAACTGAAATCTCTTCTATTCCCTTGACATTCTGCATTTTACCTATCTCCACAATTAGGTGTTTGATAACACAGCAAATAGGCTCAAACAGGAACTGGGGAATTGAATGCCAAGCACAAAATAGAGCACAGGCAGACAAAAGCATGTTCAGGGAAGGGAAACAATGTCCAAAATATCAGAAAACAACAACATTTTTAAAGCCTTTTGCTTAATGCTGTAAAGTCAAAGTTAACAAAACCACCTCTGCTTCTGCAAGCAGAGCCATGAGGTTAAGTGAGTCTGAAGAGCAGCAAACAGCAAATTAAATCTGATCCCTTAGAAAAAAAAAATGATTGCTCTGTTCAAGCAAAATGGGAGTCTTCAGGATAAATTTTCCCAAAGGGACAATGCCAAGTTCTTAATGGTCAGATACACAGAAAACAGGAACTTCACCACATAACAGAGTGATACTGCTCTGAAGAAATCACAAAGTTAGACAAGCTTTCCTCTAGATTTAGTTGAATATTTCCTTTTGTCACATGCCAGCATCACTGACAGCAGAACAGGTGAGTTAATAAATTTGTGCCTTTCTGCTGGGTACAATTTGAACTTGGCCAGTTTGGGGTTTAGATGTATTGAACGTGGAAAAGTTAATTTTAAGTGTGACAGTGTCCCTTGAAATGAAATACCTGAGACTAGAGAGCACAGTAAAACTGAATGGCTAACGTGGCCTGACATCCAGAAAGGTTCCTCCCTCCACCCCCTCACCCAACTGAAGACATTGATTTAAGTGTCTTACATAAGCTCCTGTCCCAGTGACTGTTCCTCCTACAATTAAGTACAGCAAGAGGTTGCTGCCAGCTTTGCCAGGAACACCTGAAGACGTCAGTGATCTAGAAGGGCATCTTAGGTGATGACATTGCAAAACTGCAGGTGAAGACAGGCAATGGAAGAGAAGAGAGGGACAGAGCTGAGTATTCAGGAGAACTCTTGATTAACCAGAGAAGCAGAATGTGCTTTGTAATTTCAGTTACCTTCTTTGTCAGAAAAAAGAACAGCAGGGCACAGCAAAGACTGTTTAAGGGGATGAGGAAAAGACTTTTCCTCTCTGCACTGCTCTGATTTTGTTCTTATTCCCCAGGAGCCTTTGCATGTTTCATTACCAGGACTCAGAACTTTTAGTGAATATGATCCTCTAAGAGAAAGAATTTTGACACAGAGATGTGTATGATGTGAACATCCACTCCCAGGTAATACTGCTGCTCTTTAGCTCTTTGGGAATATGACTGACTCTCCATGTGGGGCTGGAAAGCTTTAGCCTTGTGAATCTTCCAAGCAGGCATGAATGTATGCTCACCAATTTGGGGCTGATTTCTTACTTACACAAGCTGAACACTAATGTTCTGACCTGAGATTTGGCAAAGAATGGTGTGCTTTGGTACTAAAGGGGTATGCCACCCAACTCTCCCTCAGCTATGTGCTACTATCCCACACAAGGCAACAGACAGAGCTGTGGTGGGTTGTGGTTGTGCCTTTAGAGCAAAGAAATCTCAAAGGTAACTGAAATTACAGCTTAAAAAAATTAATCATCACAAGAAGTTAATTTCCAGCCAGCTCAGTTAGCTCCCCTTGAAGTGTTCTGAAGGAGGAAATAGCTAGAGAGATAAAAAAGCAAGGAAAGTTAGCTGAAGTCGAGTGAACACTGGACAGGAGAGATGTAGAGCAGCTTCTCCCCACAAACCACCTCTCTACTTACATAGACACCTGCTCCTAAGCTGGACAAGCCCACAATAAGGACAAAAACCGAGCTGTCACCTCTGCCCCCAGGAACACCAGAGCTAGCCACTTGTCTGCTCAGCTGCACTTCCAGGGGAGCACTCCAGCGCTGCCACAACTTCCCTAAGGAACACAATTTATTAGAGAAAAACACAGAAAGATTGGCAATGCAAAGTGATGCTTTGGAATTTAGAGGCTGAGTAACTCCTGGAAGGCAGAAAAGGAGGTACTTGTTTGAAAAGCCCAGGACCACATCTGAGTGAGGGCAGCAAATTATCCTCTGCCACAACAGACAGCTCCAGGCAGTTGTGGATGCCAGAACCATCTGTGGGATCAAAGAGGAACTCCATAAATTAATAGCAGGAACATCTAGAAAGAAGCTGGAAGGACCATCTGCAGCTGCCTGCAGGCCACAGATCACTGGAAGAGAACAAGGTATGTGTGTACTGCACATCTAGTGTCCTCACACCCTTCTCTTCTGTGAGAGGCTGGCCTTTTGGCCCTTAGGCACTGGTGGCACTTTGCCCCACCAGGTGTAAGCTGAGGCTGATGTCATCTCAGCAGCATAAGCACTTGGTATGGTTATACCAACACAAAAGCCCTTTGCCAACATGCCTTATTCCACTGAAGCCAACTACCAGCTGAAAGAGGCTTCTGCTGACAAAGAGCACATCCCAAATCCCAAGAGGACAATTCAGAAGAATTCATCTATTGGCATGCAGGCAGGACAGAGAGGGTATCCAGCTGAACAGCTACAGGACAGTTTATTTTACTAGAATCACTGACTCCTCCCTGTCCTAATTAGATCTCTAGCCAGAGCAGTCACAGAGGTGTTGAAAAGCCATGTAGAAGTGGTGCTGAGGGACATAATTTAGTGGTGACCTGGCAGTGCTAGTTAATGGTTGGACTTGATGATTTTAAAGGTCTTTTCCAATGTAAAGATTCCATGTTTTCTCCAAGTGCTGTATTTATAACACATCCACCCAGCTGAAGCTGGCTGAAGCAGCTGGGCTTTCCTGCAGGACATATTCCCACCCCATGCATAAAGCACCTTCCACCTCCTCCAACACTCAGACCTTATCCAAACTGCTCCACCCCTTTCATCTCTTTGCTTGAACACACATTTTTGTGATACAAACCTGCAGCAAACCCACAAGAATCCAAACCAATACAAACACCCAGACAGCTCCATCTCAATGACGGCTTCTCAAAACACAGAAGTTTTTCCCTCCCGTTCCTGGAGATTAAGCATCTTCACCTCCAACACGCTCTCAGCACCCTGGCTCCACTCCACCCCACACCATTCTCCACCCATAAGCCTCCTCTGATGTGGCTGGCAGTGGAGGAGCAGCCTGTCCTCCCGGTGCACCAAGGGCAGAGCAATGTCCCGCGTCTATTTCGCCGCCGAAAGCGTTTTTTACCCAATTACCTCCTTAATTGGGCAGCGCTGGGACCGCGGGCAGCGTGCCCTCTGCATGGCTAACGGGAGCCCAGAGCCCCCAGGAAAGCTGCTGCGTTGGAAAATCCCGGTTACGGACCATGATCTGCCTCTACCCGGTCAGCGGGCTCTGGGCAGCATCGCACCGGACCGGACCCAGGCACACAGTCCTGGTGGGGAACGGGCTCTGGGCGGTACCGAACCGGGATGGACCCAGTCACCCAGTGCTGACGCGGCGGGAAGGATCGCCCCGACCCGCCTGGGGGAGGGAAGCAGCGGCAAGGACTCCTCCCTCCACCTCTCACGGAGCCCCGGGCCCAGGCCTGCCGCACCGGCAAGGCCCCAGCGGGCTCGGTACCGGCAAACATCAGCCCCCAGACCTGAATACGGGTCTGACCCCGACTCACCGGCGGTAACAGCAGCGCGTCCCCGCGGCGCGGGGCTGAGGGGCCGCAGGGCAGCGGCCACGCAGCAGCGGAACATGTCTCCGGTCCCCTTAGACCGCTCCGGGCCCTGCCGCCGCTGCACGCACCGCGCGCGCGCTGCCGCTCACTCCTCATTGGCTGCCGCCACCGCGCCTCCGCCGGCACTTCCGGCTGGCCGCTCTGCGCCGCCGTCTCGCTGGTGAGTGCCGCCATGTTGAGGCCACCCCTCTCTTGCTTCTTCCCGCCCTGCCGCGCTGCTGCTACCGCTACCGCCACCGGGCCTGGCCGCCGCCTCCTGCTCTCCACGCCCATTTTCTACGCTAACGGACCGCCGCACATCGGGCACCTTTATTCTGCCCTGCTCGCTGATGCGCTGCACCGCTACCGCGGTCTCCGTGGAGTCGGCCCGGGACGGCTCTCGACGGGTGAGCCTAGGCCCAGCGGGCGCCGCGGCCTGCTCCGGCCCATCCCCCGGTGCTCCGCCACCACCCTCGGTGCTTACCCACCTTCCCCGGGGCTCACCCACTTCGCCAGCTAAGCCCCCGCTAGCTGCCTGCACCTCTGTCTCAAAGCATGGGGCTGCTCGGAAGGGAGAAGAGACCTTCCCCAAGGGCCATTGCCTCTCTCCCTTTCAGTTCTTTCTTTTTAAAACACTTTTTTCTTTGGCACATTTTGGCCCAGTAGCTCTTCCACCAGCAGCTGACCCTCCTCCCTGGGGGGCTGATTCACTTCCCCCGGGGCTGTTCCGTCCCCCGTGCTCCCAGGCCTGTCCCGAGGTCCCTGTATCCCCACGGGGGTGGATCGGGGGACTAGGCGCAAGGCCCCTAGTGGAATCCCTGTTTCTTTGACATTCCAGGGACCGACGAGCACGGGCTGAAGATCCAGCAGGCAGCAGCTGCAGCAGGGACATCAACCTCAGAGCTCTGTGAGCAGATCTCAGGTCTCTTCCACCAGACCTTTACCCAAGCTGCTGTCTCCTTCACCCACTTCACCCGCACCAGTGAGCCCCGGCACCAGCAAGCTGTGCAGCATTTCTGGGGGGCCCTGCAGGATGCTGGGGCTCTCTACAAAGGCTCTTATGAGGGCTGGTACTGCACCTCTGAGGAGTGCTTCCTGCCCGAAAGCCAGCTGGCTGAGCGCAGGGACACCCAGGGACATCCCTGCAAGGTGTCTATGGAGACAGGCCACCAGGTAACGGCACCAGTAACAGCACCAGCCCTGTGCTGCTCCTGAGGATGCTCCACTGTTGTGGATAGAGTGCTTTGAATCTCTTAAATCCCTTGTTGTGGAAGGCTGGTTTAGGATCCTGCTGCCCATGCCAGTTTGTCGCAGCTGAGCTTAGAATCACCAGCAAAGGTACTGGCAAAAGAGAGTTTCATGTGAGTTTGTAAGAGGGAGACTTGAAGTTCAGTGTCAGAGGTTCTTTCTGTTACTGACTGTGGGAAAAGCACACAAGGAAAATTGAGTTAGACTCAGACTAGGATGATTTACACAGAGATGGGGGATGAAAAAGGGTAGGTAGACCCTCATGGAGAGGAACAATTACGGATTCCACTTAGCTTCTGAGATCACAGTCAGGTGTTGCTCTGGTCTGGCCAAATCTACTGATGTTTAAAGCTTCCCCTAGCCTTCTGTAATTGATGTCAGTGGAGACCTGCCTGTGTCTCACAGAGTGTCTCCCCTGTGTCTGTAGTGAGGTGTGGCTGTATGAGGGAGAGCTGCCAACACCCTGAAACGTCAGTGTGTGCCCTGGGGAGGGTTCAGCTGCTGCAGGGTTTGGAGGTGTTTGACAGCACTGATGGAAGCAGTTAGTGGTGTGGAAGGATAAAGGTGTTTATAACTGCTCATTGGGTGTCCAGAGTTTCAGACCTGTTTTGTGAGGCAATTTGGTTTGATCTCTGGTCACTTTTCATCAGTCTTTTTATCTGTAATGTTGTATAAACCACCGTGACATACTCTGCCTGTGGTCTGGGCTGGTGACAGAGTCATGATGCAGGCAGGAGTCTTGCTGCATCTGCTTTCCCTGTGAGGTGTTGGGAGTTATGTGATCTCATCCAGCAGTTCAGATAATCATACCTCAGAGCTAAGCAGAGGTCAGGGCTGCTGAAGGGCAGGAGAAACAGCATGCAGGTTCCTCTGCAGTGCAGATATTCACAGATACGAACAGATAGGTTATGCAGGTTATCACTGCTCTGCCCTTTATCACCTCCCTGTGTCCTCCGGGCTCTTAACATAGCAGTTCTCAGAAGACAGCTGATTTCTAACCTCTTTTCCCACTGAACTACTTTCTGCTTGCCTGTGGAGCATGTTTTCTGCAGGTGGATAATCACAGAATCCCCAAATCCCAGTATGGTGGAGATTAGAAGGGACCTCTGGGGATCATCTAGTCCAATACCCCTGCTCCAACAGGCTCACCCACAGCAGCTTGCCCAGCATCACCTCCAGGTGCCTTGGGAATCTCTCCAGAGAAGGAGACTCCACAAGCTCTCTGGGCAGCCTGGGCCAGGGCTCTGCACCCTCACAGCAAAGGAGTTTCTCCTCCTGTTCAGATGGAACCTGCTGGGTTCCATTTTGTGTCCACTGAGGTTTTACTGATTTAGCTAAATCTATCAACTAATGGACTTAAATGTGTCATTTAATGAATATGAATGTGTAGGAGAAGTGCTGTTAGTGCTTTAAGATGCTTATAGGCCAACAGAGTCAGCAACGAAGATGCACTAATGGTTAAATTGGGGAGGAAGAGGAACATAGCACCTGGGAGCAGAGCAGAGGCACCTACCAGGGTTAGTAAGGCAGAAAAGAGTCTCCTTGTCTCCCTGAGTCTTGCCTGACACACAAATCTAGTGAGCAGAGAGATGTTCCTTCCTCGGGGGATGAGCATCTCTAAAAGCAGAGTGCTGAGCCATGCTGAGTGCCTCCATCCTGGACGATCCAGGGAGCTGATGTTGGGGAAGCCAGGGAGTCAGTGTCCTTAGGAGAGGAGGTTCCACCAGCCATAGGAAGATACCAGGTGCTTTGCACATGGTGGGAGCTCACCTGAGCGCAGAGGGAGCACGGTGGGAGCTCACCGAGCGCAGAGGGAGCACGGTGGGAGCTCGCCGAGCGCAGAGGGAGTGAGTGACACCCTTCACGTTGAGAATGCTGCCTGCACGTTGCAGATCTATTTGCCAAGCTCTTGGGCCATGATTCTTCTCTCTGCTGCCTTCTCAGGTGCACTGGACCAAAGAGGAGAATTACATGTTCAGGCTCTCGGCGTTCAGGGAGCCGCTGCGGAGCTGGCTCCGGGATAACCCCCAGGCCATTTGCCCTGAGCCTTTCCAGCAGCGCGTACTGCGCTGGCTGGACGAGGACCTGCCGGACCTGTCCGTGTCCCGGGAGAGAAGCCGGCTCCAGTGGGGTATCCCTGTCCCTAACGACCCCACGCAGACCATTTACGTCTGGGTGGACGCCCTGGTGAACTACCTGAGCGTGGTGGGCTACCCCGAGACGCACGGCGAGTGGTGGCCAGCAGCTCACCACGTTGTGGGCAAGGACATCCTCAAGTTCCACGCCATCTACTGGCCGGCGCTGCTGCTGGCGGCGGGGCTGGCCCCGCCCGAGCGGCTCCTGGTGCACTCCCACTGGACAGTCCGCGGCCAGAAGATGTCCAAAAGCCTGGGCAACGTGATCGAGCCCTCGGCTTGCATCCGACGGTACACGTTGGATGGATTCCGGTACTTCCTGCTGAGGCAGGGTGTGCCCGAGCGGGACTGTGACTACTACGAGGAGAAGGTGGTGAAGGTAGTGAATGCAGAGCTGGCAGATGCGCTGGGGGGGCTCCTGAATCGCTCCACAGCCCCCAGCATCAATCCCAGCAACACCTACCCTCGCTTCTCAGAGGCTTGTTTTCCAAAGCTCTCGGATTACAGCGGGACAAAAGCTGTGGGTAGGGCTTGTGCTGAGGACTACCAGTTAGTGGCATCTGTGGCCTCTCTGCCTCAGCAGGTGGCTGCTTACTTTGAGGGTTTCCAGATCTACAAGGCTCTGGAGTGCATTGCCCTGTGTGTCAGGCAGACCAATGGTTTCTTCCAGAGGCACAGGCCTTGGAAACTCAGCCGGGAAGACCCCATGGAGCAGCTCTGGCTCGACACCATCATCCACGTCACACTGGAGTGCCTGCGTGTCTTTGGGACCCTGCTGCAGCCCATGGTGCCAGGCACTGCAGACAGGCTGCTCTCCAGGCTGGCTGTGGAGCCCGAGGAGAGAGGGCTCTCTGCTCTCACCTTCCTGCCCCGCTTCCACGGGGAGCCATGTCCCTTTGAGGGAAGGCAGCTCGGACCCAACACTGGCCTCTTGTTCCACAGACTGGAGAAGTCACAACAGCATCAGAGAGAAGCCAGGGAGCTTTGACAAGCAGCTCCTGCAAATAAAACCCACTGGGAACTCTTGAACAATATTGTCTTTGTTAAAAACATGTTACTCCCATCTTGTGGGGATGGAATGAGGTGGAATGGAGCTAAGCATGGTCTGCCCAAGCTGGGGAACAGATAGATGGGTTGTATGCTTGGGTCACACCTTGAGGGATCTCCTCATTAGCTTAGTTGATAACAATGAACTGAACACACAGTTTGAATGTTGCTGCTTTATGTTTTCACATTTTACACTGAAAGACACTAGGTTGAGGTTAGATAGTAAGAAGGAATTCTTCACTCGCAGAGGGTGGTGAGACACTGGAACGGGTTGCCCAGAGAAAGTACGGATGCTCCATCCATGTAAGTGTTCAGAACCAGGTTGGATGAGANAAGACGTAGCCGGTACCGGTGCGTGGGGTGGGGCCGTTCCGGTAGCGGTGCCGTAGCCGGTGCATGGGGCGGAGCTAATGCTGGTGCATGGGGAGGGGTTGTGCTGTGCCGTAGCCGGTACGCGGGGNGAGGGGTTGGAGCTAGATGATCTGTAAGGTCCCTTCCAACCCAAACCAGCCTGTGATTTGATGATTTTATGGGATGTAAGAAGTGGCTGAGGCAAATACTTATCCCCTTAACTCTTCTGATACACTCTTGGGGCTCCACTGGAGACCCCTCTTGCCTGTATCCTCTCTTCCCTCCTGGCCACTTTACCTTCTGTGATGTGAGGAGCAGCTCAGCTGCTCTTCTGAGGGCATTTTAAAGAGGAGCATGGCAGTTGATTTGCTCCCCAAACAACTCACCTGCTCCAGGAACCCTCCTTGGACTGGGTCTCAGGAGGAGTAAAGACCTTTACTAGGCCTTCTCCATGTTGTCTCCACTGGCCTAGGGAGGGGACTGAGCACAGGTGTGTCGCAGAGGGTTCACAATGTTGCCCTGCAGGTTTCTGGCCAGGCCAGAAGTAGCTGGGGGGGTGGTCAGAGATGGTTTCCTGGTGATCCACATCCAAGTGGATCCCTTCATGGTCCATGAGCTTCCTTTGCAGGCCCCAACCTCAGTTTGGCTGCTCTCTGTGTGAGCCGTGGTGGGGTGGGCCACAGCTCTCCATGTCCCCTCACTGCAGCCCCATGTCCTCCCAAGCCCTCCCTGTCCCACTCCATCCCCACCATCCTGGTCCGGGTCAGCCCGGGAGAGGGAGCCTGGGCCTAGGAGCTGTCACCTAGCCCGGAGCTGGGGTGGGGACAGGGTTCAGGCGGGTCCCCGCAGCGAGTACCGTGCCGGTACCGTGGGGCGGAGCCAGTGCCGGGGCCGTGCGTGGGGCGGGGCNGGGATGGCGGCGGGCGGGGGCGGGAGGCCGCCGGTCCCCGAGCCCTCGCTGGAGCCGTACGTGCAGACCCGTATCTTTAAAATCATTGTGATCGGCGACTCCAACGTGGGTAAGACCTGCCTGACCTTCCGCTTCTGCGGGGGCACCTTCCCCGACAAGACCGAGGCCACCATCGGTGTGGACTTCCGCGAGAAGACAGTGGAGATCGAGGGCGAGCGCATCAAGGTGGGCACCAGCCACCGGCAACGGGGCTGCGGCAACGGCCCTGCCCTGCCACCAGCACCGGCACCGGGGCTGACCAGCATCCGTGCCCCAGCACTGGGCACCGGGGCTGACCAGCATCCCTGCCCCAGCACTGGGCACCGGGCCTGACCAGCATCCCTGCCCCAGCGCTGGGCACCGGGGCTGACCAGCATCCCTGCCCCAGCCCCAGATCTCAGGCCCCCAAATGCCTCTGTAGGACCTTTCTGTTCTCAACCCGTCCTGAGGATGGGGACAGGAGATGGTTCCTTGTCCCTGTGTTGCATAGACCCTGTCACTGCTGTCTTGTCACCATGGGGTTTGCTACAGCCTGAAAGCAGAGCTCAGGGTGACAAGCTGTGTCCTTCTAGCACCCAGTGTCACCTCATAGCATCAGGGTGGCCTCCAGCTTCAGTGGCTGAACCTAAAGTGGTGCAGGGCTGGAGGGAGCTGTGTGCAGAAACCAGTGTGTTTTGGGGGGAGCAGCTGGTGGTGTCCAGCAGTGGCTGCACTGGGAGGGCAGGAGCTGCAGGAGCTGGTTTTGGTGGTCATGGTGGGCTTGGCAGATCTGGAATTAGTGCTGAAACCAGCTGTCAGCAAGTGCTGGGAGGGTGTGATTCCAGCAGAACTGGAACAGGATGGATCCGCTGTATGAAAGGCAGTGTGACATCGTGTGACATGCAGTGTGAAGGCTCAGGGGACACCTCATTGCTTCTACAACCACCTGAAGGGGAATGGAAGCAAGGTGGGAGTTGGTCTCTGCTCCCAAGGAACAAGTGATAGGGCAAGAGGAAACAGCTTCAGTTGTGTCAGGGAAGGTTTAGGTTGAACATGAGGAACAATTTCTTGCCTAAAAGGGTTGTCAAGGCCTGGCCCAGGCTGCCCAGGACAGTGCTGGAGTCCCCATCCCTGGAGGGGTTTCAGAGCCATGGAGATGTGGTGCTGAGGGACATGGTTCAGTGGTGACCTGGCAGTGCTGGGAAATGGTTGGACTCCATGATCTGAAAGGTCTCTTCTAGCCAAAAGGATTCTGTGATTCTGTTCTGTGACACCTCTAAGAAAGGCTCAGCCCAAACCCAAAGTGCCTGGGGAGCAGTCTGCAGCTGAGCTCATCCTGGTGAGGTGTGAGAGGCTCACTGCCTGGAGAAACAAACACAGGGATTTTGCTGATGATGCCAGAAAGTGAGGGCCTGGTCACAATGAAATTAGAGCTACTATTGGTGGGTAAGAACTAGTTGTGCTTTCATTTTCCCCTGTCTCCTTTACAAGGTGCTCATTTCTCCCCTGCCATCCCCAGTGCTATCCCACCCCATGGAGCTGTAGCATTCAAGCTGGCATGGAGCCTTGTCCTGGAGAGCCAGGCCTTCTGCCTTTGGCCATTGTTTGTGCTCCAGCAAGGCAGAGTGGGAGGCAGTGCAGCAAAATGGCCTTTTTCTGGTCTGGGAGGGAATCCCAGATGGATCAGCCTGGGAGAGACTGGCAGGGAAATGAGTGAGAAACAGCTCTTCTTTGTCAGCATTTTTCCACTCTGAGAGACTCTGGGACAGGTGTGGTCTCAGTGGGGTATAAGGTGATTTGGGTTGACACTTGTTTGAAATTTCAAGACCTGGAGAACCTACAGAATTATGGACTGACAGGAAAGTGGGCTGGGAGGGACCTCTGGAGTCACCTGCTCCAATCCCCTGTTGAAGCAGGGCAACCCAGAGCCAACTGCTCAGGACTGCGGACAGATGGCCTTTGAGTATCTCTAAGAATGGAGGCTCCACAGCTTCCCTGGGCAACCTGTGCCAGTGCTTGATCACCCTCACTGTGAAAGGTGTTTCCTGATGTCCTGAGGGACCCTGCTCTGCTTCAGCCTATGCCTACTGCCTCTGGTCCTGGCACTGGGCACCACTGAACAGAGCCAGGCTCCATCCTTTTAGTGGTCTCCCTTCAGGTATCTATAGTGTGTCCTGGTGCCTGGAGTCATTCTTCCCAGGGGCAGGACTTGACACTTCTCTTTGTTGAACTTCATGTGGTTCCTGTCACAGTGTTTCTCCAGCCTGTTGAGGTCCCTCTGGATGGCAGCATCTCACATCCTAGCCATGCTCCTCCCAGTCTGGTGCAATCTGCCCATTCCATCCAGATCATTAATGAAGATGTTGACCAGGACTGGGCCCAGTCCTGAGCCCAGGGCACAGTGCTAGTTACCAGTGTTCAGCTAGACCTTGTGTCACTGAGCACCACTTTTTAGGCCCAGACATTCAGCCACTTTGGGCTCTCCCGTAGCCTCCTTCCTTGGCTGCTTTTCTCCCCAGGTGCAGGTGTGGGACACGGCCGGGCAGGAGAGGTTTCGCAAGAGCATGGTGGAGCACTACTACCGCAATGTCCATGCTGTCGTCTTTGTCTACGATGTCACCAAGATGAGCTCCTTCACCAACCTCAAGACGTGGATCGAGGAGTGCAATGGCCACGCTGTGCCTGCCCTCGTCCCCAGGGTGCTGGTTGGCAACAAGTGTGACTTGAAGGACCTGATCCAGGTGCCATCCAGCATGGCTCTCAAGTTCGCTGATGCTCACAACATGCTTTTGTTCGAGACCTCAGCCAAGGACCCTCAGGAGAGCCAGAACGTGGATGCCATTTTCATGTGCCTGGCCTGCAGGCTCAAGGCTCAGCGCTCACTGCCCTGCCGGGAGCTAGAGGGGAGGCTGGGGCTAGCCCAGCGACCGGGACCCGGCACCGGCACTGGCAAACCCTCCTGCCCGTGCTGAGCAGGCACCGGGACCCGGCACCGGCAAACCCTCCTGCCCATGCTGAGCTGGACTAGGACCAGTACCAGTACCCAACACAGGCACTGGCAAACCCTCCTGCCCGTGCTGAGCGGGACNCGGGACCCGGCACCGGCACTGGCAAACCCTCCTGCCCGTGCTGAGCAGGCACCGGGACCCGGCACCGGCAAACCCTCCTGCCCATGCTGAGCTGGACTAGGACCAGTACCAGTACCCAACACAGGCACTGGCAAACCCTCCTGCCCGTGCTGAGCGGGACCGGGCCCCGGCCCCGGCAAACCCTCCTGCCCGTGCTAAGCGGGACCGGGACCGGGACCCGACACTGGCACTGGCAAACCCTCCTGCCCGTGCTGAGCGAGACCGGGCCCCGGCCCCGGCAAACCCTCCTGCCCACGCTAAGCGGGACCCGCCACCGGCACCCAATAAAGGCTCTGCGGCTCCACTCAGCTCTGGATGGTGCTTTCCGCGGCTCAGCTTGCTCCGCCCGCGTTCGGCTCGCGCGCGGATCACGTGACACGTGCGCCTGGCTGCGCGCATGCGCAGTGTGCGGCGGCGCCACCATGAAGTAGGTGGTTGGGGGGGAGGCGGGAGGATAGGTCCGGCCCGGCACGGGACGTTCCCGGTGCTGACGGTGCCTTCTACCCCACAGTCCCCTGACGAAGGTGAAGCTGATCAATGAGTTGAACGCGCGGGAGGTGGAGCTGGGCGTGCATGAGGCCGTGTCGTGGCACGCGGAGTATAAAGACAGCGCCTGGATCTTTGTCGGTAAGGGCTAGGCCGGGCCGGGCGGTGGGCGCGGGGTCAGGGTCAAGGATAGGAGCCGGTGCTCCCTCTCCCCCTCTCCCTCTTCCCGCAGGCGGGCTGCACTACGATCTGACGGAGGGAGATGTCATCTGCGTGTTCTCGCAGTAAGTGCCGCAGCCCCCGGTCCCGCTATTCCCCGCCGTGGCTGGGCTGCTGAGGGTGTGTTTACAGGTACGGGGAGGTCGTCAACATCAACCTGGTGCGGGACAAGAAGACTGGCAAGTCCAAAGGCTTCTGCTTTCTGTGCTATGAGGACCAGAGGAGCACCATTCTGGCAGTGGACAACTTCAATGGGATCAAGGTGGGTGAAGCACCTGCGGACGTGGTCCTGCTGTGGCTCCTGAAGTGCTGCCTTCCATCCAGCAGCAGAGCTTGCTAGTGGAGCTGCTCAGTGCCATCGCTGACAGCAGGACTCCTCTCACAGATCAAAGGAAGGACGATCCGAGTGGACCACGTAGCCAACTATCGGCCTCCTAAGGACTCTGATGACTTAGATGAGGTCACAAAAGCTCTGCATGCCAAGGGCTGTGGAGTTAGAACACCACCTCACACATCCTCTGATTCCTTGTCGGAAGATGACAGTGTTCCCCCAAAAAAGCAGAAAGGTGAGTGGGGTGTGTTCTGATCAGCCCTGCACAGAGCCCTCAGCCTTGTGAGAGGAGCACCACAGATGGAAGGAACCACAGCCCAAGTGTCCTGGACGTGCCTTGTGATCCCCTGAGGGTACCTGCATTAAGCTCTTACCTGTGAATGTTTCTCCCCCAGGCTCTGAAGGGTTGGAACTTGCAGGCAACAACAACACTTTTCCTGGGTAACAGCCTTCCAGAGTCACTGCAGGGGGGAGCAGTAGTGGGGGAGACAGGGACAGGGAGGGCTAAGGAAAGGCACTGCTAAATCCTGAAATCTGGGCGCTGCAGGTGTGTGGAGTGACTGTGATGTGTCCTACAGCAGCTTAGCAGAGATGGGATTCTGTGCCTGGTAACTGGAGCCAAAGATAGTAGGGGGGGGTTGGACTGCTTGACCTCTGAAGGTCCTTTCTGACCACGATAAGAGGAAACAGCCTGAAGTTGCACTAGGGGAGGTTTAGATTGGACATGATGAACAAGTTCTTCCCCAAAATGGGACTCAAGCCTTGGCCCAGGCTGCCCAGGGCAGAGGTGGAGTCATCATCCCTGAAGGGCTTTAAAGGACATGTAGATGTGGTGCTGAGGGACATGGTTTAGTGGTGACCTGGCAGTGCTGATTAACAGTTGGACTTGATGATCTTAAAGGTCTCTTCCTCCTAAATCGATTCTGTGACTCTCCAGCAGGTGCTATGGCAGGAGCTGAGGTGCCTGTCCTGAAAGGTGACTCTTGTGTTTCAGAGCAGGAGAAGAGCCGAGGGGAGCGGCACAAGACGAGCTCACAGGCAGTGAAGAGAGCAGCGAGCCCCGAGGAGGCACAGCCCAGGGTCAAGATCAAGAAGGAGAAGGAGGACCCTGCCTACGAGCGCTATGCCAGCAGCAGCCAGCACTCCGGGAAGGGCTCCGAGGGGAAGCTCACCAACAGGACCCAGAGAGAGGAGGAGGAGCGCAGGCATCAGAGGCCTTCAGAGAAGAGAGGAGGAGAAAGGAGCTGCCAGGAGCAGAGGGGCCAGAGGGAAGAGAGGGAGGCTGGCAGGAGGGGCAGAAGGGAAGAGTATCCCGAGGGAGGCAGATCCCGAGAACGTGGGGAGCACAGGCACAGAGAGCGGGGCTCTGCCAAGAGCTCCAGCCGCTCCTGAGCTCTGGGGGCTGAGGGAGGCTGTGAGCCTGGCCAAAAACCTATCAAGAGCCTCCCTGTGCCTCTCAGGGGGCATCACAGCTGGACTGTTCACCTCCAACCTCTTCCATGTGGATTCTATTTGATCCTCAGGCTGGACTCTCCTCACTGGGCAGGACAAGGGTTTGTTGCCTCTTCCCAGGCATGCCAGGTCACTGGAGATGGTCTCTGGGAGTGGCAGGACCCTCTCCTTCCCCAAAATTGCCCAATTCTCTCAGTCCTGGTGGGGTTGTCTCCCTCTTCTGCTACAGAAGGAGGCCAGTGGGCATCTTGTTAGCCTCACACTCATAGGTTTGGGTGCTGAGCACCCACCCAGCACCTCTCCTGGGGTCTGTGATGGGTCCCAAGAACTGTGCTACTCTGTCAGGGTCATTCACTATGCTTGGGTTGGTTAATAAAAGTTAAAGGTTAAGCAGGAGGCAGCTTTTGTTGAACTTGATGAGGGGAAGAATGTGGCCACTGAGGTCAATTTTATGCACCAAATCCCAGCATGAGGGGGTTGGAAGGGACCTTTGGAGAGCACAGAGTCCAACCCCCCTGCTCCAGCAGAGTCACCCAGATCAGTGTGACCAGAATCACTACCATGTGGATTTGGAATCTCTCCAGGGATGGTGACTCCACAACCTGTGTGCCAGAGCTTGACAATTCTTTTCGGGAAGAAATAGTTCCTAATGTTCAACTTAAACCTCCCCTAGTGCAACTTGAGGATGTTTCTTCTCTGAGCCTCCTCTTCTCCAGACTAACCAACCCCAGTTCCCTCAGCTGCTCCTCACAACACTTGTGCTCTAGACCCTTCCCCACCTTCCCTGCCCTTCTCTGAACACTCTCTAGCACCTCAGTGTCCTTCTTGGAGTAAGGGACCCAAAACAGCCCAGGTGTTGCCTCCCCAGTGCCCAGTCCAGGAGGACAGTCCCTGCCCTTGTCCTGCTGCCACACTAGTGCTGATCTAAGCCAGGATGCTGTTGGCCTTGCCCACCTGGCCACTCTGCTGGCTCATCTTCAGCCACTGTTGACCAACCCTCCCAGGTCCTTTTCCTCTGGCAGCTTTCCAGCCACTCTGCTCCAAGAGCTAGAGCCTTCATGTGGTTGTTGTGACCCAAGGTCAGGACCCAGCACTTGCCCTTGCTGAACCTCATCCCATTGGCCTGGTCCCACGGATCTCAGCCTGACCATATCCCTCTGGAGCTCCTCCTACCCTCCAACAAATCAACACTTCCATCCCGCTCGGTGTGGTCTGGAAGCCGCGGGAACCAGACCCGGGCCGGTAGCGCCCTCCCGTGCCCTGTCCTCAGCACGGGGCACGGCTCCGTTCCGCTGCCCCCGCGGATGATCCGGGGAGGGATTGGCTGTCACCTCCTGCCGCCGCCGCCTTTCCGGTTCCGGGTCGTGCCGGTGCGTCCGTTCCGGGTGGCTCCAGTCCCGCCATGCCATGTCCGCGCTCAACTGGAAACCCTTCGTCTACGGCGGGCTCGCCTCCATCGTAGCCGAGTTCGGTGAGGCGGCAGCGGGGAGCGGGCAGGCGAGCACCCGGGAGGGGGGCGGTCCTGGTGCCAATCCCGGTGCCGGTCCCAGTGAGGGCTGACCGATTGCACTCGACTTTCCTCTCAGGAACCTTCCCCGTGGACCTCACCAAGACGCGGCTGCAGGTGCAGGGGCAGAGCACCGATGCTCGGTTCCGAGAGGTTCGGTACCGCGGGATGTTCCACGCACTCTTCCGCATCTGCCGGGAGGAGGGAGGCAGGGCCGGAAACTCGGGGTAAGCCCCGGGGGGAACGGGAACGGCCACCCCCACGGCCCACCCGGGACGTCCCTCACTGCCCACCCAGAGTCCTTCTGCCAAGCTGCCCCAGGCCTAGGGCAGGGATTGTCCTCCTGTGCTGGGCACTGGGGAGGCCACACCTCAAATCCTGGGGTCAGGTTTGGGCTTCTCACTCCAAGAAGGACATTGAGGTGCTGGAGTGTGTCCAAGAAGGGCAAGGAAGGTGGGGAAGGGTTTAGAGCACAAGTGTTGTGAGGAGCAGCTGAGGGAACTGGGGTGGTTAGTCTGGAGAAGAGGAAGCTCAGGGGAGACCTTCTCACTCTCTCCAACTCTCTGAAAGGAGGTTGGAGTCAGGTGGGGGTTGGCCTCTTCTCCATAGGAGCAAGGGACAGGACAAGAAGAGATGGCCTCAAGTTGTGCCGGGGAGGTTTAGGTTGGACACGAGGAACAATTTCTTCCCCTAAAAGGGTTGTCAAGGCGTGGTTCAGGACCATACCTTGGAGGGTTTTAAAATCCATGGAGATGTGGTGCTGAGAGACATGGTTTAGTGGTCAGCTGGCAGTGCTGGGGAACAGTGGGACTTGATGATCTTAATTTTTCTTCCAACAAAAAGAATTCCATGATTCTCTGCCTCATGAGGCAAAGCTGAGGGCTGTGTGGGTCCCATGCTCCTGCACTGGAAGGTGCCTGGGGACACTGGGGCATGCAGGGCTGTTAGACAGAGCATCTGAGCCGTGGCAGGAGCACACTGGGTCCACGCTGTGCTCTGTGTGGTTTGGGGGCTGATGGGCACTGCCACTGATGTCACTGGTGGGGAGCGAGAGGTGAGGCTCAGCAGTTCCCTCTGTTCCCCACTCAGGATTGCCCCAGCCCTGCTGAGGCAGGCATCGTATGGCACCATCAAGATTGGCATTTACCAGAGCCTGAAGCGGCTGTTCGTCGATCGTCTAGAAGGTCAGTGTGGGTCACTGTGTTCCTGCAGGCACCTGGTGGAAACTTCTGCTCCCTGCACTCTGCAGTTTGGCTTGTTCCTTTCTCTGTCCTTTCCCAGCTCTGGATTCCCACAGGAATGGAGCTCTTGTGATTTTGTGCTCTGGTTCTGTAGTAGCAAGAGTAGGTGTCCACACAGATGTGAGTGTCACTGTGCTTGGCACACAGTCTCCCTTGTGCAGTGTCTGAGCCAACCAAAGAGGTGTGGTTGGCCCAGGCTCATGCCTCTTTTCTGATAGTATCATGAAAGACAAAACTTGTAATCAGTGCCCATCAATATTTAAAGGATGGGGGCAAGAGGCTAGGGCCAGACTCTTCTCAGTGGTGCCCAGGGGCAGTGGGCACAAACTGGAACCCAGCAGGTTACATCTGAACAGGAGGAGAAAATTCTTTGCTGTGAGGATGCAGAGCCCTGGCCCAGGCTGCCCAGAGAGCTTGTGGAGTCTCCTTCTCTGGAGAGATTCCAACCCCAGCTGGAGGTGATGCTGGGCAAGCTGCTGTAGGTGACCCTGCTGGAGCAGGGGGGTTGGACTGGGTGATCCTCAGAGGTCCCTTCCAACCCCTATCATGCTGAGATTCAATGATGATGTCTCATCTGTACATCAGATGTGGCACATGAACTGAAAGCTGCAGTAGTGAGTCTCTCCTCACTGGAACCTTTGTGTCTTTGTGCCCGACCACAGCACATCTGAGTAGACATTGTCCTTTCCAGCTCTTGAGCTGTGGCTCTAGCTGCAGAGATGGGATGTTGACAACGCCTTTGACCTATGCACCTCTGGGAGCAATGGTCTCCACAGCTCCTACCCAGGGAGTGGCCCAGCAGAGGTCTGGTACACCTTCACTGAAGGTCTGCACACATGGTTTTAAACCCTAGTGTGACCAGAGTGACTACTGTAACACCATTCCAACCAGGGACCAGGAGATGGGTGGTGGGGCTGGCACAAGAGGATGGGGAAGCTGGAGCTGCTCTGTTCTCCAGGAATAGCTCTCCTCACTCACTGTAGCAGCATTTCCAGCTGTGAGTGGCAACATTTCCAGCTGTGAGTACTGCTCTCTGAATGTTTGTCTCCCTACAGGCCTGGGGCAGCCAGTGGCCTGGTCTCCTCTGGGAAGTGCTGTGGTCAGTACCAGCAAAGGGCTGTGCCTTTTCCCAGTGTAACCATCACCCTAATACTGGGCCTGGATGATCCTGCCTAATCCTGGATCCTTGGATTCTCCTGCCCACCCCCCTCCCAGAACTAATAGCATCTAACTTTCTCTGCCTGAGTCATCTACTCTCTGTTTTTCTTGAGGGGGCTGTGCCCAGCTGGGGCTCCAGATCAAAACCAATTGGTGTCAGGTTGCCTTGAGAAATGCAGCACTGGACACTGAAATCTGGGATAATTGTCCAAAATTGTCACATAACACACTCTGTTCTCTGTCTGATCAGCTCAACTCACCAGCCAGACCTGCTTCTCCCTGAGAGCTCCTGCTTTCTGTCCCTGGCTGCTGTGGGGACAGGCCTGCCCTGAGCTGGTGGTCACTGGCAGCCTCTGCTCATGCAGCTGACCTGAGCTTTCTGCTCTGCTTGTTCAGCCCCATCTGTGCACCTTCTCTTTGGCTCTTCAGGATCTGACTTTGTCCTCTGGGTTGCAGATGAAACGTTGCTGATCAATGTGATCTGTGGAGTGGTTTCAGGGGTGATCTCCTCAGCCATTGCCAATCCCACAGACGTGCTGAAGGTAAGGAGTGTCTGTGGCCACAGCTGGCTCCTGGCTGCTTTGACACATAGGAGCTGCTGCTTTCCCCTGAAGACACATCAGACACATCTGCCCCAGCTGTAGCCAGGTGCAATCTGGCATCAGTCCTGCTAATCTGGGGGTCTTTTTATTGAAATGGGAACAGAAGCCCAGAGCAAAACCCAGATGCTTTAAGATGCAGCTCTTTAGGATGGTGAAATCTGTTCTGGTGAGGGCTGGAGGATGTGTTGCCTTAGCTGGGCAAGGGCAGTGGAGCAGTGGCCAGCCACTGACCAGACCTTCTCAGCTGCTTTCCCTTTGGTCACTGTGCTGGGCTTTGACAGTGCCTGCCTGTTCTGTGGAGTGAGCAGAGCCCAGCAGGGAATGCCAGGTCCTCTCCATTCCCTGCTGCAGGGCCACCAGGGTCAGGGTAGCTCTGCTTAGAACACAGAAAGAACTTCCTACACATGCCTCTCCTGGTGTGGATCAACCTTCTCAGAGTGGGAAGGCCTTGCCCATCACCTTCTCTGTCTTGTCTGTGCTTCCACCCTGTTGCTGTCCCTGCTCCTTGCCAGCCACCATTGCTTGCAGGGAGGGAGCATGTGGATGGCAGTGTCTGCTCTGAGTTGCTCTGTTGTTCTTCTTACCAGGAGGTCTATTGAGGTGGTATCTCCAGGCAGATGCTGATCTCATCCCACTGACATCATCCTGCTGTCTTTTGTGCCTCTTCCAGATCCGAATGCAGGCTCAAGGCAGTTTGTTCCAGGGTGGGATGATTGGCAGCTTCATCGACATCTACCAGCAGGAGGGCACCCGAGGCCTCTGGAGGGTGAGCAGCAGCTGTTGGAACTCCCTCACTGGTAGCAGAGCTAAGAGCTTGCTCACTGCATTCCCTGCCCCTGGGTGCAGCTCTTGAAGAGAGCTGTGAAGCAAAGGTGGTGGCAAAGTCCTGGTTCCTGGACAAATGGGAGCAGGTCTGTGGTGGAGATTGGGGCTGTGCTGTGAGAGCATCAGTGCTGGGCCAGGCAGAGCTGGTTGGCAGGGCTGAAGTTGGTGTGCATCAAGTACAGGAGCATCCCTTGAATGGGCTGGGTCAGAGAATCCTGCCTGAGGGAGGATGCTCAGCCTGGTGGGTCTCAGAGTCAGTTGGAGGTGACCCTGCATGTGGTGAGCAAAGCCATTCACCTTCCCCTGAGGATGAGTGGCTGAGCCACCTCCTCACTTGGAGGAAGAGCAGGAGGTATCCTTCCCAGCACCCTGAGAGTCATCACTGACATACAGTAACTTTCTAAAGTTCCAGATGGACACATTTACCCTTTGTCCTCATCTGGCCAGTCTTTGGCTCCTTCAAACTTGCCCTCTGAGCATGCAGAAGTAGGGTAGAGCAGTGGCTTTTGGGGCAGCTGGTGATGTGAAGTCCTTGGGCTTGAAGACAAGAGGAGTGTTACCAGTGCTCAGGCCTTACTATTTGGATTTCAGCAGTGGTTCTTCAGCGTTGTGCTGCTGCTTTGTGCTTTTCTTCAGCACAAACAGCAGTGGTGACTGGTGTTTGTGCTCTGCAGGGTGTTGTGCCAACAGCTCAGAGAGCTGCCATCGTGGTGGGGGTGGAACTGCCAGTCTATGACATCACCAAGAAGCACTTAATTCTGTCAGGCCTGATGGGTGACACCATCTTTGCCCACTTTGTGTGAGTATTTGCTGCAGCCACAGTGCTCTCCAGGCTTGGCAGGGGTGTATGTGGAGCAGAGGAGCAAGGTGGGACTTGGGATGAGACTAGTGCTCTGGAGCTGATCCTGAAGGATCTGCTGTGTCAGCTGGAGCAGCTCACAGTGAGCAGCAGGGAGCTCCCTGGGGAAGGAGCCTGGCAGAAATCCTCTGGTGACAGGAATTCTCAGCTGGATTTCAGCTCAGCTGCTGTTGCTCCATGTCTGTGCCCTGGAGTGAACACAGCAGCAGTTGGTTCAAAGTGCTCCTGCCCTGGCTCCTCATCCATACAGACACCATCAGCTTGTGACCATTGCTGCCAGAGCTTTGTGAGCTGAGCAGAGACCTGCAGAGTTACCAGATCCTGTGTTGCAGTCAGCCTGCTCTGAGCAGGGGGTGGGTTAAAGACCTCCCAAAGTCTTCTTTCACCTACCTTTTCCTGTTCTTCTGGCAGACACTTTAGCTGGAGGTGCCGCAGTGCTCCTGTTGGGTTTGCCTGCTGTGGGCTGAAGGTGACCAGCACTAAACCATACGTGGAGGGAGGAGGCTAGCAGCTGCATGCTCCCTCTTGCTGCCTTTGGTCTTCCTCCCTTCCTTCCCTGCCCCGAAGAAATGTTTGCTCTGGGGAGAAGGATGTGCACTTCCAAGAGGCTGCCTTCAGGTCTGTGTCACCTTGACAGCACCCAGAGACCCTCGCTGGACCACAGGCTGCCCCTGGGGAGAGCTAGCAGTGGCCCTGATGAGGAGAGAGCCAGCAGTGGCTCTGACAAGGGGAGATCCAGCAGTGGCTCTGATGAGGGTCTCAATTAGACAGAGCTGATGGTTCCCTTCCCCTGGCTCTCGGGGTTCTCACTCAGCTGGTTAGCTCCTGCCTCTTGCCTGGTTTCTGGGTGGGAACAGGTAGCATAGCTGATGTTTGCTGCTAGATGCCAGCGAAGGATACTCTCTCATGGTTCTGGCTGAGCTGGAATGGCATGTTGAGAGCTCTTCCTTTCCTGTCTGGTGTTTGTCTAGTTCCAGTTTCACCTGTGGGCTGGCTGGGGCCATTGCCTCCAACCCTGTGGACGTGGTGCGGACGCGGATGATGAACCAGCGAGCGATCGTGGGCAGCACGGAGCTCTACAGGGGCACACTGGATGGCCTGGTGAAGGTGAGGGGCTGAGACAGGTGGCCAAACCCTGTCCTGGGAGGCTGGCAGAGTCCAGCACCACACACCACTGGTATGAGCAGTCAGACTGCAGTGGCAGGATGTGCCTGTCAGTGATGGAAAAGGGACCTAGAGTCACTGTCGTGAGGTCACCATCAGCTTGAGCATCCTCCCAGCAACCTCCATGGAGAGCTTTCTCAGGACCATGGCTTTCTCAGGACCATGCCTGCCTTTCTCAGTGATGCAGTCTGATGAGGCTCACACACTGTGATGTCTCATACAGCTTAGCCACATCTCCACAGGCCTCTCTGCTTACTGCAGCAGTGTAAAGGTCCATGAGAGCACATGTGGCATCAGGGAGATGGGCAGAGCGTGGAGCTGGTGTGCCTCAGAACTGATCTGTCTCTTCTTTCCTCCCAGACATGGAAGAGTGAGCGCTTCTTTGCACTCTATAAAGGTTTCTGGCCCAACTGGCTTCGGCTTGGTCCCTGGAACATCATTGTATCCTTCAGTGTGGTCATGGGCAGGCAGGGGAGAAGGGAGCTGTGAAGGGGTGTGCAGAGCAGACACCCTGCTGGGGCATCTCCTTGTCTTCCCTGTGTAGCCCAAAGCACACTCCCTGTCCTGCCTGGACACACATAAGCTGGGAGGTGGCTGCTGCTGGTTCAGGTGCCAGAAAATGCCACTGGCTGTGGCTGCTGCTCCTGACAGCTCTGAAGGTGACCAGTGCAGGGACTTCCAGCACAGAAGCAACTTGGGTGGTTCCTTCTGGAGCGAGTGCTTGGCTTGAGACTTCCCCTTTGGCCTGGGCTCCTGTGGTTTTGGGATCATCAGGGCTGCCTGAGGAATGTTCTGCTGCTCAGAGATGGGTGCTGCCCTGCTCTGCAGAGCCAGCATTGCTGTGTGGCTGTACTTGATCCTTCTTGTCCTCAGCAACTGGGTGTGTCATCCATTTTGAAGGAAGTCCCAGTCTGGGGTTAGATCCTCCTCCCTTTCTCAGAGCTCTAAGCAAGCCCAGGCCAGTTTGCTTTGGAGCCAGTCTGTTCCCATTCCAGGCAGCTCTTGTCCCACAGCTCTCTGCTACCTGTGGAGATCAGAGGAGCTTCCCCACGCTGGTGTCCAGCTGTGCTGATGCTCTCTGCCTCTCCAGGCACAGCCCAGTCCAGCTGCCTGATCTATTTTGCCCAATTCCTTGACATTCCCTTCAGTTTTTTATCACATATGAGCAGTTGAAGCGACTCCCATTCTGACAGCTGCCTTCATTTCACCAGAGTCCCCTTCAAGACCTGCAGCAGCCAGCTTTGCTGCAGCCTTCCTCTTCATTTCACCCTCCCTGTGTTGTGATGTCTTGGTCCATGTAGGTCTGGGCCCTCCTCCTCCCCCAAAGGCATGGTCCCTGGAGCACGAGCTGACTGGGAGGCTGATGGCATGAGCTGCATGTTTTGTCACCAATGCTGGTATTGATGGTGTACCAGTGTCTGGGCCTGAAGTGGTATCTTCTGTGAAGATCTGTGTGTCCTGGTGGCCCTTGGGTGCAGCTGAGGTTTGGTGTTTGGCTCAGGGGTGGCTTTGTGCCGTGCCCATGGGGTGAGGCTGGAGGCTGGGCTGGGTGCTCTCATGTTTTCCTCCAGAACTGTAACCTCATTAAATTATTTATTGACTGGATGGGCTGGAGTTTGTGTTTGGGTGGATTTACTGCAGGTCTGTTCCAGAGCAGATGGTCTCTCTGCCCTGGCAGAGAACAGAAGCTGGTTTTCCAGTACATGACAGATCTTTTTCCCCCCAAAGATATACATATAGATATGTAAATAATCTTTAAGATTCATTAGTATAGAAGCATTTCTAAACCAAAGTTGAATTGCTAGTGTCAGGAGCTGATGGTGTTGCACTCAGCTCAGCTCTGCACCACCTCAGTCTCTTCACCTCATGGCTTCTATCACTTTGAAAGCAAAGTGATGTCAGTTACAGCTGAACTTGAGTGTCCTGCTGCTTCACAGTGGTGCCTCTAACATTGCCAGTGCTCAGCAGAAGATCAAGCAAGACACTTTGGTCATCCTCTTCTGGTTGTGTTTGTTTCCAATGTGTGTGGCTATGACACCCATACCTCTATGTGCTGCACCTTTCCACTGCAGTGCCCACGTCCTGCCCCAAGCCCTGTTCTTGGCCTCTCCCTCTCCACCTGCACTCCTCAGGTTACTGTTTGACAGAGGAAGGCTTGAGCCTGCCTCGTTTCCCAGCAGCTCGGATTTTTCCGGCTCAAGAGGCAGGAGCAGTGACTTGTGGCACTCTTTAAAGGGATGGAGCAGTTGTGGTTGCATCCCAAGAGGTTTTCCCACCCTGTGAGAGTGTAAAGGACCTGATGGTGGCTTCATAGGACTGATACACAAGGGTGTGGAGGCTTTGTTTCCTGTGTTACAAGTTACTGTTGGCAAGATAAATACACTGCTGATCAGTTAAGCAAGTCTGTGTGTATCTGTTAATAGCTAGGCTATGTATTTCATTCAAGGTCTTACGGTTCAGTTCATTAAGCTGCTCCCAGGAGCAGGGTTGGTCGATGACGAAGTCTCTTGCTGGTGATGATCCATGTCACAGAGCCTGGAGTCAGCCAGATGCTCCTGGAAGGATCCACAGAGCCCTTCATGCAGGGGGAGCTCCTGGAGAGCAAGGGGCTCACACTGGGGAGGCAGCCAGTGGATCTCCATGTGGGCAGAGGCCGCCAGCTCCATAACAGCTGCTGCTGCCCCTGCTTGCTCAGGAGGTCCCTGTGCAGCTTACAGCAGCTGCTTCTCCTGGCACATAGCAGCAGTTTCTTTCTTTTGGGCTTAGCAAGGAGGCCCTGGGCTCCCAGCTCTGCTTATAGAGGGTATTTTAGTCTCCTTCCTGTGTGTGCCAAGGTTGCACTGGGTTCCTAGTCTGGCAGATGTTGTCTCCACTTGTATTTTAGCAGACATCTCTCATCAGTGCGTTTCCCCTTTTTCCAAAGGTTGCCTTTATGGCTGCTGCTTGGACCAGGGACTGGTGGTGTTCCCTTGGTCCCTGCAGGAAGATGCTGTCTTCAGTCTGACAGTGAATCCACAAGAGCCCCACAAGCTGTCCCAGCCATGGGGCTGGGCACTGGGGACTCTCTTTGCTTATTCCCTGTATCCCAACCCCCATGTCAGAGGAGGGCACTGCCTCTGCTCAGGTCCTTGATGCTTGGCTGGGGGATTCCACCACCCTGTGTGTCACTGTGGCAGCTTCCTGCCCAGGTGCTCTTGCTGCTCACTCCCCTGCTCCAGGGTTGTCTAGAAACGTGGCTGGGAGGGGAGGGACCTCCTTGGGCACAGTGGGTGCTGGGAGCACACCAGTCCCTTCTGGCAGCAGGCAGCTGCTTGGCAGAGCTCTGCTCCCCACTCAGAGATGTCGTGACACCCTGGCCCGGGCTTTTGCTGCAGAAAACTGGGCACGCTACTGCCTGCTGAGCTCTACATGCTGAGAAGCCCCAGGTGAGGGATGCCCTAGAACTGGGTTGGGGACCTCTTGTCCTTGGGCTGTGCCCCACAGGGGACAGCCATGGCTGATTTGGCCCTGGGAACTATCCTGGCTGTGCTGGCCCTGCTCATCATCACTGCCAACGCTCTGGTGGCCATTGCTCTCCTCCGCCTCATCCACAAGAGTGGCTCCAAGGGGCTCTATTTTGTCCTGAATCTGGCTGTTGCAGATGCCATGGTTGGCTTCACAGTCATTGGGCTGGTCGTAGATGAGTTTTCCCAGCCCTTTCATCCTCCCGTGATCTTCTGCAGCCTGAGGATGGCTTTTGTGACCTCCTCTTCTGCCGCCTCTGTGCTATCCCTGATCCTGGTTGCATGTGACAGGCACCTGGCCATCAGGAAGCCTTTCCACTACTTCCAGCTGGTGACAGGCCTGCGGGTCAGGGTGCGCTTGCTGATCCTCTGGCTGGTGGCTGCCATCATTGGCTTCCTCCCAGTCTTCACCCCGGACTCCCAGAAGATCTCCCCCCACACCAAGTGCTGCTTCTTTGGGGTCTTCCACCCTTCCTACATGCTCACGCTCTTCTGCGTCGGCTTCCTCCCTGCGCTCTTCCTCTTCACCTATCTCTACTGTGACATGCTGAAGATCGCCTCGGCACACGTGCAGCACATCCTGGAAGTGGAGCAGGCAGGGCTGGCAGGGGGTTACCCCCCAGCCCGCCCCACCAGTGACCTGAAGGCCATGCGCACGGTCGCCATGCTCATCGGGTGCTTCACCCTCTCCTGGTTGCCCTTCTTTATCACCAGCATTGTGCAAACTGCCTGTGACGAGTGCTTCCCCCACAGCATCGTGGAGAACTACCTCTGGCTGCCAGGACTCTGCAACTCGCTCCTGAACCCCCTGCTCTACTCCTACCGGCAGAAGGATGTGAGGCTGCAGTTCTCCCAGATGGCTGCTGGTGTGAAGAGGAGAGTCCTCCTACACCTGGGGAGGGGTCACCACTTCCCTGGCAGAGGCTCCAAGTCTCTCCCCACCGTGTCCTGCCCACAGCTCCAGGACTGACATGGTAAGGAGCAGCTGGCACCAGCTTTCTGGCTCATCTCCTGCACTGTGACTGTGAACTCAGGGCCCACGAGCTGTGGAGGAGATCACAGATGGGGTGGGACCAATCTAATCCCCAGACACTGGCATGGCCCAGTTCCATGTGCCCACAGAGCCACAGCCCATATTGCACCAAACTGCAGGTGCATGGCACATGTTAGAGTTTTCCTGGAGAGCCTCAGCAAGAGCAGCCCGGTGGCTCCCTGCACCAAATCCTCAGCACTCACTCCACAGGCTGAGATCACTTCACTTCCCCTGCCCAGACCTAGGATCCACCTGCCCTCCCTCTGCCCACAGCTCTCTGGGGATGAGCTCCAGGCACTCAGAACAGGGTTGCTGGGACAGCAGTGGCTCCATTGCTCTCAGCTTCAGCCAGGTGGCAGAGGCTAGGAGGTGCATTCACATCCTAAATCTGTCCTGAACCATTGCTCTTACTAAACCAAACTCACGACCCTGCACCTGCAGCCTGGGCCATACCCTGAATGTGCAGCCAGAGGTATGGGTCTGGGATCTGGGCTGTGGCACCAGGGATATGGCTGGATCTGCAGTGGAGCTGGCAGGGTGAGCCCGGAGCAGCCTGGGCAGAGGTGCTGGGCAGCAGGGGCTGTGCTGTCACCTGGGCTGTAAAGTCAGTTAATGTGCAACCAGCTGAATGCCAAGGAGTGAGACGAACGGCTGCCCCAGAGCCAGGGAGAACCCCACCCAGGACAGCTGCTCTGCCTCACTGGGATGGAGTTGGGACTGCCAGGAGCCCTGGGCAGTGACAACATCCCATGGGAGCACTGCGGAGCCAGGCTGCTGAGCCTGCCCCAGGCTGTGAGGGTGTTTAACTGCTTCTCATAAAGCTATGTCCATTTAGTCCACATGGCAGGAAAATTTCCCTTTAAAGAGGTTTGTTAGCTAAGAGGTCTCCCTTTCAAGAGGTTTCTTACACTAATCTGAAAATGAGGAAGCTATGCATAAAAGAGCAGTTGTTTCCACCTCCATCTTTTGCCCCACTGGCAGGCATGAAGGCTCAAAGCCATGTCCAGGACCTACCTTGGTCCTGAGGCTTTCCCCATCCTAGAGCAAGAGGCAAAAACAAAAGTGCCTTTAAAAACCCCAGACCCTCTCTGACATTCACCTCTGCTTAGGAAAGGTCTGAGACCAACTGCCCCACGGCAGACACTGCTCATGGCAGTACAAGATGGAGTGAGCCTGACAGAAGCCTCTGGAGCAGGCCTGGCACTGGGGTAGGCTGGTGCCTCGTAGGTGGATCTTGTGGGTGGATCCAGTCTGATTCAGTTCTGGGGATTGACACACCATCTGCATGCTGTTTGCTGCCTGCTCTCGGTGGAGGCTGACTGAGCTCTGCTGGCTGTTGCTCTGCAAAGCCAACCCACCCTCCCCGAGCTGCTGCTGATGCTGGAGATTTCCTCTGCCTCCCTCCAACACGATTCCTGCAGCAAGGACCACATGCTGGTGCCCAGTGTGAATGGAAATGCTTTGCCTGTAGTCTTTGTGCTGCTTCAGCAGCTCACCCACAGCTGCCCCTGCTGTGGTTCTGCTGCTCATGGCTCCACAGCACGGCCAGGCACCGACAGCATTTGTGCAGTGAGCACAGATCCAGATGGGACTGCAGCTCCCTGAAAGGGGGTTGGAGCCAGATGGGGGTGGTCTCTTCTCCCAGTGAACAAGTGAGGACAAGAGGAAATGGCCTCAAGATAACACCAGGGTAGGTGTAGTTTGGGCATGAGGAACAATTTCTACCCCAAAAGGGTTGTCAAGGCCTGGCCCAGGCTGCCCAGGGCAGTGATGGAGTCACCATCTCCAGAGGGGTATAAAGGACATGTAGATGTGGTTCTGAGAGACATGGTTTAGTATTGACCTGGCAGTGCTGGTTAACACTTGGACTCAATCTTAAGATCCCCTCCAACCAAAATGATTCTGTGAGTCTACAGAGGGGGTGCTTGCAGGCTGGAGTAGTTGGACTCCATGCTTGGAAGACACCTCCAGATCCCACTGGGACAACATGGACCAGCAGCTGTTCCTCATGACATCATGCCTTCATTCATCGCTAGTCCTGGAGAACATCTGTCCCCTTGCTGCAGCCACGCAGTGACTTAGTGGGTCCTGAGCCCCATGTATTGCCCAGGCACTTGGGAGATGACCAAAGGAGTGTGGCTGGACAAGGACAGGCATATCTGAGACCATCGGGCAAGGAGGGATGGAGTAATCCTGCCTCAAGAGAAAAAGAGGCAAAGATGAAGAGCATTTCCCCTTGTTGTCCTTCAGCTGAATAAACTCCTTCCTGCTGCCTGTTCTTTACTCCGAGTGCCTGATGGTAGGCTTGGCTCCAACTGGGCTGCTGCTGCCCTGGGCTGGATGGCCGGAGTCTAGCTCTGTCCAAGGCGGTAAAGCTGTGGTCCCTCAAAAAAGTTTGTTTTCTTGGTGTGCAAAGCAAATCAAGACATGAACTTGAGGTATTTGCTTGGTGGTGGAGCACTGGAATAGGCTCCCCAGGGAAGCAGTCCTGGCACCAAGCCTGACAGACTTCCAGAAGTGTTTGGACAAAGTCCTCAGGCACAGGGTGTGATTTTTGGGGCTCTCCTGTGCGGAGACAGGAGTCAGACTCGATGAACCTTGTGGGTCCCTTCCAACTCAGGACATGTTCTGATTCCATGGTAATAATTCCCTATCCTAAGGTGCTCCTACATTAAGTTAAATTCTTCTCCCAGAGGTATGCTTTTTATGATTAAAATGCCCACAGGTTCTGGAGGGGACACCTTGGTGGTTTGATCTTTGCCTCAATCTGCCTCTGGTTTTTGACAGGAATGAGGCATTAGCTACAAAGGTTGACACATTTTTGCTCTCTTTAATTACTGCTCTTAACTCCTGTGTCTTATTTTTTCTCTGCTTTTTACCCTCTGAGGTAATTGTGCCCTTTAGCCTTAGGGACTGTCCACTCCCCTGATCCTGGTCTTAGACCAGTTCATCAGCTATTTATTCAGCCTAACAGGTTTTAGCTCCATCCTTCCACCCCCACTGCCAGGGAGCGGCTGCTGGGCTGGGGACAGAGCGCAAGGCACCTGCCGCTTCCCGCCCTTCCGCCACCCCCTCAGCAGCCACCGCCCCGGCATGCTCCGCGCGCCGCGCCGCGCCCAGCCCCGCCCCCGGGAGGGTCGGCAGCCAATGGGCGGGCGCAGAGGGAGCGCGGGGGCGCTGGGGTAAGGAGGTCGCGGCGGGGGGGGCTGGGCTTGGGCCACGGAACGGAGTGTGGGACCAGGAGAGCGGGGCCCAGCTGAGCTGAAACTGGAAGGTGAGTGCTACGCTGGGCTTGGCTAGACCAGACCGAGGGCCTGGGCAGTGAGTGTGGGCCCAGGCCGAGCCGAGCTGAGCCGAGAGAGCGGTGCCAGGCCGGGTGGTGAGTACGGGGTTGGGCCAAACCAAGCTAAACTTGGGCGGTGAGTGCGGGAGTGAGCCTGATCCGGCGAGGCCGGGTTGGGAGAGCGGGGTCAGGCCGGGCGGTGAGCGTGGATCCGAGGGGAGCGGGACTAGGTCGGGCTGTGGCCGGGCCGGGCCTGACCGGGCCAGGAGAGCGGGACCAGGACCAGGCCGAGCTGGGCCAGGCCAGGAGAGTGGGTGGGGCGAGCTCTAGGCCTCGGTGTGTCTGAGCGGCTCGGCCTAACCCTGGGAGCCCCGGCCGAAGTGGCCTGCTGTGCCTGCGGCCCAGGGCTGCCCGCCCGGGAAGCAAGGCGGTGGCTGCAGTCTGGGCCTGGAGTGCTGCAGCTCTCTCCTGCCACATTACCCTCGCTTGTGAAGTGGAGGGGCAGCAGCGGGTGCTGGCCTTCCTCCCCGTCCTCCTCCACCCGGGGGTCCTTTGGCTCCTCTCCGGCTGAGTGCAAGGCATGCTTGGCCAACCTGGTTTTCTTTCCCAGGGGAGAGCTGCTGTCTCTGGATGTTGGCCTCCTGCTTGGTCCAGTCAGTCCTGTATGGCCTGCACTGATCTTCACCAGCAGGCCGTTGTTGTAGCACACCTAACAAGAACCTTGTTCAGAGTATCAGGAGACCTGGTGGTGATTTCTTCAGTGCTGTGGTGGCCATTTGGATGGCAAGGAAGCTGTTCTGAAAGGTTTATTATGTGTGGGAAGTCTCCAGGCTACCCTTTGGGTTCAGTATAATTAAAATATCAGCAGGGGAGGGAGAAATGAGTTGCATTTGAAGAAGTTATTGAACTGGCTGTTATACAGGCCACTTCTAGTTCTCCAGGAGTGGTGGGTTTGCAGGTCTTGTTGCTAGGGATTCCTTTACAAGTCATCTCTCTCTGTACAGCAAGGACAGAACTGGGGTTCAGATCACAGAATCATTTTGGTTCGGAGAGACCTTTAAGCTCATTGTATTCAACTGTTAACCTAACAGTGCCAGGTCACCACTAAACCATGTCCCTCAGCACCATCTCTCCAGGACTTTGAAACCCCTCCAGGGATGGGGACTCAATCACTGCCCTGGGCAGCCTGGGCCAAGCCTTGACAACCCTTTTGGGGAAGAAACAGTTCCTAATGTCCAGCATAAACCTGCTGCTAATTAATCAATGCAGAAAGAACAAAAATAGCTCTGAAGATTCCCACTTTTCTTGGCTGATGCTCAGAAGAGTTGACAAAAACTGCAGAGACAGCTGAGTGGACTGATGACAATATTTGTTATACACTTTATTTTGTAAGTGGATTTTTAGGAATCACTTTTTTAGTGTAGTTATTTTGCTCTGCTTTAGCAAACCATATGTGACTATAGTTGTTTTTCCAGAATGCCTGCTCTGGTTTAGTTTCTTTTGTGGCCACTAGCCACCTTTTTTGGTAGTGCTGATTAATGGTTGGAGTTGATGATCTTAAAGGTCTGTTCCAGCCAAAAGGATTCTCTGATTCCATGATAAGCGTGGCAGCAGCTTCTGGCTGGGTGGGTGTGATGGGGTGGGTAGGCTGGATAGAACCCTGGGTAGGCTCAGCTGTGTAACTCCGCTTGTGCTGGATCTGTTCTGTGACAGCCAGACCATATGTGGGAGGCACTGGTGGGTTTGGGCACACTCATCCCAGTAACCACAGCTGCCAGTGGGCTGTGACTCGCCCACAGCCACACTCCATAGATACCCTTTGCCTTCAATTCCTATATGTGTGTGTGTGTACACATTTATTTGGTTCCTTAAGCATTATACTCAAGGTTCTTTTTGTGTTTCTTACTGCCTTAAGTTGTTTTTTGCTTGTATGTTGGTTGTGTGGGTGAGGTCCAGCTAGTAACAGCATTGTACATACAGATCATGCTGTGTAGAAATGCTTTTGTTCTTCAGTGCCACACATTGGTCACACCAATGTTTGTTACCCAAACCTGTTAGTTCTTGGAGAGGTGACTCCTTAGATCACACACTGCCTCCCTTATGCTTCATGTTGCAGCAGAGCTGTGAGATGATGGGTAAAATGCTGAGGCAGGGGTTTGTCCAGCAGACCTTTGTTCCTTCTCCATCCAGCCTTTCACCTCTTTTCCCTCTCTGAAAGCTGACTGCTTGGCTTTTCTGTTAATGTTTTGTTTGAGGGGTTTGGTAACATCTCATAAAAAGCTCCTGCTTTGAGTTGTTGAAAGCTCTGCCTGAGGTCAGGTTTCTTCGTTGAAGGTCATGTTTTTGGTGTGGGTGACATGAGCTTGTAGAAGGGATGAAGTTCAATCTCCAAGTAATTTCAAAGATAAGGTGTTGCCAGAGAGGCATCCTGTGCACCTTCCAAAGATGGTGTGAGATTTCTCCCCTAATCCCCAACTTTTCTGCTGGCATTCTCCTGGTGCCAGCATGTCCTGCCCACTGCACCCAGCTCCTCTGCTCTGGGCTGAGGCAAAACCCTTCAGGTCCTTTGGAGAGCAGCACTTTACCCCTCTGTCTGGCTTCTTGTGCTAGGATTTTCCAGTGATTCTGATTGCTGGCTCTGTTGGAGGTTTTCTTTGGGACTTCCATATTATTTTTCCTCTTTTTTTCCTTCTTTTTTCTTACCTCTCCTCCCTCCCCGTTCAGTAGGTCTGTGCAGTTAGTCCTGTTTCCCTTTGCCTGACAGGTTTCTTTTCCTAGCCTTTCACAATGTATTTCTGAAAGTGTGAGCTTTTGAGCCTTTGTTCTGAGGCAGCAGGTCTGGCTCTGTTGTGCTGTGAGGTTGGAGAGTGGGATGTGACCTGCATTTGGGTCACAACAACCCCATGAATGGTTGGAAACTCCCTGGTGGAAAAGCACCTGGCGGCGGGGTGGTCAACAGCAGCTGAAGATAAGTCAGCAGTGTGCCCAGGAAGGACATTGAGGTGCTGGAGTGTGTCCAGAGAAGGGCAAGGAAGGTGGGGAAGGGTCTGGAGCACAAGTGTGGTGAGGAGCAGCTGAGGGAACTGGGCTTGGGTAGGCTGGAGAAGAGGAGGCTCAGGGGAGACCTCCTCACTCCAACTCCCTGAGAGGAGGTTGGAGTCAGGTGGGGGTTGGTCTCTTCTCCCAAGGAACAAGTGATAGGATAAGAGGAAACAGCCTCAAGTTGTGCCACTGTTCCTGATCAGATCTCTGTGTTTGCTGCTGTGGATACATATTGTTGTGAAAATATGGAATTCTGCAGCTAGCCTGTTGCTATCACTGAACATTGTATTCAGGGCCAAAGAATAAAGACACTCTTTGTGTCTCTTTTTTTTCTTCACAGCGCCCTTCTAGCTTAATTGACTGTCTGAAGTTACAGCCTTCCAGCATCAAGGGAAGTGAGCACTGTCCCTCTTACCATGAAGGATTACCAGAACTTAATCTCCCTGTGCAAAGGCAGCTAATCCCAGGCATGCAAACAGGGTTTACTGCCCTGCACGCCCGCACTGCTCTGTTGGGCTTGCTGCTAATCACTGCTCCTCCACCTCCCTTCCCAGACCTTGGAGTCTGCCTCTTGCTGTCACTTCTCCCAGACTGATGGGGACACATGCAGCTGCTATTTGCCAGCTCCAGCCCCAACCTGTTCTGCTTATGCCCACGAGGCAGCAGGGTGGCACTTCTGCCGTTAGTAGGACCCAGCTTTTGGGCTTGGAGCTGGAGCTCAGAGGCTTGTGTGGAGCTGGAGTGTGGGAGCTCGACCCTGGACTCTGACTTTTATTAAACAAAACCACCAGCAACAGGAGAACTGCTGAAATATTGGGATTTGCTCAGCATCTTGCCATGTTTCTCGTGCAGTATTCAGGTAAAGGATGTGTTTGGTGAGCTGCTCTGGGACGTGTGTTTCTCCCGTGATGGTTGCTTGGTGGTGTTAGCAGATGGGAGTGTATGGAGGGGACAGAAAGAACTAACAGAAGTCTGCTGGTCCCACCAGTGTGCCTAGTCACCTTCTGGGTCAACCTAGTGGTTGTGGAGCTCTAACTGTGACACTCAAGCCAGGCAGAAAAGGGTGCACGAGCCCATTAGTAGTTTGTGAACCTGGGAACTAGGCTTGGAAAGCAAAAGGCTGGTATCAAAATGTAACACCACAGCCTCAGTATCTCCTTTCCTTTCCTTGCTAGTTTTCTTTTGCTCTCTGTGTTTTCTATCAGTGACTGCAGACACTGTGTACTTGGCTTCTTCTGAAGTGCATTTTCTTAGAGCTTAGCAGCAGCACTGTGATCAGAGGGCAGATTATGTCCTGGAATCCAGGTTATTTCTAAACACCTATAAAAGCAGAGGGACCTCTCCTCAGGCTGAGCAACACTTCATCAATTTGCCACTGCTGGCAAAGGTAAATCCATATTTATAGTAAGCTTGTGTCAGCCCATTTCTGAAGTTCCTCCTGATGCTGGCTGGCTGAGAGAGTTTGATGAGTGAGCACAATCTCCATGGGCTTCTTAAGTGTATCATTGAAATGCTTTTAGGTGTGTGGCACTGTCAAGAGTACTCATTACAAGTGTTTTTTCTTTGAGTTATGGGGCAGAGATAGCTGTCCCTGCTGCTTATTCACTAGTTGGATGTCAGGAATCCCACTGGAGTCTTTGAGGGGCAGCAGTATGAGGGCTGAATCCCTCACCCAGCTCTAGGTAAGGAGGTTTGTGCCCCCAGAGTAGCCCTCTGCTTGTGGCCATGGCTCCTGTTGTTATTTTGAACCCAGCAGGGAGGACTGGATCAAAGTCTGATGGTAGCAGTGCTGCTGGATGCTGTGTTCCTGTAGAATCATGGGAGCCTTGTGCAGCCTGCCTCACAGAGGAGGTCTGCTGGAGCAAAGCTTTTCATCCTAGGGGATTGAGAGTGGTTTTAACATGAATATGTGATATACTCTCAGTGGGAATCTAGGAAATTCAGCTTAGTCTCCTGGCTCTTGTGAAATCAACAGTTTAGTTATCATGTTAAACTAATTCCTATAACCTGGATTTGCCTAGGAGAGTCTTACTATGGAGTTAACTTCAGCCTGATGTTCTTCAGGTTTTCTGGGGGGGGAGGGGGGGGAGAGAGCTGTTCAGATGTCACTTGCTTCAGGAATCAGCTTTATTCTGGCCTCACAGTGCCACCGAGCATGCCCCAGGATGAGCATGAGCTCACAAACCCATGTTAGGGCAGAAGTGTTGTTCAGCCTCAGTGATAAGGATGATCTGTAAACCAGAGCTTTTCCGTTTACCTTGTTGACTGTCTGATATCTGTCTTTTTGTGGTGTCAAGGCTGGACTGACCACTAGATAAGTGACAGAGGCTCTCTTGAATTCTGCTGCTTTCTGAAGAGAAAGGAAATAACAGAGAGAGGCTTGTGGGTCAGGGAAGAAAACAAACCAGCTTTAATGAAAACAGTAACAATCAAATGAAATATATACAAAACTAATATGGAACCCAAGCCATGATGGCAATTATATCACCATCACCACTGCTGTGGCAGGCACTGGGGAAGTCCTAGACTGGGCTCAGCAGTAATGGGAACTGCATTCAGGAACACCTGGATCAGCATGGAAGGCAGAACAGAGTCCTCCTCAGACACTGGCCATTGAAGAAGAGAGACCTTGACCCTTGTGATCCCTCAGCTTGGTACTGAATATAATGTCCATGGGCTGGAATCTCTTGTTGGTCAGTTTAGGGTTATATGTCCTGTCCCTTCCTCCTTGCAGCTGCCACCTCTTACCTGCACCCCAAGGTGGGACACAAGGGTCAGCAGTGACCTTGATCTGCACCCCAGCCCTTGGTACTAACTCTCCCCAACGAATGTTGTCACTGCTAGAAGCAGAGGCTGTCTGTGAAACATGCTGTTAATGTCAAAAGGTGCTTCACTGAGAAGAGACTGAGCTGAAATGAGAAATTCCTCTGTTCTAACCTGAACAAGGACAGCTGCTCAGTAAGGTGAAGGACTGAGCTCTGAGAGCAGGAGCTAGTGGCTGGGAAATGAAGCCCCATCCAGGGTCTGGCACAGGACGTGTCAAGGGTAGAGACTTCCCTTGATTTATGCCTGGAACATTGAGATCTTTCCTGTCCCCAGACATGTGCTGTGAAAACTGCAGCCATATCTAGTGTCAGCACAGACCCCATCAGTGCTCACCCAAAGGGACAGATGGGGCTGGGCATGGTTAATGATAATTAGGGCAGCCTCTCCTCCCTTAGGACACAACCCAGCACCTCTTCCCAGAGGTGGAGACCACCTACAGCAACCTGCTGCTGCTGTGGAAGAGGACTTGCTTATAGGCAGGCCCTGCTCACCTTTAAAGCTCTAAACCCAACAGTTTTCACTCTGCAATAGGCCTTTCCTTGCTGACTTTGAATTAAGAGATTCCAGATGGAAAGCTTGTGGGAATGCTCTGGTACCTGCAGCTCCTAAGGAAGCAGTGGCTCTCCCTTGGCTGCAGCCTTTTCTGCTGTGACTCTTCCTTTGGAAAAGTCAACTTTGTGGCAGGCAGCCAGCAATTCCAGGCCTGCTGCTTGGCCAGGTAACATAGGGTGAACTGAGGCTCTGTGCTCCTTGACAGGTTGCTAGTCACATCAATCTCCTCCTCTTACAGGGATGAAGTTCATCACATGCAGGCAACAGATCCTGGTTTTAAGCTTTGTAGTACTTGTTTTAGAGGGTGTTATCCAAACTCTGTTGCTGGTCCTGGGACACATACAGCAGCTCCTGGGTGTGTTGCTGGGGGTTGGTCTCTTCTCCCAGGAAACAAGTGACAGGACAAGAGGAAACAGCCTCAAATTGCACCAGGGGAGGTTTAGGTTGGACATGAGGAACAATTCCTTGCCCAAAAGGGTTGTCAAGGCTTGGCCCAGGCTGCCCAGGGCAGTGCTGGAGTCACCATCCCTGGAGGTGTTGAAAAGCCATGGAGATGTGGTGCTGAGGGCCATGGAAGCACATGGTTTAGAGGTGACCTGGCAGTGCTGGTTAATGCTGGATGATCTTGAACCAAAATGATTCCATGATCCCATGATTTGTAGGTCTGTTTCGACTCCTCCTTTTCTATGTCACATTAGGGCTGGAGCCTTCTGTGAGTAACTTGGATATACTTATCCTAGCAGAACATTATCTACTTCCCAGAAGCTGTATTCATTTCTGCCTGGGGCGTGAGCTGAGTCGGATCCCAGGAGGCCTGCAGGGCTGGCTCAGGTGCAGGGGGAGGTTTCCAGGGCTGGCAGGGGGTGTGGTGGGCAGCTGGAGCAGGGCTGTCTCTGTCTGGCCTGGCATGAGCTGCTCCCTTGGTTCAGGCTGTTTCTCAGGAGGTGACACATGCCCTAGCTGGCAGGGTGCTGGCTGTGAGAGCCTCCTTGGCTCCCTGCAGACCCCAGTGTCTGTTCTGTATGTAAGGAATCTTGGTTATTTGTTTTACCCCCCCTCCAAAATACATCAATAAAACCTTTTTAATGAAGAATACAAGTAGTTAGTCCCTCCTTGTTAGCTCAGCTCTGCTGGAGGGATCAGCACAGTCACAGGAATGGTGTCTGAATGCTCCTCCTGTACCACAGAGCACAATGAGACATCCTAACCCAGACTGGTGATGGAAATGCTTGGAGTAAGGAGCTGCCTGTGCTCTGCAGTGGGTTGGAAAGTGATTACCCCAGTGGTGTGTGTGAACACGGAGCTGTTGGTTAACACTCGGTCTCTGCATGACCTGTTGGCTTTGACCAGAGCAGGGCCTTGATCCGTTCCAGCCTGGTGGCACCAGTGCCTGGCTGGATCACTGCTCATCCACCTCCTTCCTTCTGCCTGAGCTGGGGGGGGAAACCACCTCCAAGTTTAACCTTGCCTTTTCCATCAGCTGGCTCAGGATGGAGGGAACTCTTACAACTGCTCCTTTTCTGCTCTCCCTGACCCTTCGCTGTGCACGACCTCTCTCTATTTTTAACCTGCTGCGTCCAGATTTGTTTTCCTGAGCTGACCTCGGTGATGTTTTGACTTTTGGGGTATTTAAGAAGCAGCATTGTAGGCATCTTGCATCCTCAGGCGTGACTATTGTTGTTGCCAGCTGAATAGTCCTTGTGTTTTTGGCTGCTGCTTGCATTCTCACCTTTCAGCAGCTCAGAGCCCAGCCCCTCTGGGCTCTCTGTGGCCACCTCCTGTCTATTTACAGCCATACCCACCAACCATGTTATTAACAGGTTCTTGGAAGCAGAATCCTCTAGAATAGCAAGCAGGACATTGAAGGGTTTGGTAGGGAAGCCTCAGGCTGTCAGTGGAATTGTCATCTCTGGTGCTCCTGAAGCTCTGCTGATTTCCCCCAGGAACACAGGCATGCTGCAGCAGCAATGGAGCTATTTTTATCACTTTAAGACTCCACCAAGAGGATTTGTTTGTTTTGTTGGCTTTTTTTATTTCATTGAGTGTTCAGAGTGAGTTTGAGACAAAGATAAATCAACCTGGATCTTTGAATGTCCCTTTAGTATGCAAGTGCTGAGTGACGCAGAAGGTGGAATCATGAGCTATGTACCTCCCTGAAACTTGCTGTCACTAATTCCATGCTTGAAGCTTTATGTTTGAAGCCTCTGGTAATTCAGAATTGTTTACAAAGTGTGGGTTTCTTTTTAATTGTTACTTGTAATTTTAAGAAAAATCCCTGAGGGGACTGGAGCATCTCTGGGAGGAGGAAAGGCTGAGAGCCCTGGGACTGCTTAGCCTGAAAGAGGGCAGAGCCAGAGGGGAGCTGCTCAATGTTGAACAAGAGCTAAAGGGTCAAGAGGCTGGGGCCAGGCTCTGCTCAGTGGTGCCCAGGGACAGGCCAAGGGACAGTTTAAAGGGAGTCTCTGAGTGTCTTTTTCTCTTTCAGGTTTAAACCCTCTGTCTTTTGATCCTGCCAGCAGCAACAAACCTCTGCAGCTGGGCAGCACTGCTGGCCCACAACTGTCAGAGAGTCCAGCTCAGAATGGAAGTGATCCAGGCAAGAAGAGGAAGAGAGCCAGCGTTTCTGCAGGTGAGTGTGTGAAGCTGGGGGCTGGCAGCAGGGAAAGCATCCACCTGAGTGTAGACTGAAACTGGCTGCTGATGCAGAAGGTAGCCAGCTGGAAATGGAGCTGTGCTCTGCTTCTGCTTCCAGTCCATTGTTCATGGGTCCATGCTTGCATGGCTTTGGTTGAGTGTTTGTTGCTGTTTCTGGGCAAAACAAAAGCAACCTTGATATTATTGTTGGGGTTGGTCTGTTTTTGTTTTTAAGCCTTATGGAGTATCTATACCTGTCCCAACAGATTTATCCTTTTTTTTTTTTTTTTCCCTAATTGGACAATATCTCACTATTAAAATCATGATTAAAAGCATAATAAAGACAGATGAGCCTGAAGGACTGGAGACATTCATGCTTAAGATAATGAAACAAAAGCAAGTTGTTAAATGGACCATAATAGCTTATGATGTTGTAGTATCAGATCTAGGAAGGTGGGATCCAAGAAATTTTCCTTGCATTTCTCACAGTGACTGGAGGAAAAAAAAACCAGACAGAATAATGTGTTTGCAGATTATATGGTGGTTGAAAACTGCAATCCCACCAGTGTGACTGGGGAGAGGTGGCATCTGCTGCCACTGTGAAGATGTTACATGTGTCATGTAAATAGCATCAGTGGGACTCAGCTGTGTAACTTTTCACCCAGAGAGCTGGTAGGTGCAGGAGGGGAAGGTTCCAGTCTGGTTTTGGATGCTGATACCACAGAGCCTTGCTGGGCAGTCAGTGCCCTGTAGAAGAGTTCAGGTGTGCACTAAAATCTGGCTCACTTTATCCCCTCTCAGCAGCTGGTGGCAGAAATCTAAGCCTCGACTCCATTCCGATGGGCTTGCCAATGTCAGACCCAACTGCCTGGGCCACTGCAATGAACAACCTGGGGATGGCTCCCATGGGGATGACAGGACAGCCCCTCCTGCCTGGTATGTGAGCTTAGCTATGCCAGTTAACCACTTCTGCAACCTTCATGCCATGCTTTCCAAGCTAGGTGTCACAGAGGCTATCCCAACATCCATGTTAGGAAGATTTCTTCTGCCTTTCTCTCAAACACTTTGTTTCATGGCCTCAGATCTGTGCTTTTTTTACTGTGACATAAAATGAACAGTGACACTTGCACTGAGTGTGAGGAAATCCAAATTAGGCAAAGAAAACAACCTACATCTCCTAAGGGTACAATTCGCATGTATCCTTACATTCATATTTCCCAGCTGGCTACAGAAAGGTTTCTCTTGCCTTCTTCTGAAATGCTTATTTCATGGCAGAGGATTTGCCTCAGATAAGTGTTTTTTTACCCTGACTGTGTCCATATGATGTAAAACCGACAGTGACACTTACACTGAGTGTAAGGAAATCCAGACTAGGCCAGGAAAACAATATACACAAGCAGTGCAGAAATGTAGCCCCAGGAAAAAGATAACAAAGTATAAAGGAAAAACTCAGACATCCAGTCTGGGCACTGCAAGTCATCTTGCATCCAGATTTCCGCAAGGAGTGGTTGTGAAGAGAGGAATACAGAAGTGTTTGCCTGCCTTAGGGATGTGAATAGCATCTGAAAAGGTGCCAGCTTAGAATTAAAGGCAAGTTCTTCCTCTGTACCACCCAGTTCTGCCTGTTTGTGACTTTGTCTGTGCCTTGCAGAATTAATTTTACCCACCTTTGTCTGAGAGAGGCAGAGTCAAAGGCTCTGTAGTGCTTGGGATGGCATGTCCTGGAGTATTTTGAGATTGCCTGGATTCTTGGAGCTGCTTCTGCTGCAAAGATAGTAGTGGTGTCCTGTCTCTGCACAGGACAACCCCAAAAATCACACCATGTGCCTGAGGGCCTTGTCCAAATGCTTCTGGAGTTCTGTCAGGCTTGGTCCCTGGGGAGCCTGTTCCAGTGCTCCACCTCCCTCTGGGTGAAGAACCTTTTCCTCATCCAGTCTAAACCTCCCCTGGCACAGCTTCTTGGTCTTCCCTTGGGTCTTGTTGCTGGTCACCAAAGAGAAGAGATGAGCTCCTGCCCCTCTGCTTCCCCTCATCAGGAAGCTGTAGACCACAATGAGATCTCTCCTCATCCTCTTCTTCTCCAGGCGGAACAAACCAAGTGACTTCAGCCACTCCTCATACAGCTTCCCCTCTAGACTCTGAATATACCTTGCTCTGACACCTCTGTTTAGTTTATTTGGCATTGGAGGCAAATCTAAGAGCAAAATCAAGATAAAATGCTACTTGGATACAGTCTGAGTGCCAACTAAAGCTTAGAAGAACTTGAGCAGGGTAAGGCCTGCAGGGAGGTGTTTCCTCAAATGCTTCTGTGTGTTTTTTTCACACAGAATTACTCTGGCATGTGCTTAGCTGCTAAAATTGGTACTGTTATCTGCTTTGCAAGGTGCTGCCCTTAACCTTGGGTCACAAGCTGTCTGCTTCTGACAGCTTAATGATGAAACCTGCCTGGGTTAGGCTTTACATGGTGTCCATTTGCCACAGATTTCTGTATGTGGATAATGTAATACTGAGGGCAGGTTTTGACACTAGATGGGAGGTGGTGTCTATTTGAACAGAGAAAATCTGTTTGGCCGAGGCGATCAGCAAGGAAACAGCCTTTAAAAAGTTCTGAGGGCACAGATGGAAAGTTCTGGTGAGTTGTGTGTGATGATCTTCCCTCTCCATTGCTGTTTCCTTAGCTGATTTTCACTGGGCATGTGGGGAGAGTACTCCATTTACTATCTGAATAAGCATGGGTTAATCACTGCCTCACTCTCTTTTTCTCTTTCCTGTTCAGATTTTGATCCTGCTCTTGGGATGATGACAGGAATCCCTCCCATCAACCCTATGATGCCAGGCTTGGGGATAGTGCCACCTCCCATCCCACCAGACATGCCTGCTGTGAAGGAGATCATCCACTGCAAAAGCTGCACTCTCTTCCCACCCAACCCACGTAACTCTCTGCTTCTGTCTGTCTGTGTGTGTCTAGAGATAGGTGAGAGAGGAGCCACTGCATTGCCTGTGCAAAGCAGCTCTGGGGTCAGTCACTGTGATTAGATGCTGGCAAGAGGTGATGGAGCAACAGGAAAAGCCTGTTCTTGTACCTGAGTGTTGGCCATTTCTGTAAATAGCCTTTTCAGTTGTTAAATTGATAAGGATTGGGGATTTCGGAAGAATTCCAGTCTCTAGACAGTGAATTTTAATTCCAGTGTGTGCCCATTGTCCCTTGGCCTGTCCCTGGGCACCACTGAGCAGAGTGTGGCCCCAGCCTCTTGCCCCCTGCACCCTTTAGCTCTTGCTCAGCATGGAGCAGCTCCCCTCTGGCTCTGCTCTTCTCCAGGCTCAGCAGCCCCAGGGCTCTCAGTCTTTCCTCCTGCCAGAGATGCTCCAATCACCCAACAATAAATTCTCAGGTGTAAAACTGACAGAAGGTACAACCCGGGGCAGGTGGGAGGTGAGTGCAACCTCAGGCTGCTTCTCCTCACAGTGCTCAGCTGCACATCAGGCCCCACAGCAGTCTGTGGGTCTCCGTCAGCACAGGACAGTCTTGAAAATACCAACAGAAAAACAAGGACTGACTTAATATTTTCAGAAGCAGTGCTCTTCCCTGAAAATCAGATGCTTTCCTCATGCAGAGAAGTTGGAAGAGATGGTTCTAACTATATGTATCTGCATAATTCATAGGAAGGTGCCAGCAGATGGCACCCAAGCCTGGTGGGCACCAGGAGTGGCACTCTGTGCCTGCAATTCAAATGGAACTCCTGCAGCACCCAGTCTGGTGACTTACCTATCTCCTAGTTTCCCTTCATCTCTTCCTTCCTTAGTATCTTTCTAGTCTAAATTTGGTTCCTTCCTTTCCCCTCACATGACTACTTCAGCACACTTTGCAGGTGCTCTTCAGCGTTTTGCCCTTTAAGATCCTCTGTACAAGTTTTCTACAGTCCATGCAACTGTCCTAGTGGAACACCTCCCAGGAGAAAGTGTTGAGATCCTGGTGCTGCTCATGTTCTGCAACTATGGAGAGCATTTGGAGAGCTTCAGGCTCCTGGGATCTTCTGTTTGGGAACAAGCTGGGAGACATGCTTAGTCTTGTCTAAACACCTCAGCAGTGCTGTTGGTCAACTGCTTGATGAAGTTGAAAGTAACATAGTTAGGTGTGTGTTTGAAGGCCTGGTTGTCTCTCAGGACAGGTGAGCAGATGAAAGGAACTTGCCCTAACAACCCAAAAACTAACCTAGTCTGCTTTTTCCCCCCTTGCTCTCTTCAGATCTTCCCCCTCCAGCAACCAGGGAGAGGCCCCCGGGGTGTAAGACAGTGTTTGTTGGCGGGCTGCCGGAGAACGGGACTGAGCAGATCATCATGGAGGTGTTTGAGCAGTGTGGGGAGGTCATAGCCATTCGCAAGAGCAAGAAGAACTTCTGTCACATCCGCTTCGCCGAGGAGTTCATGGTGGACAAGGCACTTTACCTTTCTGGTGAGTGCATTTCTGTCACAAATGGCAGCTGAAAACTCTGGGGCAGGGGTGTGGTGATTTCTTTCTAGGTGTCATGATAGGCTTGGTTGCAAAGAGATTTGTCTCATGTTTTGCCAGTTTGCCTCTTTTTCTGCTGCTTCAGTAGATGAGCACAGCTCTTAATAGGGAAGACAGCAATGCTTTGGTATCTTGAGTCATTAAGATCATCAAAGGAGTGGAGCATCTGCCCTATGAGGACAGGCTGAGAGAGCTGGGTCTCTTCAGCCTGGACAAGAGACTGAGAGGAGACCTCATTAATATTTATAAACATGTTAAGGGTGAGTGTCAGGAGGAGAGAGCCAGGCTCTTCTCAATGGCATCCAATGTTAGGACAACGGGGAATGGGAGCAAGTTCGACCACAGGAGGTTTAGTATTAACATGAGGAGAAACTTCTTTACAGTAAGGGTGACAGAGCACTGGAACAGGCTGCCCAGGAGGCTGTGGAGTCTCCTCTGGAGACACTCCAGAGCTGCCTGGATGCATTGCTGTGTTACCTGGTCTAGGTGATCCTGCTCTGGCAGGGGGGTTGGACTAGATGATCTTTCTAGGTCCCTTCCAATCCCTAACATTCTGTGATTCTGTGAGTCCTGCAAACTTCTAGAGACCATTTGGGTGAGGAGCAGTTAGAGTCCATCTCCGTCTTACCTGGATAAAACTCTAGCAGAAAATCTGTAGGTAGTGCTTAAGGACCCTATAGAAATTTGTGGTTGCTCTCAATTGCTTGTTAATTGGATGTTGTACATGACTTTTAGTAGTGGCTTTTTTCCCCACTGTTAGTAATCAGAGCTCCAGCACCCAGACTGCTTGTGCCCAGGGACCCTCTGTTCTGCACTGCAGGGATTCAGTCCAGTTTTAATTCATAGGTTTGTGTCATGGAGGACAAAGACCTCGTGGTTGGTGGTCACAGGCTCTGTGTGGCTGGCAGCTTGAGCCACCCAACAGCCCCATGCCACTAAACCTTGTTGTGAAGTGCCATGTCTACACTTCTTTTGAACTCCTCCAAGGATGGTGACTCCACCACTGCCCTGGGCAGCCTGGGCCAGTGCCTAACCACTCTTTCAGGGAAGAAACTTTTCCTAATGTCCAGCCTAAATCTCCCCTGCTGCAACTTGAGGCTGTTGTCTCTTGTCCTTAGGAAAAGAGACCAACCCCCACTTGGCTCCTGGCTCCTTTCAGGTAGTTGTAGAGAGCAAGAAGGTCTCCTCTAAGCCTTCTCCTCTTCAGACGAAACAACCACAGTTTGTGAAAGTGTGGAAGAATTCAGGGCAGTTCTTGAATCCAAACCTTCCCCATGTGAACCCCTGGGCTTAGTCCCACAGCCTGAGAGGTTACCTGCAGTTAAACAGTTGCTATTGGTGACCCAGTACCTAGGTTTAGAGATGCTTAGAGGAACAGCCCAGGAAAGATCTCACCTAGCATCTGCAAAGCACAGGCAGAGAGCAGCAGCACACCCCAAGAGTAGCTTCCTCGTGCAGCATCACTGGCTGTGCACTAACCTCTTCTGTAAACTGTCCTGTTGAGGAGCTTTCCAGCTCTGCAGCGCTGAGGGATGGGTCCTGGTGGGTCACCTGCCTGAGCCCTGTGGTCACCCTTGTCAGGCTATCGCATCAGGCTGGGCTCCAGCACCGACAAGAAGGACACGGGGCGCCTGCACGTGGATTTTGCTCAGGCTCGGGATGACCTCTACGAGTGGGAATGCAAGCAGCGGATGCTGGCCCGGGAGGAGCGGCACCGGCGGCGGCTGGAGGAGGAGCGCTTCCGCCCGCCCTCCCCGCCCCCTGTCGTCCACTACTCAGATCACGAGTGCAGCGTGGTGGCCGAGAAGCTGAAAGGTGAGTAGTTCTCCGGGCCACCGACAGTGGTTTGTGCTCTCCAAGTGGTCATCTTGCTGGTTAGAGATGATGGTGCAGCAAGAAGTGTGGCCAGCAGGTCCAGGGAGGTTCTCCTTCCCCTCTGCTCTGCCCTGCTGAGGACACAGCTGGAGGATTGTGTTCAGTTCTGATCTCCCCTGTTCAAGAAGGACAGGGAACTTTTGGAGACGATCCAGAGAAGGGTTACTAAAATGATTAGGGGACTTAAGCACCTCCCTTGTACAGAGAGGCTGAGAGAGCTGGGGCTGGTTAGCCTGGAGCAGAGCAGCCTGAGGGGAGAGCTTAGCAATGCTTATCAATACTTAAAGGGTGGGGGTCAGGAGGATGGGGCCAGGCTTTGTTCTGTGGTACCCAGGGACAGGATAGAGGCAATGGGCACAAACTAGGACCCAGCAAGTTCCATCTGAACAGGAGGAGGAACTTTTTTCCTTTGAGGGTGGTAGAGCACTGGCCCAGGCTGCCCAGGGAGGTGCTGGAGTCTCCATCTCTGGAGAGATTCCAAACCCAACTGGACACATCCTGTGCAAGCTGCTCTAGGTTCTCCTGCTCTTTTAGGGGGTTGGACTAGATGATCTCTAGAGGTCCCTTCAAACTCCTAACATTCCGTGGTGATTCTGGTGCCACTAGACCTTGCAGAGTCCCTTCAGGCTGAACCCTCAGCCTGCACACAGCAGCTCTCCTAAACATCTCATTTTCAGAATTGTTTGTCTTTTAGTAAAAACAAACCATGCTCGAGTACAAGAGTTTCTTCCAAACCCTTTTTGTTTGTTAAAAAGGACTAGTGTAGTCCTGTGACCTTCTTTGAAGCCCAAGACCTATGTGTGGCCTGATTATTTTGGAGCTGAAGGATATTTTCTTTCATAAAAGCATACATCTGAGTGGGCATATGAAGTTTTCCAGTAGGTTTCTAGCAGTTGTTCCTCCTTGTTGCACCTCAGTGGATGCTTTGCTCCATCAGCTTGATGTTAGACTTGCCGCCTTTTGTTAGACTTCCTTCCTTGCTTTCAGAAATTGGGGTTAGTCAGCTGAAGTGAGTTGACCTTTGAAAGAGAGAGTTCAACAGTGCTAGAGAAAGAGTCTGTGACCCTAGACTTTAGTGGTGTAAAGGTGTCCTTCCTTGCTGCAGATGACACCAAGTTTCTGGAAGCCATCCAGACCTTGCTGACCTGGATAGAGCGTGGAGAAGTGAACAGGAGGACTGCCAACAACTTCTACTCCATGATCCAGTCAGCCAACAGCCACATTCGCAGGCTGGTGAACGAGAAGGCAGCTCATGAGAAGGAGATGGAGGAAGCTAAAGAGAAGTTCAAACTTGCTCTCTCAGGGATTCTGGTTCAGTGTGAGTAGTGTTTCCCTGCTGGATGTTAGTTGTCTTGCTGTAGGGAAGATATTTAATTTCTAGAGCCTGGAGCCACGCTAAAAGGACTCCAGGAAAAGAAGTAGCAATTGCTTCTGTGCAGCCACAGTTAGTTTGTAAGCACAGATCGTTCACTTGGCAAAAGTTCCTTGTGGTACTTCTTACTGGAGTAAGAGCCCACAGCTGGGGGGAGGAGAGAATGGATCCTTAAGTTGTTTTTTTTCCCTTGTTAGTAGTTGTCATCTTTTCACCTCCACTTGTGTGCACAGACAAGGTAAGTTCTGGGTAATCTGGTGCCTCAGCGAAGTGTACAGGATTTATTCGCCAAAGGTAGGATGCAGCAGAGTGTTCCTCACACCCTGCTCTCAGGCACAGCTCAAAACCTCTTCCAGAGCAGCATTTCAAACCCAGGGCTTCCAAAGCCTGGTCCTTTGTTACACCATGACATGAAGGAAGAGGCATGGCCTATGTTAGTGCCAAGATGTGATTTCTGACAGTTCCTCAAACTGTTAATTGCCTCTCACACATCCTTTCTTCAGTAAAAGTGAATATTTTTTGGCTATTTTCATTAAAAGTCCCTTTCAGAGGACCTTCTCTGCAATTGTAGCCCTTGAGCCCCTTGGCTGTTGTTGACATTCCACACTTTTGGGTTTCTAGTCAATATTTTTGTCTGTTACTTGTTTGAGACTTGGTTTATTTTGGTTTATTTTTTTTTGTTTAAATTCTTTTCATGGTAAAAAATCCAAGCCCACGATCCAGAGGGGAGTACAGAGAGCTCTGCAGAGTAAGTAGTGAGAGTCAGCAGCAGACACAGCTCCGTGGATAGCTCAGCCACCCTCTGGTTAATGGAAGTAGCAGGTTGCTGGTTTTCTCCTGTAAGAATTACACCTACATGATCACAAGCATAAAAAAAATGCTCAAGTGTCTGTGCTTTCTGCTGCTGGGGGAAGCTCTCATCCAAGGAGAGGCAATTTTGGACTTCAAAAAACCTCTGCAAGTTTTCTAGAGGAACAGGAAGAGTCAATCTCAGGAGCAGAGAGCTGATGGCTGATAGCAGGATCCTTTTCTGTATGCTCAGGCTGTGGCACTGCACCCACTGAAGTGACAGCTTCACCTCATTTCAGAGAGGGGAGTGCTGCCTGTCTGTGCCTCTACCTTCCCAGGCAGCCTCGTGCAGCATATTTGGGTATTTTTCAGCACAATACATGCCTCCTTTTTTTTCCTCAGCTGAGAGCAGAAGCTGTTTCCCTGTTGATCATTCCTCTGGGAGTGTTTGAGCCTGGCCTGGTGAAGCCCACACTTCCTTTTGCAGGCCCAGAGCCCCTTTCCTGAGCATAGCTTCGGCGCAGTACAGTGTTATGAGCAAAGGTCAGCCAAAGCACCTGCCTGATTGCACTTTTTTACTCCTTTACTCCTCTTGTTCGCCCTCTCTGGATGCTCTTGTGGCCTGATTGCTGATTTGCTACTCCAGTCGAGCAGATAGTGGCCGTGTACCATTCTGCCTCCAAACAAAAGGCTTGGGACCATTTCACCAAAGCTCAGCGTAAGAACATCAGCGTGTGGTGCAAACAAGCAGAGGTTGGTAAGCTTTTCTTCTGCTAGCTCCTCCTGCAGTATCTTGTCAGGCTATTGATGTTAAAGTTTGCATGGATAATGACTCCTTCCTTCACAGTGTGAGAGAAGAATTCCTCGCTCATCTCTCCTGTTACAGGTAATGTTTTCTCTTGGTAGTTGTATTCCTAGCAGGAGGACATGGAGAGAGATTCAAGTGCTGAGTGGAGTTGTGCACAAGAACATCACTTAGAATCATAGAATTGTCAGAGTTGGAAGGGATCTTAAAGCTCATCTAGTCCCAACCCCCCTGCCATGTGCAGGGACACCTGGCACTAGAGCAGCTTGCTCCCAGCCCCAGCCAGCCTGGCCTGCAACACTGCCAGGGCTGGGGCTGCCACCACCTCTCTGGGCAACCTGGCACAGTGGCTCACCACCCTCCTGGGGAACAACTTCTGCCTAACATCCAACCTAAATCTCCCCTCCTTCAGCTTGTGTCCATTCCCCCTAGTCCTGTTGCTGCCTGGCTTGCTAACAAGTCCTTCCCCAGCCCTCTTGTAGCCCCTGCAGATCCTGGAAGGCCACAAGAAGGTCTCCTGGAAGCCTTCTCTTCTCCAGACTGAATAATCCCAACTCTCTCAGCCTGTCCTCACAGGAGAAGGTGCTCCAGCCTCTGAGCATCCTTGTGGCCCACTTATTGCTCTGTTTTCTGCTGGTTTTAATGTTAAACCCGGAGGGATTTCTAGAGAGAGGTTAAAACCAACAAAACAAGCCCTAAACATCACCAGAGATCTGTTTTATTACATTTTTATTGACAGACTACAGAGTTGGAAATAATTGAGGTTGGATAGCCTGGTAACCTTGAGGGAGGAGGTTCTTCTGTGTGTGTTTATTTCAGGTAGCCACACTGGAGGGAAATACAGGATTTAAAGGTGGTGATAAGGGATATGGGGCTGGTGGAAGAAGGCATGGCACTCAGTCTGCTCAGCCCCTTATCTTACCAAATCTCAGTGGTGTCAGGCAGAAGCCATTAAAAAGTTGAGGTAAAGCAGGGCTGTCTCTTGGGGAAGGTGATGGTTTGGGGAAGGTGTTTGTCCTGCAGTCCGATGATATCTCCGCTGCCTTATGTCACCTGCATGGTAGGGATGTCACATTGCTTGCCTGCATCTGGCACTGGAGCTCATCTTGATGTTGATGGGGAAGGAGGGAGGAGATGGTAGTCCTCCCCACTCCCAGGAGCACAGCTAAGAGGGCAGAATAGCCCTGTGGTGGGTCTTCTGGCCAGAGCCAGTCTCCTCTGGAGTCTCACTCCTGTGTCCCTTCTCTAGAAAAGTTAAAACTCCAAGTGGTAGCAGAAGTATTGTTACCTTAGGGCATGGAGAGTTATGGAGGAAAGAGCAAGCAGCTGTACTTTCCTTGCTTATAAAGCTTTTAAGGTAGAGTGGAGCTTGAATCTGTTTTACCACTGACAGTAAAGATTCCTTCAAAGCTGTAAGAGCCAGCTAAGGGAGGAGCTAATGTTTCATTCCATACCTGAGAAGCCAGGCAGGAAACATGGTTCAGATGATGCCTCTGCTCTGAGCTCTAGTGCTCCTGTTCTTCCCTGCTTGCTGAGATTGCTTATGATGGCTGGGGTGGGAGCACACTCTCCATTTGGAGCTGTCTGTTGTTCCAAGGTAAGTTATCCCAGTGGGAAGAGACTTTGAGACCACAGGTGAGGCCTCTTCCAGTAGTACTTGCTGCTGAGCTCAGCCTGCTCGTCTCCTCCAGCTTAAAGCCTTCTCTTAAAGGAACTTGGACCCACAAGATGCACCTTCTTGGTCCAGCTGTGGGCAGAATTTAATTCTGTGGATCACCTCATCAGAGCTCAGGGAATAGGTATGTGCTGGGGAATTGTTAGGCTAGGTCAGTGGTGACTGAAGGTGGTTTTCCCAGGCAGTGCTGACAGGTCCTGGAGCTGTAGGAAGCTCAGGAAGCAGTCACGGAAGCTTGAAACCTGGTGAACCATCATGCTGTGGTAGCTACCAGCCAGCACATTCGCTCCCTCAAGTATTTGGCTCCTCTGCTGCTTGTTCCTCTCCCACCCAGGGCTCCCCAGTGGGCACATGGCATAGCCTGGTCCTGCTGGGTGCTGTGTTCTCTGTAGCCTGCTCCAGCTTCTAGGCCACTTTGGGCTTTCAGCTCTTGAGCAGAGTCAGTTAGATGGTGGGAAGATGTTCCTTTGATCTTCAGCCATGCTGCTGGTGGTCTCTGGGGCAGGCAGCAGTTGCATTGAAGCATAGCCAGCACTGCCTGTCACACTCAGATCTGCCATGTTCTTGCCTTTTCCCTGTTGCTATCCCCACAGTGTCCATCTATGGTCCATTATCCCTCTGGGCTGCTCTAGGTGGGTGTGAGCTTGGTGCTGGTGAGCAGAGCTGCTGAACATTTCAAGCCATTAGAATAAAAGCTACAAAGAGCACAACGTTCATTTTATTTCACAAGCAGATCTTCTGTATCTTTCTCTTTCTGGGGTGTATAATCCAAGTGAAGCTGTGGTGAATTGCCATCAGGGAGGGACACTTGGCCACCTGGGCTGGCCTCTAGTAAGTATTCTTGACATCTGCATCTCTTTGGATAACTGACTGTTGTGTTCTGAAGGCTGCTTGTCCTGCTCTGCAGAGAGGATGGAGAGGCTGAGCTAGGATCCTGGCAGCTATAGATGGCACAGAGGGAGAGGGGAGAGAGAAGCTTCAAAGTGCTGCAGGATTGATTAAGAGTCAGGAGATGGCTGGGCAGGCACAGCATCACAGAAAGGAGTGAGTTGGAAGGGACTTCTGGGAATCATCCAGTCCAACTTCCCCTGCTCCAGCAGGGTCACCCACAGCAGCTTGCCCAGGATCACCTCCAGGTAGGGTTGGAATCTCCAGAGAAGGAGACTCCACAGCCTCTCTGAGCAGCCTGGCATCTGTCTGTGTCCTTGCAGTTTCCACTTGCAACTGCCATGATCTCCATCTCAGGTAGGTGTTGTCACTGGAGCTGTGCAGCTGCATGGAGGCCCAGGCCATGCTATGGCCATGCTGCAGGAGATGTGCATGGGAGCCATATGGGCCAGTGCTTGGAGAGGGCAGGAGAAAGAGATGTCAGGGGGATGTGTCAGCTGGCAGCCAGGCTGTGTGTGACAGGAGGGGACACCACTGGGGAGGTGCTGCCACAGGTGAACTCTTGAGAGGAGGCATCAATGTGGGGTTGGTTAGCTACAAGGGTTTTATTGGTGATGAAACTGTGACCAAATGCTAGTTAATCAATGATTGAGTTATAATTAAATGGTAATGAAATGGTGATAAGCAGTAACTGAAGAGTAATTAAACAGTGGATTGGCAGTCAAAATACTACTTACTACACTTTAGTAATTGAGCTGTAGCTGGAGATACATACTAGCAACATATATATACAGCTCCCAGACACCAGGTGGAGAGTCTCAAGGGGGTTCCCTTGAGGGGTGTCCCTGTCCAAGGCACAGCTCACTGCCATGCAGGAGAGCTCAACAGGCTTGAGGGGGCTGCAGATAGTTGGAGAGTCCAGTGATGGACTCGTGGTCAAACCAAAGTTGAGTCAGTAGCACCATGAGCCTTGACAGATTGACTCGTGCTGGATGCTGTCCTTGATCTAAGTCTGTGCCAGGTTTTTTTTGGTCATTTCCCCTTTCAGAACTCATGGAGTTGCATTTTACAGACTTAGATTCCAGGATCTTTTTGTCTCTGTTCCTGTGACCTGCATTTGAAAGTCTCTCCACTTTCTGAACCTTAGGAGATCCGTAACATTCATAATGATGAACTGATGGGCATTAGAAGAGAGGAGGAGATGGAAATGTCTGATGAAGAAATAGAAGATCCACCAGAGATGAAAGAAACAGAAGAATCAGGTATTACAGCTCATAAACAGTACTTGTGCTTCTGCTTCCTTTTTTTCTTTAAGAAGAGTGTCAAGGGAGGTTCTCCTCCTCTGCCCTAGTGAGGCCACAGCTGGGGTCCTGGGTCCAGTTCTGGGCTCCTCAGCTCAAGAGAGACAAGGAATTAGTGGGCATTGAGCACAAACTGGAACCCAGGAGGTTCCAGCTGAATAGGAGGAGAAGCTGCTTTGCTGTGAGGGTGCAGAGCCCTGGCCCAGGCTGCCCAGAGAGCTTGTGGAGTCTCCTTCTCTGGAGAGATTCCAAGCCCAGCTGGAGGTGATGCTGGGCAAGCTGCTGTGGGTGACCCTGCTGGAGCAGGGGGGTTTGACTAGATGATCTTCAGAGGCCCCTTTGAACCCCACCATGCTTGGATTCTTTCTTCCAACTCCAAAGAATGCATTCCCTGTTCAGAGATGCTCTGTGTCCAGAGGAGCTTCTTTTCTAAAGAGACATAGCAAACAGTGTTTGGGACGCATTCGGATAGATGGCCGAGTCCAAAGAGTTGTGATCAATGGAGTTAAATCCAGTTGGCAGCCAGTCACGAGTGGGGTCCCACAAGGCTCAGTCCTGGGGCCACTCCTGTTTAACATCTTCATCAATGATTTGGACCAGGGGATGGAGTGCAGCCTTNCCTGAAGGGAGGTTGTAGAGAGGCAGGGACTGCTCTGCTCTCCCTGGTGGAGAGTGATAGGACAAGAGAAAATGGATGGAAATTGTGCCAGGGGAGGTTCAGGCTAGACATTAGGAGGAATTTCTTTCCTGAAGGGGTTATCAGCCATTGGAACAGGCTGCCCAGGGAGATGCTTGAGTCCCCATCCCTGGAGGTGTTTAAGAGACAGGTGGATGTTGCATTGGGAGGCATCATTTAGCAGGTTGCTAGGGCTGGTACAAAGGCTGCACTGATGATCTTCAAGGTCTCTTCCAGCTCTAACTGTTCTATGATTCTATGATTTTGCTTCTCTGGCTTTGTAACTGGTCCCTGGTTGCTACAGAGCCACTGAGCACTGGGGGAAGAGTCCCCAGGGACTTCCTGCCCTCCAGTTCTTTGACTTCAATGCTTGTCTGCCTTGTTGTCCAGCTCTGGTGTCCCAAGTGGAAGCTCTGAAGGAGGAGAACGACAGCCTGCGCTGGCAGCTGGACGCGTACCGCAACGAGGTGGAGCTGCTCAAGCAGGAGCAGGGCAAAGCCAGCAGGGATGAGGATACCACCAAGGAGCAGCAGATGAAGCTTCTCCAGCAGGCTCTGCAGGGCATGCAGAAGGTGGGCCTGGCCTTTGCTGTGCTGGAAAGGCATGGGGGCTGTGATGTGGGGCACAACCACAAGCAAAGGCATTTTTGTTGTAGTGGAATCAAAACTGCCAAATGGGAGCAACTTTCTGTCATTTGCAGTGTTGCCAAAAACCCTCAACCAACCAAATGTTCAAACCAGTGGTTGTGTATGAACTGAAAGTCACATGAAAACAATCCATAGTTGATGGATTCCTTGTGTGCTCTTTGCTTGGCCACACTGTGACTTCTGAAGTGCCAAGTCTATGCTTACCTGCTCCATAACCATGTGAGATCCTGGTTACTAGCATGAGCAGGGAAGTGGGAAATCCCAAGCTTGCTGTGATCCCTTTTCTGAAGTCTGCTGGCCTTCCATTCTCCTGGAAACATGTAGGTCATGGCTTGTTCTTTGGGATTTCCTTGGGCTGAATCTTGAGTGGTTTGGGTCCTCATGAATGTTAGCAGTAGCCTTTGGGATATGAAGGCAGACTGATAACCAAGGATGTAGAGTGTGGAATAGCTCAGGTGAGCACTTGGGCAGAATGAGAGCCTGCTCAGGCTGTGGTTGTGCTCTGGATGAAGCTGACATACAACTACTTCACAGTCCAGTGCACAAGATAGGTGGTAAAGCGTTGCTGGTGGAGTTACTGCCCCATGTTTACAAGGTCATGAGGTTTTTTTGTATGCTCATAAGCAAAAAAAAAGTTGTCAAGGTATACTGTTGAAAAGATTACTACTTCTTGTCTCTTACTTGTTCTGAGTGTGAGCTTTCTGGTCTTCGTGGAAGAGCCCTTACTCATTTTCTGTCCTTGGAATAGCAGGAGGTGAAAGGCAGGTTAAGAACTGAGTTTGTCTTTTCTCTTCCAGCATCTTTTGAAAGTACAAGATGAATACAAAAAGAGAGAAGCTGAGCTAGAGAAAGTGAAAGAAGACAAACTCAAAATAGAAGCATTATTGGAAAACCTGAAGGAGCAGGTATGTGCCATCCCAGTGCTTCCTTCTCCTCCCCAGTCAGTGTAGTCCTGGGATCTCCTGGTCCTTCAGGAGCACTGTGAAGGACAGAGTGGGGAAGGTGCCTAGCCCTGGCTGAGGAGCAATTGTCTTTGGAAAGCTAGCGGAAGATTACCTACCTCCCACTTTGGAGGGTGTGTGTGTCAGGGATGGACTGGCTGATTGCCTCTGTCCCAGTGAGACAATCTACAAAAGCAACTCCATGAACAGGAGAGTAGCTTAGATTTTATAGTCCCCAGTGGGGTTGCAGCTGAAATTGCAGTCTTTACCCCCACCTTTTTGTGCCAGGAGCTGGAGAGTTAATATCTCTCTTTCTGGTTTTGTATGCCAGTAACATTCCATGCAGGAGCTTCGGTGCCTGCTATTGATGCACAGAAATAAGGGTATTGTCTGTAATCCTCCCTTTCTTTACCTGTGCCCAGCAAAGCATAGCAGATGAAGAGGACAAGGAGAGAGACACAACTGATTGTCAAGGGAATGTAAGTCTGAAGTTTCTTTTATTCTCCTTTATTCAGACTGTTTGACTGAGGAGGGGAGGAGTTGTCACTTCATTGTAAAATTGAGCCATTCTTTAGTGTTGGGTTTGTCATGAGGCAGATTCCAGCCTGCTTAGTCCAGGACTGCTCAGATTGAGTCCTGTGTAGCTGAGAGTTGCACTGAGCAAACCCAAGGGACTGTTTAATTCTGTCTCTGCTACTGGCCCAGCTCCAGTCCATGGCACTGCAGGCTGTTTCCAATTATAACTGTCTGTAGCTCTCAGACCACTGGAATTCCACACACAACTTAGGAATAAAAGGCAGTCCAGCTTTCAGTGCACCCACCAAGCCTTTGCATCACTGGCAGTCTTGTGTTTATTTGGGGAGGATAATAAATGAGGCAAAATGCTGTTTTAATGTAATACCACAAGCTCTAGTCAAGGACAGACTGATCCTAAACCATTGCAGCCATGGGACAGTGGTTCATCATATTGCCTCCATGGAGGCATCTGGAAGATAAAGATCAGCAGCTGAATTAGTCCCTGCAAAGCTTCTTTTCCAGTTGTACCAGTGAGCAGGGCTGAGCAAGGGTATCTTGGGGCATCTTGCTGGACTTCACAGGCTTTTAATCTGATTGAATCATTTGGAGGAGCAGCAGGAGCAGAGCTGTGTTTTGTTGGGAGCACTTTGCAGTATCCACTGTTTGTTTTGCCACGGGATGGATGCAAAGACTCCCAGAAAGAGGGAGAACACCAAGAGGCTCTGCTGAGTCTGCCTGAGCTGCTGCTGGTGTGTGGAGCAGGCCCTGGGGGTTTCTTGCAGGAGAACAGCACATCCAGAGTCTGTGCCTGCAGCCAGGAGAAGGAGTCTCCAGTGGAGAAGACACTGAGCACCAGTCCTGTGAAATCTGAACGAGAAGTTCTCTTGGTTGGTAAGAGCTTTGGATGGTGCTGGAGAGCTGAGCTGAGAGGGACTTGCTGCAAGGTGGAGTCTTACTGGGATCAGGCTTTTTCTTTAGTTCATTGTCACTCAGCCAAGTTCTCCTTAGCCATCCTGTTACATCTGCTTTGAGAACAGCAGGAGATCACTTTGTGTCATGCAGGTGGAGCTGTGTGTGCCAGGTGATGGGCTGGCTCCTGCACTGGTTGGGAAGGGCCTTTCTCTGCAGAGGATGGTCAGAAATGCAAGTGACAGACAATCCTGGCCATGAGCTGGAGTTGACAGGGTGGAAACTTGGCTTGTTCTATTTAACTGAGTCCTGCAAAACTATTGGGAAGGGACACACATGTAGCTGCTGCTCTCCCTGCTTGCCTTCTGCCTTGTGATAGTACAGCTGGAGGAGAGCTCTGCTTTCCCTTCTCCTTGGCCCTTGCATCCCTGCAGGCATGGTCCACCCCTGGTACTCAGCAGGGAGTGAGACTGGTGAGGTCTGGCTAAGTGCTAACCAGCTGCATTGGTTATCTCTTGTTTCCTTTGCAGCCTAGGAGCCAAACCTCCCTGGTTTTAGAGGCCCAAAAATGCCTGATGAGGTCCCTCTGTGCTGTGCCAGCAGCAGTGTAGAGCTGAAGTTTCAGGGGGCTCTTGGCTCCTGACAGTGATCTTTGTGATGTTCCTTTCCCCAGGAATAATCTCAACCTTCCTGCATGTGCACCCCTTTGGAGCAAGCATAGAGTACATCTGCTCCTACCTGCAGCGCCTCGACAGCAAGGTAGGTGTCCAGAACCTCGTGTTCCCCAGGCCTGGGGGGCATCTGTGTGTGTGTCCTGAGTGTGTTCAGTCTGGGTGGGTGGGAAGGAGCTTCCCTTCCTACCTGGGAATGGTGTGGATCTGGACAGTGAGAACTGGGCTGTGTTAACTTCTCAGTGCTGAGCAAGAGCTCAAGGGTGCAGGGGGCAAGAGGCTGGGGCCAGACTCTGCTCAGTGGTGCCAAGGGGCAATGGGCACAAACTGGAACCCAGCAGGTTCCATCTGAACAGGAGGAGAAATTTCTTTGCTGTGAGGGTGCAGAGCCCTGGCCCAGGCTGCCCAGAGAGCTTGTGGAGACTCCTTGTGTGGAGAGATTCCCAAGGCACCTGGAGGTGATCCTGGGCAAGCTGCTGTGGGTGACCCTGCTGGAGCAGGGGGATGGACTGGATGATCCCTAGAGGTCCCTTCCAGCTCCTCCCAGATGGGGGGATTCTTTGAACTGGAATCATTTGGTGGAAGAGGACAAAGGAAGGGGTGAACTTGCTTAGAATCATGGAATGGTTTGGGTTGGGAAGGGCCTTTAAAGATCATCTATTCCATGTCAGGGACCTCTCACTGGATCAGGTTACTCAAAGGCACCCAGCTTCTGCCTTAGCCCTTGTGCATCTTGATGTTAACATAAATACAGAGCTGAAGGTGATGGTCTGACTGCAGAGTTCCTGTGTAATCCTGCTCATAATTCCATGGAAGCCTTTGACATCAGCTCTGTCTTTTCACATCTCTCTCTAAGATGGATTTTTGTTATTCTGTGGAAGTTTGCTGCTCTTGTTTCTCTTACCCTTGTGACCTCCAAGGCAAACATGCATGCTGTTTATTGTGGTAAAACATCTGCCCTGCCACTGTTTGTGTATACTGAGCAGCCTGAAGGTTGTTTTTGTGTCTCTGAGCAAGATTTTTCCATGTTTCTGATCTCATGGCCCTTCCCCAAGCTTTTCCTGCCTCTGTTTGATAGTGGCAGTGAAGTCCTTTTCAGGAGGGTGCTGTGCAGGGACCTCATGGTGCCAAAGCACAAGTGCTGAGTCCTTGTAGACAAGGGTCTGTGTGAAGTAGAGAGTGGAGCCCTGGCTGTGGGGGTCAAGCAGAAGCAACACAACAGCACAAGCTGTTGTTTCCTGCAGTGTTTGTGTGTGTGTCTAGGCTTAGGGTGAGTGAGGAGACACAGTGCAAAGGCTGCTGAAGGCTCAAAGAAACTCAGTCTGGCTCCTCTGCTCTACCTTCCTTGAAGGGCCCCAGCAACAGGAGCCTCTCCAGCATGGGAACCAGCTCTTGGAGGGTTTCAGCTGCTGTTGGTTTAGAACTGACTGTTTAATTTCTCTGCACTAAGACAGCACAACTCACTGGCCTGTGTTTCTAGGCTTGCTCCAGCCATTTAAAGACGTATCTGACCATTTATCTAACATCAACAGAATATGGACAAAGGATAAATTCATAGAATCATTTAGGTTGAAAAAGACTTTTAAAAGGTCATTAAGTCCAACCACTGACCCAACCCCACCATGCCACTACCCACAAGGCTTGTGAGGAGCAGCTGAGGGAACTGGGCTTGGTTAGGCTAGAGAAGACGAGGCTCAGGGGAGACCTTCTCATTCTCTCCAGCTCCCTGAAAGGAGGTTGGAGCCAGGTGGGGGTTGGTCTCTTCTCCCAAGTGATAGAACAAGAGGAAACAGCCTCAAGTTGCACCAGGGGAGGTTCAGGTTGGACACTGGGAATAATTTCTTCCCTGAAAGAGTGGTTAAGCCCTGTTCCAGGCTGCCCAGGGCAGTAGTGGAGTCACCATCCCTGGAGATATGTGTTTGGCCTTGAGTGTCACCAGCCCTTATAGGGCTTCTGTAACCAAGGGTCTGCTTTTTTCAGTGACATTTCCCTTCTGTTTTGACAGATTTGCACCACAGAAGTGGAGGTTCTCATGACTCGACTGCAGAACACCTTCAGGCAGGAGCTGAGTGGGGTTGGGGCCAGCCTAGAGAAAAGGTGGAAGTTCTGTGGCTTTGATGGATTGAAAATGACTTGAGCTTTGACTTCAGGCTGAGAGCAGCAGCAGGACATGGATGCCAGAGAGCCTGGGACACCTCTTACCTCTCTTGATGATGATTGTCTTGCACGGGTTACAGACTTGGCTGTGCTGATATGTCAGGGAAACTGTAAGCCAGAGCAGCTCTGGAGGAAACACCAAGTTGTGCAGCTTCTCTGGTCAGGTGTTTTTGTTCACAGGCAAGAAGTTCTGTTCAATATATTTTGTGCAAAAAGTTGATGTCTTACATTTTTAAGCCCAAGATGTTGACTGTCTGTGTTGCCAATGTTGTATGTAGTTTGTGTGTCCAAATCTCTCACCCTGTACCTTCTCCTAACTGGTAAGAACAGCCATGGACTGTCCTCCAAAGAGACAACAAGGGGTGTTTTCTGACTTCTAGAACCACCAAGAGAGAGAGGGTTAAAAAAAAAAAGGCTTTTTTAGCCATTTCCATGATGACAAACTGAAGTATGTTTAAACAGAAGATGATTTAGGTGGCTCAGAGTTCTCTGAACCAAACAATTGGTTCTTTCTCATGCTGTTTTCTCTACTCATGGTGTATATGGAGCACAACTACCCCAGGACCAAGCCCTAGGGAACACCACCTGTGACCAACCACCAACTGCATCATCAAGCACTAGAGAGTGGGAATTCTCCCTCATGTACAGAACTGCCCCTCTGGCCTTGTCCATCCCTTCTGAAGAGTTTGGAGCCATCCACTGCAGTACCTCAGCTGTGTCAGCCCACCAGACTGGGTTTCTAACCCAACAACAACCCTCGTGTTTCTGCTGCTATGTGGCTCTCCATCCCCTACTCCCACTGAGATGCTGCACTCCTCAGTACAGAGATGTTTGGGATGTGTTCCTGTGACCTTGGCACATGGTGGAGCAGACAGAAGGACCTCATGACCACACCATCTCTCAAAAGTTGGTGTGCTTCTCTCCAGCAAGCCTGGGTTCATCCCCTTCAGACCCACTGTAAAGCTCTTTCAGTGGTCCTGCTGAGGCCTGCACAAAGCTCCTGTTCCCCCTTTGAGACAGGTGTACCCCTGTGGAGCCAGGCATTGATCTGCTGACTCTGCCTGTTTCTTTTTCCTCAGGCAAGGATAGAGAAGAACACTACTGCTCCTGCTCCCTTCACCACTTGTCCTGAGGCCCTGAAGTGGATTGCTCTCAGATTTCTGGTTGCAACTTGATGGCTGCCTACCTAGAAAGTCAGTAATGGATAATAATCTTGAGGGCCCTACCAGGGTAGGGAGTTGTCTTGGTGAAGCATTGTCCTTGCTGTGGTCTGGTTCCACTTGCAGAGCCTTGTACCCTGGGATGGTGAGGGGTCAGGGAGGAGACATGCCTGCTGCCCTGGACAGGAACTTGTCACCATTATCCCCTGTCCCTTCAGACACTCTGCTCTGCAGTGGGGGAGAGAGAACAGGGCCTAGTCTGTGTGCAGAGGACAGAGGTGGTCAGAGCAGCCAGGGCTCAGGACAGGCAGGCCCTGGATGCTGCATCCAGAGGAGAGCAGCTGGATGAGCCACGAGCAGGGGCTGGATTGAACCTCACACCTGGCAGCTGAGGCAGCAGAAGGACTTGTTGGGCTCCAGTGTTGGGTGCAGGGTGGGAGCTGTGGTTTGGCCACCAAGAGCCCCATCCTGGGGGGGTCTGGAGGGGCTCCTGGGAGCTGTGGCCAAGACTCTTGTGCAGTTCCATGCTGGAGCAAGCAGGTGGTTCTGTAGGGCAGGAGAAGGGAGTGGAGCTGGGACCTGGGCACAAGAGCTCTGTGCTCTGAGGGCCAGGGGAGTTCTGGCTCCTGCTGCTTCATCTCTTCAGGCTTTCTTCACCAAGGCCCTTCCAGAGGGACTGAGGTTCTCCTGAAACCTCCTGTGCTTTTTGCCCCCAGGACAGTGAGGAGGGCACTGGGATGCCACTGCAGGTGCCAAACCCTCTGTGGCTGCAGAGAGAGCTCTGTGAGTGGGCACTTCCCAGCAGCAGGAATGAGTGACAGGAACTTTTGGTGGGCATGGGGCCACCTCATGTGCTTGCTCCTGATGCTATAGGTTTGGACACTGGAAGAAGGTGAAAACTCTGCACAAGAAATGTTCTGAATAGTTGTTTCACTGCAGCTGACCCTTGTATTTTTAAGGAATAAACATTTTTTTATGGGCAAATCTTGGCTCCTTTCATTTCTGTGCTAGCTTACACAGAAGGAGATCCTCACCCCAGCTCCTCTGTCAGCGTGGGGCTTCCTTGCCCTTTAAGGAAACTTCAAGAGCACTCAAAAAATTTTGGGCCAGCAAGTGCTCAGCAGCAAACAGCTACCAAACTCTTGCCACCATGAAGCTGCTGTGGGGAAGGGTCAGGCTGGCTGCTGGATGAGCAGGTGCAGAGGTTCCTTGGGGAGCAGGTAGTGGTGGAGCTACAGCAGGTGTCTGATGCTGTGGAGGCCTGAGAGCTGGCTTTGGGTAGGATTTGTCATAGAATTACTGAATGGTTTGGGTGGGAAGGGATCTTTCCAGGTCATCTAGTTCAACCTCCCTGCACTCAGCAGGAACATCTCCCACCTCTCTGGGCAACCTGAAACAGGCTCTCACCACCTTCAGCATAAAGAATTCCTCCCTTTAAACCATGTCTCCTTGGATTGGTGATGACCTGGCAGTGTTGGATTGCTCTTGGGCTCAATGAGCTGAAAGGTGGTTTCCAGCCTAAAGGATGTGATGGTTCCATGGATGGGATAGGTTGAGCAACAATCCATCTCCTGCCAAGGCACTGACACCGTCAGGCGTGGGAAGAGCCTTTCCTTCCCATGCAACCCTCTGCCCTCTTTCCCTCTCCACACAGCCATGTTTCTGGCTCTCATTTCTTTTGGCAGAGAATCCACATTCTCATCCCCTCCCTCTTCTCCCCTCGGCTGAAGCAGCTCCTCTCTGTCACTTCTTCTCCTGCCAGCAGACAGGGAAGGTTCCTCCACCAGCTCCTGGGGCTGCTCTAGACACTGCTTTGGGAACCAGCAGCCAGAAGAGGACCAGGAGGGAGCCCAGGCTGCTGTGGGAGAAGGAAGCAAGGAAGGTAAATGTCAGCTTATGTTTCCTGCTGGGAAGGGGGTAAGGTTGCTGCTGGAAATGGGGAGAAACTACAGCTCCTTGGGAAGAGAAGGGGTAGCTGAGCCAAGCTATTCCCATGAGATGTCCTTAAATAAGCCTTAGTCCTGAAAACAAGCTTGGAAAGTCACTGGGGAGAGCAAGTGTCGTGTTAATGCTCCCAGCAAAAGGCATTGCATTCCTGTTTTCGGGTTAGGGATGTTCCTTCTACAGCTTCCCTCTCAGAGGGAGGATCTGCAGTGCTCTGCCTGTGTTTTGGGGTTTTCCTCCTTGTGGAGTGAGCTCTCCTGCCCACCCCAGAGCCATGTGAGGCTTCACAGGGCATCATCACCCACCCAGCTGCTGCACTGCCACCAGTCTGCAGCACAAGTGTGCTGAGGAGCAGCTGAGGGAACTGGGCTTGGGGAGGCTGGAGAAGAGGAGGCTCAGGGGAGACCTTCTTGCTCTCTCCAACTCCATGAAAGGAGGTTGGAGCCAGGTGGGGGTTGGTCTCTTCTCCCAAGGAACCAAGTGATAGGATGAGAGCAAACAGCCTCAAGTTGCTCCAGAGGAGATTCAGGTTGGAGATGAGGAACAATTCCTTACCCAAAAGGGTTGTTGAGGCCTGGCCCAGGCTGCCCAGGGCAGTGCTGGAGTCACCATCCCTGGAGGGGTTTCAAAGCCATGGAGATGTGGTGCTGAGGGAAATGGCTTAGTGGTGCCCTGGCAGTGCTGGGGAATGGTTGGACTCCATGATCTGAAAGGTCTTTCCAACTTAAACAATTCCATTGCTCTGTGTGGAAGGAGTTTATCAGGAGTTAATGCTGGCAGTGGTGATGTTTTATGAGGCTATTCCTGTAGCACTGGTAGGACCAGATAAGCAGCCACTTGCCGTGGCTCCTTCCTGCTTCCCCAGAATCCTGCTCCCTCTCCTTGTCAGGTTTCCTTCTCCTTGCCCCAAGGCAGCCACATCCTGGGTGACTCCGCTGGGACCATGCCTCAGCTAAGGCAGGGGCTGTGGACTTTGCCTGCAGAAAGGTAACTTCCTTCCAGTGTCTGTTCCCAGTCTGTCCCTGGCTCTGTCTGTCCTGGGGTTTGTCTATCCATCTGCTGGTGGCAGAGCTGCTCCAGCACCACTTTGCCTGCTGCGACAGAAGCAGAGGAGCTGGAGATGTTTGTTCTCCCCATCAAAGCCAACACCTGCTGGGTGCCTCCTCCCTCACCCTATGGAGCTCAGGTCCCAGGATCTTTGTCTGCAAAGCTTGGTAGGATCAATCAGGCTCAGTTCAAAACAACCTCTCATTTGTGCTCCAGAGGAGACCATGGAGATGATCTGAGGGCTAGAACATCTCTGCTCTGAGGGCAGGCTGAGAGAGTTGGGGTTGTTCAGCCTGGAGAAGAGAAGGCTCCAGGGAGACCTTCTTGTGGTCTTTTAGGACTTACAGGGGCTATCAGAAAGATGGGGAGAGTCTTTTCAGCAGGAGTTGTTGGGACAGGACAAGGAGTGAGGGTTTGGAACTAAAAGAGGAGATTTAGACTAGAGAAAAGGAAGAAATTATGCTGAGGGTGGTGAGAGCCTGGCCCAGGTTGCCCAGAGAGGTGGGAGATGTCCCATCCCTGGAACCATCCCAGGTCAGGTTGTTTGGTACTGTGAGCAACTTGCTCTAGTTGGAAATGTCCCTGCTGAGTGCAGGGAGTTGGACTAAATGACCTTGAGAGGTCCTTTCCCACCCAAACCTTGCAGTAATTCTGTGATTCTGTGCCCCTTTCCCCTGAGCCCTAAACCCTGGTGGGGTCAGTGCCACCTGCTGCTGCTCTCTGAGGAGGATCACACCAAGCCCTGCCTGACTGATTGACCCTGGCTCTGGTGTCTGAGGCAGTTGTGGGCATCCTCATGCCCCATGTTGCTTGTCCCAAGGTGCTGAGCTGTGCCAGGCTCTGCTGCTGCCCCACAACCAGGCTGAGGCACATCCCTTTCGGGACAAACATCCAATGTCTCCAGGATCTCTTTGTCTGTAGCTGAATTCCCTTTCTGGAGTGTCCTTCTGGATCATTTATGTAACTTCCTAAACTCCTTTAGAAGCTGGACATGTGGCCAAAACCAGCAGTGCCCAGAGCAGAGAGCACAGAGAGGGGCAATGGGCAGCTGATGCTGGGTCCTTGTCCCACCCCTGGGTGCTCTCACCCTCATCACTGCTTCTGGGAGCTTTCCAGGTGTTTCTTGGTTGTTATTTCCCTCTTTGGGAAGGTTCCTCTTGCAGTCTGTACTCTGACCACATCTTATCCATGTGCATCCTGATGACCTTGGTCCTTTTTCTCTCTTTACTGCAGCTGTTTGCTCTTTGGACCGTGGCTTGGGTGCTGTGAGGTGATGAAGGGTGCAGCACCCAGGTCAGTGTGGGGCAAGGAGCCAGCACAGGTCAGAGAATCATGGAGTTGTTTAGGTGGGAAAAGAGCTTTAAGCTCATCCAGTCCAACTGTTAACCTAACACTGCCAGCTCACCACTGAACCATGTCCCTCAGCACCACATCTCCATGGCTTTGAAACCTCTCCAGGAATGGGGACTCCAGCACTGCCCTGGGCAACCTGGGCCAGGCCTTGACAACCCTTTTGGGCAAGGAATTGTTCCTCATGTGCAACCTAAACCTCCCCTGGTGCAAGTTGATGCTGTTTCCCCTCATCCTATCACTTGTTCCTTGGGAGAAGAGACCAACCCCCACCTGGCTCCAGTCTCCTTTCAGGGAGTTGGAGAGAGCAAGAAGGTCTCCCCTGAGCCTCCTCTTCTCCAGCCTAACCAACCTCAGCTGCTCCTCAGCACACTTGTGCTGCAAATTGTGGGTCCCTGCATGACTTCTCCAGGAGGCTGCAGACAAGCAGAAGAAGGGATGGGACATTGGGCTGTGACCTGCTCAGGGCTGTGGGCAACTTCCTGACTCTTCTTTTCTTCCCTTCCTGTTTTCCAGAGGACATTCATCCGAGCTCCTGTGCCAGGCCAAAGCAGCAATGCAGCCTGCGGCCCTGCACAGCCTCTCAGAGCTGGAGCGAGCCAGTCTGCAGGAGATTGCTCTCTACCAACTGCAGGAGAAGATGCTCCTTGGAGAGCTCAGCTTGGCCAAAGGTAGGGGATGGCAGAGGAAAGCTCCTGCTGAGGGAGGGATGAGGGCTGAGCCATTACTGCTTCTCATCTCCACGGGCACACCTCATGGCATGGGGTGATCTTTATGGAAAGACATGTGAGACACAGTTTGTTTCTTGCTCCTTGCTCCAGTCTGAGTCTCCAAGGGCTCCTCAGCCACTTGAGGAGGGTTTGCGTGTCTGGAGGAGTGTGAGAACATGACCTTGCCTGTTGTCTGCCTCTGATCCCCCTAATCCAAACCAGATGCAGTAGGACTTGGCAAGGTCTTCCACTGGGACTATCTTAATGCCATTGGGGTGGGACAAGCTTTGCTTTTTTGGGTTAATGTCCAGCACAAAGAGGAAATGGCCTCAAGTTGCACCAAGGGAAGTTTAGGTTGGACATGAGGAATAATTCCTTCCACAAAAGGCTTGTCAAGCCCTGCCCAGGGCAGTGCTGGAGTCCCCATCCCTGGAGGGGTTTCAGAGCCATGGAGATGTGGTGCTGAGGGACATGGTTCAGTGGTGACCTGGCAGTGCTGGGAAATGGTTGGACTTGATGATCTGAAAGCTCTTTTCCAACCTAAACAACTCCATGATCCTATGGTTCAAGCAGGAGATGACCAAGAAAGATCAAAACCTTTGAAGGAAGCACAGCATGAAGCTTACTGTGCTGCATCTCAGTGAAAAACACTTGTCCTCATCTCTGAGGATTTGTTGTGGATCATACATGTTCCTCTGCCATGGAGACAATAGCTCAGGCTTTCTGGGCAGGGGGATCCTGATGGTTTCTTTCCTATCCACTGCCTCATGGTTTGCTTCCCTTGGGAACATCTGCTGAGCTTTAGGACAGGAGGCTTGTGCTGATGCTCCTGCTCAGCACGTTGTGTTCTCCCTCTGTGCTGAAACAGCAGAGTTCTGGTGGCCTTTTGTTCCTTAGCTGGGAGTGTTTTGTCTCCAGGTTGTTCTTCACCTTCCTGCTGTCTGCTCAGTGGAATGAAATGGCACACATGGTGCTGTAGATTGCTCTGTATGCATGTGTTCCTCATACCAACCCTCAGAGCTGTCCTCCAGATCCTACAGAATAACCCAAACAGTTCTCTCAACTGTTCCTAGGCAGAGAATTCCTCAGGAGCAAGGGAGCCCAAGGCAGAGCAGTGTGATGTCTCCTGGAAGGATGTGTGGAGCTGTGGATGAGTTTTCATTTTGTTGCTGGTGAATGCTGTCCCTGATGTCCAGTGTGAGCAATACTTGGGAGCAGGGCTAGCCTCTCTAGGACCAGTGGGAGCAGGGCTGTTGGACTGATGATTGGACTTGATGATCTTCATGGTTGTTTCCAACCTGAATGAGTCTCTGACTCTACCAGTGTTGGATTTCTGGTGCTGTTTTCATAGACTCATTAAATGGCTTGGGTTGTAAAGGACCTTAAAGGTCACCCACCTTCCACTAGACCTGACTGCTCAATGTCCCATCCTCTTCTGGGACATGGCAAGCTGGGATGCCACCAGAACCACCAGCCATGGTTTGTTTTGGCTCAGTGTTGTCAGTGGTTCAGGTGTCCTGGCCTGGGGTTTGGGGCACTCCTGCACTGCACATCTGGAGAGTGAGGCATCTGTCAGCCCTGATGGGGACAGGTTTGTTGGGCTGTGGTCTAAGCAGGTGGGATCCATGCTTTGGTGCCATGGGGTCCAGGTGCCTGGGTGTGGAGGGATCCCTATCTCCACCCTGGGAGGGTGATGATCCCTCTCAGGGGCTCTTTGCCTCAGGGAGCTGATGCTCATTGTGCCATCTCCATGCCACACCAGTCCCACATCATCTCTCTGCCCACCAGAGGTCCCTGTGGCCATGCTCTGCCCGTGAGAGTCAGAAATGTCAGTACCAACTGAATGATGCAGACCTTTGGCTTCCTTTTCTCCTTCCAGCTGGACCCAAAGGCACTAAATCTATCCGCCAGAAGCTGGAGAGCTTCTCAAAGGAGAAGAAAGGTGAGCAACCTCCCTTTTACCCATGTCCTGCTCCCTGTCCTCAAAGGGAATTGGTGACTTTTGAAGGGACTGAGCTGAGAGGTGCCCAGATTGACCAAGCTGCTGTGTCCAGCTTGGTTTGCTGTTCTCCAGCTCATCGTGGGATGGTGTGTAGGTGATGGAGCCTGGAAGGGATCATAGAATCCTAGAATGGTTTGGCTTGGAAGGGACCTCTGGAGCTCATCTAGTCCAACCCCCCTGCAGTGGCCAGGGACA
>VWZO01022436.1:0-53119 GCA_013396975.1 Bucco capensis | reverse complement strand
AGCCGTGCCGTACGTACCGAGCCCGCCAGTGAGTACTGTGCTGTGCTAACGGAGCCGTACCGTACGTACCGAGCCTGCCGTTGAGTACTGTGCTGTGCTAACGGAGCCGTACTGTACCGTACTGAGCCCGCAGGTGAGTACTGTGCTGTGCTAACAGCCGTACTGTATGTACCGTACCGAGCCTGCCGGTGAGTACTGTGCTGTGCTAACGGCGCTGTACCGTATGTACCGAGCCTGCCGGTGAGAGCGAAGCCCCTCCGAGCCGAGCTGTGCCGTGCGGTGCCGGTCCGTAACGTGGCCTCCGTTAAGTACCAAGTCGAGCCGTACGGTACCATGCCGTGCCGAGCTCGCTGGTGAGTGCTGGTCTGTGCCAAGCTGAGCTGGTCCGTGTCTCCCCGGAGCACCGGGTTCTGGCCCCACTGGACTCTGTCCCTGTCCCCGTGCACAGGTCCGGGCGGTCCCCGGGGGCAGGAGAAGGCGGGAGGGGATGAGCAGCAAGTCCTGGGGCTGCGGTGAGCTGCTGCGGCTCCCCCCCGGGCTCAGCGGGGCCCAGGGGATGCATCTTTTGTCATGCTGGGACTCAGCCGAGGATGGAGGAGGGAGCTGGGGCCAGCATCGAGACCGTTGCATGCTTAGGACCGGCTCTTACTGGGCTGGGTCCAGCTGAGCTGTGGGGTGAGCTGGAAGGATGGCAGAGCTCAGGGTTCATGCTCCTTGGAGCAGGGTGGTGAGGATCGACTATAGAATGGTTTGGGTTGGAAGGGACCTCAAAGATCTAGTTCCAACTCCCTGCCATGGGCAGGGATGCCATCCACTAGACCAGGTTACCCAGGGCCCATCCAACCTGGTCTTAAACATGGCCAGGGATGGAGCACCCACAGCCTCTCTGGGCAACCTGTTCCAGGGTCCCACCACCCTCTGAGTAAAGAATTTCTCCCTCACATCTAGTCTAAATCTTCCTCTTTCAGTTTAAAACCATCACCCCTTGTCCTGTCATGATCTGCTCATGTATAAAGTTTCTCTCCCTCTTTGATAAGCTCCATTCAAGTGCTGGAAGGACAATGGGCATTGGAAGGGCCATGTCAGCACTGAACTTGCTGCATGGACCCAGAGCTGGCAACTTGCCTCAGAGAGGTGTCCAGAGCCTGGCTCTGCCCTGCCCACAGCCTGGAACTGCTCCTGAGAGGCTTTTCCTGGGGGACTCTCTGCTCACTGTGTGCCCTAAAGTCCTCTCTCCACTGCCTTCTCACCCCCAGTGATGGCTGATGAGCTCAGTGACCTGCTGAAGGAGTTTGAGGAGGTGATGGAGGACTTTGACAGAGGTCCTGCATGTCAGTATGAGCAGCACTTGGAGGAGCTGAAGAGGAAAGCAGGTCACAGTGTGTATGACAGTGGCATCGACGAGCTGGAGAGTGAGTCCAGGGCTGGGGAATGACAAGTGCTGGGGGACAGTGTGTCTGTCTGGGTGGAGTTATTTTGGGAGCTCTGGGGTTCCTCTGTGGCAAACCACAGGGTTTCCTGCTGATCTCACCGCTGAGCTGCCCTCCTGGCTCATCTCTACTGGACTGGATGAGTAGCTTGGGGTGGTGACCACTGGATCATGGCCCAGGGGCCTGCAACTTCTCCTGGGGCTCCTTCTGCTGCGTTGGCTGCTGCAGGACTGCACAAACCTTGAGGTAGCAAAGGAGTTCAGAGGAAGCCAGTTCATTGCAGTAACTCCAAGGAGCTGCTGTGGCTGTGTCCAGGCAACCCCTGGTGCTCTTTGTCCTGGCAGAGAAGCTCAGTTCCCTTTGTCCAAGCCTTCCTTGCTGCAGGAGAGGAGCAGATAGGCTGGCCAAGAATGAGGGTGGACACACAGTGCCATACACATGATCCAGCCCTGCTCCTGCAGCTTGTTTATAAGGTGTCTATGGCCATAGGTGGTGACTGATGCTTTGCATCTGCAGGTACCAGCACATCCCCAGGAAGCAGCCTCAACTCCAGTGAGGAGGACCTCAACATCCCTACCAACGTGTATCCCTCCAAAGGTGAGGCTGGAAGATCCAAAGGGCTTCCTTCTGGGAGCTTGGCCTAGCAGTGACAGGCTGCCCTGAGTGGGGGGTGCCAACAGCACCTGGCAGGATTTGGAGGTGGGAGTGAGCTCTAGGGTCCCAGCTGGATTCTGGAAGAGAGTGAAGTTGGGTTGGCTTCTTCCCAGTTTTAGAGGCTGAGGTTGGGTTGGCTTGTTGCCAGTCAAGGCTGGACTGACCTGGAGGTCTGTTTGGAAGGGTCACAGCTAGGGGCTCTGCTCCTCACCTGGGAAGTGCAGGATTGTGCAGGGGTGAGGTGACACACAGAAGGTGATCACCCTGCCCAGAAGCAGCAAGCAGCTAGAGCTGTTATGGTTGCACACAAAGGGTTGGGATCTTTCTTCTCCCCTAGTTAGAGCTGGGAGGGGAATGGGAAGGCCCTGACAGTGTGTTTCTCCCTGCTAGCTAAGCTTGGAGATACTCAGGAGCTGGAGGAGTTTATTGCAGACCTGGATAAAGCTCTGGAGGGTAAGTATGCAGCTCCTGATCCCTGTGCTTCCTGAGCTGCACCCAGGGCTTGGGCTGGGGCTTCTCTGTGCCTCTGGCTTGCTGCAGCCTGGCCCAGCACCCTCCTGGCCGGGCCTCACATTTTGGAGAGGTTTAGGACTGGTTTTAGCTGCTGGGCTGGAGTCTGTCTGTCTGTTGTGGGGGCTCATCTGGATGTCACCTCCCCACCCTCCTTCAAGCTCTTGCAGAGATTCCACTGCTTGAGTGTCTGTGGTGCCTCAGTTTCCCCTGGCTGGTGAAGTGGAGGTCACTGGGGGGGGTGTGTGTGTGAAGGCCAGGCCTGTCCTGGCAACAAAGATCTGTGAGAAGACAACCCAAGAGCACAACCTGCAGAGCTCCTGACATTTGCAGGAGGATGATAGGCTCATAGACTGTTTTGGGTGTGAAGGAACATTTAAAGGTCACCTAGTCCAACCCTCTGCAGTCAGCAGGGACATCTCCAACTAGAGCAGGGTGCTCAGAGATGTTCAGGTGCTTGTGGCTCTCTGGCTGCTTACATGTGGGGAATGTGAGCAGGAGAAAAGTTTTTCCTTGTAGTCTGCCCCAGCTTGGAAATATGCTTCCTGAAGGGAGGAAGGTGAGCATGCAGGCTCAGTAAGTTCCACCCAAGACGTGGTGCTGGCTCTGAGTGAAGCCATGGACAGGTCTCAGGGTGAGACTTCTGCATCTGCAGGGAGAGCTACTGCCAAGGGTGTCTGTGGTGGCTGAGGAGGGATCACACCCTTGGACAACACAAGTGGGTCCTGCAGGTGTTTGTCTCCTGGGCTGTTGGTGTGATGGGGGTGGGGATGCCATGCTGGGCATTGCTAGCAGCCCTACCAAGTATCTCTGCAGTTACTGGTCCCCAGTAGCTTCCTTGTTGGGGAAACTGAGGCAGAAGGCCACACTTCCTCTCCAAAGAGAAGACAGGCTGGAGGCAGAGGGAACTTCATGTGATGAAAATCCCCAAGCATCTCCCCTCAGGCAGGCTGTGCACATCACAGTTCTCAGTATCTGTTGCTATCCCTCCCCAGTGGCCAAAATGAGGTAGCTGCCTCTGCTGGCCTTGGGCCATGCTGGGAGGCAGTGAAGCAGGAAGGGGGAATCCCAAGGGCCCACCAGCAGCCTTCTGCTCTGACCCTGCTGTGGGTGGTGCCTGAGGGGGTGTTCCAGCACAGCCTTTTTACCCCTAATCATCTCACCTATCTTTTTTTTTTCCTCCCTCCTTGCTTGTCCTGCAGAGATGTGAGATGTGGTTCTGCTGGTGGCTTTGGAGAGGAAGACCCACAGCAGATGAGCCCCATGTCTCCCCCACTGCACCCTCTGCTTCTGCATCCCTGCCAGCTACTGCCTGTGTGGGTGGTGGCTCTCTTGTCCCACCCTGCCCCATGCCAGGGAGCAGGGATGGAGCCAGCCCTGGGACAGGCAGTTGGGCTGCAATGGTGCCTGGACCTTGCTCTGCTCCAGGACTCCGCCAGCATGAGATGGGATGATGTCCAGCACTACTTCAGCTCCGAAGAGGGGAAAATGAGCTCAAAACCAGGCTGGAAGAGCTCTCTCTGGGGACATCAGGCTTTGCCCTGCGAGGAGGACTGGCAGCTCTTATCACCAAGTGGGGTCTGGAAGTGTGTGTGCCACTGCTGGATCCAGAGGAGAAACCTTGGATGATTTGAGGGAAGATCAGTAAGGCCTTGGTGTCCCTTCCAGGGTCAGCAAAGCCTGTTCCCACCTCACAGGGTGCCAACTGCTGCTGGCCCTTGGCTTTGCTCAGGTAGCCCCAGATACTGCCCACCTGCACCCTGAGTGTCCCTGCCCCCAGTGTTGCTGTAAATACTCTGGAAAGAACAGGACTGGCCAGGGGCTGGACTTCTATGAAGGTGATTTGAAGTCTCTCTGTGCTTGTCTGTGTGTGTGTCTGGGAGCAGACACCCCTGGAGGCTGCCAACCAGGGGGACAGCAGAGGGGTGAAGTCTCTCTGTGCTTGTCAGGAGGTTCTGAAGCAGGGTTGAGGAGCTTCTGGTCCTTCCTGATCCTCCCCAGCTGCTCCAGAGCATGAGGCTGGCTGGGCACTGAGCTCTGACCCTGGCAGCAGGGAGGGAGGGATGGACGGAAGGACAGACAGAGAGAGGGAGGGAAGGAGGGAGCCAGCTCTGCTGGTGATGTGCCCGTGCTGCCCAGAGGTGTGGGAGCGATTCTTGGCTGCTCTGTAAGGGCTCTCGCTCCCGCTCCCCTGGGCTCTCGCTCCTCCTCCGCTCTGCTCTGCTGGAGACCCAGCCCACCTCAATGATGCCAGGGCAGCAGGAGCTGTGGGGACAGTCCCTGGGGCTGCCAGCCACCCCAGCATCAGCCAGCATAGTGTTTCCCCTCTGACTCACAGCTCAGAGACGTTTCACCCTCGCACTCTAGCTCTGACTGGTGTCATCCCACCCAGAGCACGTTCTGCCTCTGCCCACCACTGGTACAGCCTGCCTGGGAAGGCAGTTCTCACAGAGCACCCCCAGCAACGAAATCTCCAGCTGGGTCAGGATGATGCTTGGTGCTGGGCAGGGGAATCCCATGCTGTCATCTCCTGGGTGCCACCAGCTCACACCACTATGGTGTCTGCAAAGGTTGCTAAGCAGCTGCAGATATAAATACTGCCAACCCCCAAAGCTGCTGCAGCTGAGCCACCCCTGCAGGAAAAGAACAGACTCAGTGAAGCTCCACAGGGTTGTTTGTTGTGGGGGTTGCCAGGGGAGGGGTTTGGGTTTCACCCCATGTTTCCTCTAGCTCCTTGAATCAGGCAGGCTGCGTGGGTGCTGTTTGGGTCCCTCACTGCAAGGAGGACAGTGAGGTGCTGGAGTGTGTGCAGAGAAGGGTAATGAAGCTGGTGAAGGGTCTAGAGCACAAGTGTTGTGAGAAGCAGCTGAGGGAACTGGGGTTGGTTAGGCTGGAGGAGGCTGAAGGGAGACCTTTTTGCTCCCTAGAACTCCCAAGGAGGTTGGAGTGAGGTGAGGATTGATCTCTTCTCCCAAGTAACAAGCAATAGGACAAGAGGAAACAGCCTCAAGTTGCACCAGGGGATGTTCAGGTTGGACAAGGAGGCACAATCCCTTCCTCTAAAAGAGTTGTCAAGGCTTGGCCCAGGCCGCCCAGGGCAGTGCTGGAGTCACTATCCCTGGAGGCATTATAAAGCCATGGAGATGTGGTGCTGAGGGACATGGTCTAATGGTGACCTGGCAGTGCTGGGTGACAGTTGGACTCTATGATCTAAAAGGTCTCTTCCAACCTAAACAATTCCATGATTCTGTGGGGCAACAGTTGTCCAAGGTCTGTTGTGCATCCAGAGGGAACCACTGCCGCCTGGCCATGCTCATGGGAGGGCTGGAAAGCCAGGGGCAGAGTGGGCTGAGGATCACCTGAAGTGGTTGGTGGGGAGAGTGGAATGGTCTCTGTGTGCACGTGCACAGGAGGTGCTGCAAAAGCAATCAGAGTGAAGGAGCATGTCCTGCAGCATGTCAGTTCCTCCCCAGGGACCTTCCTCCCCCAGCAGCACAGAGGGGGAGGCTGGAGCAGGGCCAAGGAACACTGGGAGCAGCAGGGCCAGGCTGGACTTTGTAGGGCTCTGCAAGGAGTCTGGAGAGAGCTTTGGACCTGCCAAGGTGGGAATGAGCAGCTGAGGTTGCTGGAGGAGCTGGGGATGGTTAGACCTTGAGCAGTGCTATCTGGTTGGAGCTCAGGCAGCTGCAGCCTCCTGTCCCACCATGGTCAGGGGAGGAGGAACCCAGCCCAAGGCAGGTTGGAGCAGGCATGCAATGCCTGCCTGGGGCCACCAGCAAGGCTGGGCTGGCTTCCAGCCACACGCTCACCACCCTGAGCTCTGAGGGCTGCCAACTGCTCGCCTGGTTTCTTAGAAGCAAAGCAGCACACTCTGGGCCACTAAGGGACAGGAAGTGGCTAACCAGAGCCAAAGCAACAGCATGGGCCTCCTGTCTGCACCTTTTCCTTCCAGCCTAGCTGCAAAGCAGCTTTTCTGGAGCTTGCCATGGTTGTTGGCACTGCTTCAGCAGTGGGGGGGTGGTGGTGGTGTCCCAAAAGCTTTACAATAAAACCTTCTCCAGGCTGGGGGCAGCTGTGATACCAGAGGAGCATCTGGGGGCCCAAAGAGGACCAGACTGGGCTCTGGAGGGGGGAGATTTAGCAGAGGTGGCCCAGAGCCACCCAGGGGCTGGCTAGCAACCAGCCAGCTCCCTCCCTTGCTGCAGCCAGAAACCTCCCTGCTGGCCACCAGCATAGGGATTACCTCTGGGCAGGTGTTGTCCTGAGTCCTTTCCCCACAGGAGGAAGGGATGAGGTGCCTTTTGCTGGATGAAGGTGTCCCTCGAGGCTCATGGGGAGGCAGGACAAGCATGGAGATGTCTGTGTGTGAAGGCTGGTGGAGTGGGATGTGATTCCTCAGCCTACCCAGGCTTGACATTCCTCAGTGAGGTTTCTCCCACCTGGAGGGATCTGCCTAGCCTCTGCGGGGATAAAAAGAGGCACCAGAGTTCCCATAAAGAAATTATAGGTTGAATTTCCTTCATCACACCTGAGAAAGGCACCTAAGGAGAGGAATTTCTCCACCAAAATGCCATGGCAAAGTGCCATTACTGAGCTTAAAACCTTGTAGCAAGAGGGGCTCAGTGTCTAACTGCAGATCTGGCTCAGGACCTCAGCAGTCTCACCTACAGCTCTCCTTCATCCCAGTGTACCCATGGCTCCCTGGTCCTCAGCAGAGCAGCTCTAGCTCCAGCAGCCCAGGAGGACACTGGTGTGGTGCTGCCCAGGGCTGTGTGTGCCTGGGAGCATTGGTGCCATGCTGCCTTGCAGAGAGGAGCCCCAGCCTTCTGCCCAGGGAAATCCCCAGCTGCCCAGCCAGTCTGGCCATGGTGATGCAAGAGGCTGTGACTCTTCTGGGAGGTGACCTCCCCCACGTGTGCTGCCTGCTGCTGACAAGCTCCCACACATCTTCTGTGGGAAATCCTTCCACATTTATTGGAAAGGAGAAGTAGGACTCTCTCAGGTCCTGCCTTGGCACCAGAGCTGCCTGGGAGCAGGCACAGCTCTCCTTGTAGGTCACATCTCTCCTCCTGAGATCTTTTCCAATCTAAATGATTCTCTAAGGTCCTCCAGCTCCTTGCTGAGCTTTCACCTAGGTGAAGAGTGAGGTGGGAGCCTCCTCAGAGGGACATTGTGTCCCTTGGCTGCTGTTCCCTGCTCAACCCCCACTCCTGCTTCTCCTCTGACTTCATCCCCCAGGTATCCAAAGAGACAATGGCTGTGGTGGCAGCCAGCTCTCCATCCTGTCCCCTCGTCCCCATGGTCACTTCCCGGGATTGTTGTGCTCCGTTTGGACAGGGGCTGCCTGCTGCCTGGCCCCAGCACTGCCCCAGCCCCAGGTGCTGCTCTTCCAGTCAGCAGCAGAGGGGAAAGCTCTCCTGTCTCCCTGAGGGACATGGTCTAATGGTTCCTCCTGCTCCAGCAGGAGCTACCCTCCTGCCATCCCCACTAGCAGGTACCTTGGGTAGCCCCGGACTGTGGAGCTGGAGGCCCACTTGCATCCCCAAACCCTTCAGTTGATGTTGCAGGGACTGCCTGAGGTCAGGGTGAGCAGAGGAACACTGGATCCAGGCTGGGACTCCCTGCAGCCTTAGCTGCAATTAGACTAATTAACCCAACACTGGGAGGGTCCAGCCCAGCCTTACCCTTCCTCAGCACCAAGCCTGCAGAAGGCATGGCCTTGTCCTGCTGCTAGCAGAGAGCTCAGCCCCATATCCCCTAGGGTGGGGTAAAACCAGAGCTGATCCCCAGAAACAAAGTGTCTGTCCCCTTGTCCAACCCAACACTGTGACCAGGCAGGGCTGGAGCTCAAGGCAGGTCCAAGCTGCCCATGCACAGGGTGAGCAGCAAGGAGAGGATGGCTCAGTGAGAGCCATGGCTTACTGGTGACCTGGCAGTGCTGGTTAAGGGTTGGACTTGATGATCTTGGAGGTCTTCTGAAACCAAAACGATTCTGTGATTGATTCTCCCCTCCTGGCCATGTGTTTCCAGCTTCTGCTATTTCAGGGCTTCCTGTTTCCCTGACCCCAGCAGGCTGGAGACCAGGCAGGGTCTGCTCCTGCCTTCCTCTGATGGGTCTGACTTTCACATTCAGCAGGGGAATTGTTTGTCTTTCTTCTGCTGAAGCTGCTGGGCAAGCTGCATGGAAAACAATGGGCAGGAAATCAGGGATAGGATCTGCCTTCCCCATCCTGGAGCTCTGCCCTTGGAACCTCTGCCAGTACCTCCAGCTCTGGGGTGCTCTTCCTGAAGCTCCTCCATGGGGTAGCCCATAGCAGGACATTGGTGGAGCAGAGCAGAGTCCTCTCCTTCCCTCTCCATCCCTCTCTTCCCAGGTCCCACAGCCCTCTCCTCCCTCCCACATCACAGTCACAGAATCAGAGAACCACTGAGGTGGGAGAAGGTCACTGACCACTGCTCTGCACAAGGTTTGTTTTTCAGCAAGGCCTCCAGGTTACATCTCCTTGGCCTGTTCCTTTTGGGTCCTTCCAGTCCTTCTGCTGTGCAAACTAGGCAAAAAATGCTCATTTTCCAGAAATGAGAAGTTCATTTGATGGGGAAATGGTGGGGCTGAGGAGTGCTGAGGGCAAGGACCTCCTCTGCAGGACATTTCTGTCCCCCAATACCTAGGGACTGTAACTTCGGGGGAGAAGGGGTCCAGGAAGGGACCAAACCAGCAAGGAGGACAGGAGAGACTCACTCACTGCTGTGTGTGCTGAGCCTCTGGGCAGAGGACAGCTTCTTGCCATCCCTGGGGAAGGACTTGTTGCCCTCCTGCCCCTCTACTTCACCCCTGATGCTCCTGAGAGAAGATCAGATGAAGCCAGAGGTCACCTCATCAAGGACTTGTGGCAGGTTCTTACTCTTGTGCAGGATCTTCACTTGTGTGGCACGGGGCTTGTGTCATCTTCTAGGGTCACTGCTAGGGTAAAACTAAGGTGTCTCTTCTCCCACAGCCTGGAAATGGGAGTGTTGCCAGCCCCACCATGGCAGTCACTCATCTCCTGGTGGAACACAGGGTGTCTGAGGCTACCAGGGTGTTAGGCATTGGCTGAAGCCTTTTGCAGGTGGACCATCTTCCCCTGAGCCATCTGAGATGTTCCTCAGGGGAGCAAACACATCTGTGCAGCATCTCCAGCCAAGCAGCAGCTGGGAGCTTGCAGAGAGTCCCCAGCCCAGTCAACTGCTGCTCCTGGGATGAGGGACAGCTGGAGGCTTGGATGCTGCTCTGTTCTTGCTCCACTTCTAGCAATATCACCCCANAAGCTGATGTAGTTGGGGATGTCCCTGGCCACTGCAGGGGGGTTGGACTAGATGAGCTCCAGAGGTCCCTTCCAAGCCAAACCATTCTAGGATTCTATGATTCTATGTCCTCAGCATGGCTCTGTGCTCTTCTGGGCTGTCTTCCAGCAGAAACTAGCCATGTTTCCAAGGCCCTGAGGAGAAACCAGGCAGCTTTTGAGCCAGTCTCCATGGGAGGATGAGAAGAGCCTCCAAGGACCCGGAGGGATAAGCGGGAGCTCCAGCAAGGCGCTCCTGGTGGGTGGTGGACTCCTGGCCGCACCACTGCTGCCCTCCAGTGGCACAGCATCTGCTGCCTGGCCCCAGGCACTGGGCATGGACTGGCAGGTGGGCTCTGCTGGGGGGGCTTCTACTAGGGGCGCAACCCAGAACCACTCTAGCTTCTAGAATCGTTTAGGATGGAAAAGACCTTTAGGGTGATTAAGTCCAAGAGTTGACTCAGCATTGCTAGGGCACCACTAAGCCATGCCCCTCAGCCCATCTGGGGGGTGCTGGGCTGGGGAGAAGCAGAGTGGTGCTGGGTTCAGGACTGCCTGTTCTTCTCCAGCCTGGTCTGCTCTAGGGCACAGGTGGGATGGAGCCTTCCTGGGGGGGCTCTGTCCTGGTTTGGGAGGTCCAGTGCTGGCGAGGGGCAGGGTGCTGTCAGTGAGGTTGTATTCTGCAGCCATGCCACCAGCCAGAGGCAGGTCTGAGGGAGACGGTGGCCAGCGATGGGTCAGCAATAGAGAGGGGCAGTGATGGAGGGTCTCTGCTGGAGAGGGGTTCAGCGATGGGAGGTCAGCAACGGGATATCAGAGATGGAGGGGCAGTGATGGAGGGATCTGTGACGACAGGTGGTCAGTGATGAAGAGTCAGGGATGGGGTGGTCAGAGATGGGGAGGTCAGAGATGGGGAGGTCAATGATGGGAAGGTCAGAAATGGGGAGGTCAGTGATGGGGAGGTCAGAGATGGGGAGGTCAGAGATGGGGAGGTCAGCGCTGGGTGCTCTGTGACGGGGGTCTGCAGTGGGGAGGGGAAGCAGCAACAAGGGAGTCACTAATGGGCAATCCCTGCTGGGGTGGTGCTCACTGATGGGAGGAGGGTGAGTAGTGGCGATGGGGAGGCAGACCCCTGCCAGGGGCAGGGTGGAGGTGCGGTTCGCTCTGCGTGCTCACGCAGTGCTGCTCTGCACCCACTGTCCCTGCCCTCCGCCCCGCTTAGGAGGTGCGTATCGCTTTAAGAGCCTGGCGCCCACACTCAAGATGGCGGCGGCAGGGCGGCTCCGTGCTTCAGCTGCCAGCACTGCTCTCGCTACGGCGCCGCGGCCCCGCCCAGAAGGGGAGGGGCCTCTGGGCGCGCAGGTGCAGCAGGCGCGGCGGGGCCCGGGCCGGGCTTGGCCTCAGCGCAGGGTGAGGGGCGACCGGGAGAGCACTGGAGTGGGGAGCCGGGGGTAGGCGTGGGAGGGGTCCTGAGGCATGCCTGGAGAGAGGAGACCGGGATAGGTCTTGGGGGGCTCTCCAGGTAGGCTTGGGAGGGGAACCAGGGCCAGGCTTGGGAGGGGGCCCCGGGGCAGTCCTGGAGGGGCCCCGGACATATACCTGGAGGGGAACTAGGAGCAGCCCTGAGAGGGAGTCTCGGAGTAGGCCTGGGAGGGAGTCCTAGGGGCGGCTGTGGGGCTGAGCTGTTTGGGTGGGAGCGGAGGACTTGTGGGGCCAGGCCTGTAGCTGCATTCCCCTCCCTGGTGCTTTGCCATTGGTGGTAGGTGTGATGCCGTGCTGGAGGTGGGAAGCTAAAGCTTTGGCAAAAACAGGCATAGAAGGTTGAAGAGCATCATGAAGTGGGCGAATTGCTGGCTCCCTGAGTCGAGCTGGGATGTTCTCCATGGCCTGCAGCCCCCCTTGCTCTGAGTTATGGGGCTGATGCTCACCCTTGCCCCAGTTCAGCACTGGGAAGGGCTGGGTCCTGGCTGTATTTTCTCGCCTAAGCAAGTCCCTCTTTCTCTTCCAGCAGCTCCCAGAAGCAGCAGAGGGAAGGCAGGAACAGCTGAGCCTTGGGAGAAGGTACCGATGCAGCTCGTTGGATGGGTAAATGATCCTCTTGGAATCACAGTTGATCTCTGTGGTGGGTGCTGAGGGCAGAGAGCTGGGATCAGACAGTGTATGGTGATGTGAGGAGCACCCCTGGGCAGGGCTGGTGTCTCTCTCAGCTGGTTTGGGTGCTCAAGGCAAGTTGCCATCTGAAGAAGCCTCCAGGAATAGACAGGGTTAGACACAGAGCACCTGGAGTTTGGGAATCCTTTAGCACACTGTGTTTAATACCAGCTCTTGGACGTTGTGAGCTTTCATTTGTCCAAGTTTCAAAGCTTCTGTTAATCCTGAAGCCTGTACCTCCATTTATTTTGCAGCCAGATTGAAAGGAATGATTTAGCTTTTCACACTTGAGCAGGGCAGGAGTTGGTGAAATGCAAACTTCATAATTTTCCAAGTGTTGGTGGTCCTGTTCTGGGTATAGTGGTGGCCGTGGGACAGGACTGGGAGCACCAGCCCTTGAAGAGGCAGTGGGGACATGTAGCTGGCAGATACTGCTGTGCTTCTGACCTCCTTTGTTTCCAGGAGAACTTGAAAACAGGATTGTTTTTGTTTTGAAAACACTGTTACATAAAACAGTGAGTTGCTTTTCATTCTTTGGGAGGCAAATTGTCTCTTGTTTGGCCCAAGCTGGAGCCTTGCTGAGCTGCTCCTTCCTGAAGTGGCCTCCACCCTCTGTGCAGTGACAGGTGAAGGTCTGTGGTGTATGACCTTTAACTTGCTTACACCAGAATATCTTTGGAGGTTTGGATTTGGGCTTGGTTTGCCTAACATTTTGTGGTGTTATCATTATGGGTTATTGCCCAGTAATTCCAGGAGCTGAAATGGTTTGGGAGCAGCACCCACATAAAGGTGTGTGTTTTGGTGGAGTTGTTGTCCCTGCACCTTCTCACCTCCTTCATATGCTGCACACACCTGAAAATGTAACAGCAAAATCCCTTTGCTGTCCCTGCAGATGTGTAGGTTGTGATCTTCAGCTACCAGAAAGCTGCAGAAGTTAGAAAACCACTATGGGCCCTAAAATACCAAAGCTTATTTCTGTTTTTCTCCTGCTGTGTTTTTTCAGAGGTTCTTGGGAGGTTGTGCCACAATTTTCTTCTCTCTTCTGTCCCTTGTGTGCAGCTGAGCTGCTGCTTTCTGCTGCCACGTGTTCTTGGCAGCCCCATTGCCTTTCAGGGCTGGCTAATGCCACGAACAGAGACTTTTCTTTTAGTCTAAATGCTTCCCTTTGGTCATTCTCCAGCATTGTTTTGTCCTATTTGCATGTAATCCAGTTTGTTTGTAAAAGAAAAAGAGCCAGTGAAGGTGGTGACTGAGTAAGAAAGGTGGCTGGGATACCAATAGCTCAGGAAATATCCATTCATGAGTCATTATTCTTTGGCTGTGGTTGTCTTGGTGAGGCCAGGAGCTGGTTGGGCAATTAGCACGTTGCAGTGTGCCATTAGGACATGGAGTGGCCTCCTGGGTGAGGAGCTGCTCCTCATGAACAACTGGTTTAACAGGAGGGACTGTGGGGCCAGCTCCTGGGTCTCCAGCCATGGCTGTCATGGGATCAGCAGAGAGGTTTCAAACCAGGGCAGCTCCATGGTGCCAAGGCTTCTGCTCCTGAGGATGCCTGGAAACATCTCACACATCTCCAGGGCTGTGCTGCTGTGCCTGGCTTTGGGGTGGGGGCTTCAAGTGCAGGGTGATGGACACAGATCTTTTCTTTTTGCCTGGGAATAGTGTTTTCCAGGATGTGTCTGCAGTGGTGGTGGTGGCATCCTCCCTCAGATCGAGGTGGTGGCTGCAGCTCCATGGGCTCTCCAGGCTCACCTTCTGCTTCTTGGCACTAGTGAGACTGCACCTTGAATCCTGGGGTCAGCTTTGGGCTCCTCACTCCAGGAAGGACATTGAGGTGCTGGAATGTGTCCAGAGAAGGGCAAGTAAGCTGGGGAACAGTCTAGAGCACAAGTGTTGTGAGGAGCAGCTGAGGGAACTGGGGTTAGTCTGGAGAAGAGGAGGCTCAGGGGAGACCTTCTCACTCATACAACTCCCTGAGAGGAGGTTGGAGTCAGGTGGGGGTTGGTTTCTTCTCCCAAGGAACAAGCAATAGGGCAAGAGGAAATGACTTCAGGTTGCTCGAGGTTTAGGTTGGACATGAGGAACAATTTCTTCCCCCAAAGGGTTGTCAAGGCCTGTTCCAGGCTTCCCAGGGCAGTGGTGGAGTCACCATTCCCGGATGGGATGATGCTTAAAGCAAAAACTCAGGGAAGAGACAAAAGGACTATTCAGATGGAAATCAGGGAGATGATGAAAATCTTCCACCCTCCCAAAAGCCACTGATGGATCAAAGCTATGGTCTGGGTGTTGTGATGGTCTCCAAACTCCATCATCCAACCATGCCTGCAGCGTTCCTCCTTCTGAATAACACACAGACAAACCCACAGTTCAGTCAGCTGGCAGCTGAAGTTCCACTAAAAAGGAGGTGGATGGAGACAGAAAGAGCTTCCACTGCAGCCTGCTCTTTCCTGGGGATGACCCAACTCTGCCCCACAGCCACTCTGTTCCTCTCCAGATAACAACAGGGTGAACAGTCAACTGCCCCAGAGACAGAGAATCATGAAAGTCTTTTCCAAGCTAAATGATTCCAAGATCATCAAGTCCAACTGTTCCCCAGCACTGCCAGGTCACCACTGAACCATGTCCCTCAGCACCACATCTCCATGGCTCTGAAACCTCTCCAGGGATGGGGATTCCATCCTGGGCAGCCTGAGCCAGGCCTTGACAAGTTTTTGGGGAAGAAATCATTGCTAATACCCATCCCAAATTGAGCAGTTCCTGTTGAAAGGTGCAGTTGCATTTTCCAGGACATTAGCAGCGATCTAAACCCCAGTGCTGCCCACCAGGGATGAGCCCAGTGTGTGGCCTTGCTGAGGCTCCACTCCCAAAGGTGCTCCAGAAGAACCTGGCTGGAAATCCCACAGAGGCTAAGGCTGCTTATTTTGGTGACCATAGCTGCTTTGCTCTCCAGCCAAGTGTCACTTTTCCGAGAGGGGATGAGGAAACCTTGTTGTATTTTGAGGGCTGTAGTGTTGTGGGTAGCTACAGGACCTTTGGGCACTGAAAGAGTGCAGCCTGTGGGTGGGAGATGAGTATTTAATGTGTGTCCTGGTTTTGTAGGAGGCTGAACTGTGTGGAAATTCAATGAGTCCTGAGAGCTGCTCCAGCATTGTGCTGAGGGGCTCAGCCCAGGGCTGGTGTGCCAGCTCCTGCTGGCTCCCTGTGAGCCCTTTGGGACCTCTCGGGCTGCTGTTCAGTGCTTCAGAATGCTGGGTTTAGAAGGAATCACAGAGTCACAGACTGGTTTGGGTTGGAAGAGACTTTTCAAGGTCATCCTGTCCAACCCCCCGCTCTCAGGAGGGACATCTCCAACTAGAGTAGGATGCTCAGAGCCCCAAACAACCTGACCTGGGATGGTTCCAGGGATGGGACATCTCCCACCTCTCTGGGCAACCTGGAACAGGCTCTCACCACCCTCAGGGTAAAACATTTCTTCCTTCTCTCTAGTCTCAATCTCCCTCTTTTAGTTTCAAACCACGATGTCTTGTCCTGTCCCAACAGGTCCTGCTGAAAACTCTCTCCCCAACTTTCTGATAGCCCCTGTAAGTCCTGAAAGAACACAAGAAGGTCTCCCTGGAGCCTTCTCTTCTCCAGGCTGAACAACCCCAACTCTTCAGGAACTTTTATTTGTGTTTTAAAAATATCTAGTGTCAGTAGAAGGAGAGATTGTGTGTGTGTGTCTGTGTGTGCTTTGGTTTGTATGTATACACCTTGACTGGATAATCTTAAAGGGTCTTGGAAGCTTGAAACTAAAGTAGACAGTGAAATAGACCTGGAAATATTTGTTGAAGTCTTGCTGTTATAGCCATGGGAGTCCTTGTTTTTGAGAAAAGGAAGGAAAGGGGAGAAAAATGATGGGGTTTGAGGAAAGTTGATGTTGTATCAGTGGTCACTTGGTTATTTTTCTGTCTGATTCAGTTTTGGGCACAAGCTTTCTCCATCAGATCTGATGGATTTCAGCTCTGAAGCAGCCAGTTCTTGTCCATTTGAATTCCAGTGCAATAACTAAAAGTTACTTAGTGCACTAACCTCTATAAGGCATCTCCAGCAGCAAAGCCTTTCTGTCAGGGGTGGGGGATGATGGCAGGAGGATTTTTAGTCTAATAAATGAACTCCTGGGACATCAGCCTTCTGTGGTGAGATTCTGTCAGCAACAAGGTTTTATTCAGAAGCTGCTCACAAGCTGAGGATGAGATCAGCTGGGACTGATGTTTGCCTCCATGAGAGTTTCCACTGTGCTGGAATGATGAGTTACTCAAGAAGAGGTGGGACCTAAGGACATGGGCTGCTAGTGTCTGTGTGTCTGTCCATCCAGGAGCATCCAGGGATGACAGCAACCCCTGGACACACTGTGTTGGGAAACCTGAGTGCTGCAGGATTGGTAAGCTGGGTTCTGGTGCTGTGAGATGTGACCATGAGTGTTACCTTGCTGGAAGGGTATTGGAGCAGAATGTGGAGTATTCTGTCCCTGGGGCCTCTGTGTGTCAAAGAACAATAAAAGAACCCAAACAAGCCTGAAAACAGTTGAAGTCTTTGTGTTTGGCTGCTTTGGGCAATTTCCCAGTTTCTCTAAAACAGTCTATTGTTCCAGAGCCGTGGCCCTACAGCCCTTCCCTCATGCCAACAGAATCCCAGCATGGTGGGAGCTGGAAGGGACCTCTGGGGATCACCCAGTCCAACCCCCTGCTCCAGCAGGGTCACCCACAGCAGCTTGCCCAGCATCACCTCCAGGTGCCTTGGGAATCTCTCCAGGGAAGAAGACTCCCCAAGCTCTCTGGGCAGCCTGCGCCAGGGCTCTGCACCCTCACACCAAAAAAGTTTCTCCTCCTGTTCAGCTGGAACCTCCTGGGTTCCAGTTTGTGCCCACTGCCCCTGGGCCTGGCCCTGGGCACCACTGAGCAGAGTGTGGCCCCAGCCTCTTGCCCCCTGCACCCTTGAGCTCTTGCTCAGCATGGAGCAGCTCCCCTCTTGCTCTGCTCTTCTCCAGGCTCAGCAGCCCCAGAGCTCTCAGCCTTTCCTCCTGCCACAGATGCTCCAGTGCCCTTAGCATCTTGGGAGCCTCTGCTGGAATCTCTCCAGTAGTTCCTTGTCTCTTGAACTGGGGAGCCCAGAACTGGTGCCAGGAGTCCAGATGCTGCTTCACCAGGGCAGAACAGAAGGGAGGAGAACCTCCCACAAACATCTCACCTGGGTTTTGATAGCCTCTACTCAAGCAGCTGGCATAGGTGAGAAGCGCCAGCCCAAGAGGGAGCACAGCTCCAGCTTCCTGCCTCCAGTGCTAGCACTGGGAATGGAGATCCCCAGAGCACCTCTTGGCCACCCCAGGAAGGGAGCTGGGCTGCCAGAGCCCTGGATCAGAATGTTATGTCCCATTACATCTGGTGGTTGTGGGCAGGTGCTGTGGGGACGAGGAAGAAGTGCCCTGAACTATCAAAGCTCACCTTAGATTTGTTGATCTCTGGCGAAAAAAAGCCAAGTCTTGTGATCTGGGCTTGGGTTTTTGACACGAAATAGCCACTGGGTGGTAAACTTGCTCCTTCCCCACAGTGGCTGATGGTGGTGGCTGTTCCCTGCTCCTTTTTCAGCTGTATTCTCCTGATGTGGTGTCTTGTGGTGCTGGTGGAGCCAGAGCTGAGTCTCCCACCTGATGAGTGGTGGCAGTTTTCACTACACTCAAGCTTGGAGAGCATCAAACCCCCATGGTGAAGAACTGCTCCCAGCCCCCGTGGCACCAGCATGGTGATGGCAGTGCTGGAGCTCACTGGGGATACAGCTTGGAGCTTGCTGCCACTGGGCCTTGGAGCTCATCAGTACTTCCACTACTGGCTTGGGGCTTGCCACTGCTGAGGCTTGGAGCTCAAGAGGAGCTTGCTGGTGCTTAGAGTTCACTAGGGCTTGGAGCTTGGAGCTCAGCAGGAGCTTGCTGGTGCTTGGAGTTCACTAGGGCTTGGAGCTCAAGAGGAGCTTGCTGGTGCTTAGAGTTCAGCAGGGCTTGGAGCTTGCTGGGGCTGGAGCTTGGAGCTCAACAAGAGCTTGCTGGGGCTCAGAGCTCACTAGGGGCTTGAAGCTTGCCTGTGCTGGGGCTTGGAGCTCAACAGGAGCTTGCTGGTGCTGGGGCTTGGAGCTCAACAGGAGCTTGCTGGTGCCAGGATTTGGAGCTCAACAAGAGCTTGCTGAGGCTCAGAGCTCACTAGGGACTTGAAGCTTGCCAGTGCTGGAGCTTGGCACTCACCAGGAGCTTGCTGGTGCTGGGGCTCAGAGCTCACTAGGGCTTGGAGCTTGCCAGTGCTGGGGTTTGGAAGCTCACTGGGGCTCAGAGAAGGCGACCGAGGCTGTGGCTTGGATCTCACTGGTGTGGTGGTTTGGAGCTCACCAGGATTGGAGCTTGGAGCTCACCAGTGTTGTAAGTTGCTATTCCCACTCCTGCTGCTGCAGAGAGGCAGGGGTGACCATGGTGGCACTGGGCAGGGTGCTGTGGTGAGGCTAAGGAGCAGATTTGCTGGGTGCACTGGTGCTGGTGAAGCATGGAAGGAGGAGCAGAGAGCACTGCTGGCAAAGCCTGTGAGGGCTGACACTGGCACAGGGTGCAGGTTGGCTCTGTGGGATGCCAGTGGGGTGCTCTGGGGGCCTGGTGACCAGGGTTGTCATCTGAGTCACTTCTAGGCGTCATTGGGCTGACCCTCTTGGGTTTGGCTTCATTGCTTCCCCTTCCTTGAGTGAGCTGAGGGAAAGCAGGAGGGAGTGACGGAGGCAGAGGAGGTGACCAGGAGCAGGATGGCTTCCTCCTTGTGCCAGCGCTGGCTGCAGCAGGAGCACTTTGGTATGTACATCTGCTCCAGGGGCATCCTGAGGGGGCTCCTGACCTGGCAGGAAAGAAGCAGCTGCTGCCCGAGGAGGTGGTGTGGTAAATGAACAAGGTAGATAAGCATGAGAATAGGCTGGTTTTGGTCTGGGGCTCGCTGTGCAGCCTGGAAAGGTGTTGCTGGCCCATAGAGGGAGTGTTTCTGTAGGAGAAGGGGACATAAAGCACTCCAGGGAATTGGGAGAGAAGGGAGTGCTGTGATAGCCTTCTCTGTCTCCTCTTTGTGCTGCTGGGTGTTCCCTGGGAAGGGATGTGCTCGTGGCCTTGGGTTTGGATGTTTTTAAGCTGGGGGATGGATTTGTGGGGAGCAGGAGGTGACATTGGTCCTGTTTTCAGGACGTAAGTGTGGCAGCTCTGGTGGCAGTGCCTTGCCTGCTGGCCCAGGGACTCAGCCTCTGGCAGGGCTGTGGATCTACACTGCTTGTGCAAAGCAAAAAGGTGAATACTGAGAGGTTCTAAACCTCTCCTCTCCCACATGAATACACACTAGAAAATATCTGTAAACCTGTGTCCTGTTGCTGTGCCACCCCAGCACTGAGTTTCTCCTGTTCTCTGCCAGGGTAGAGGGATCATACCTCCTCCCTCCTGGGCTAGGATCCAGTGTCACCATGTTCCCTAGCAGCAGCTCACTGGAGGTGCACCCCAGCACTGCAATGAAATGGCTTTATTATCATTATTTTTACTGTCAGCTGGCAGATAAGTTTTCACCTCCTCACTTTCTCTGTACATGCTGAAGGAGAGCTGGCTCCAGGCTCTCTAAAACATTGCTGCTGGCTCCTGTGTCATCCCCATTACCCAGCTCCCCTCAGCCAGTGCCCAGTGCTCTCCTTACTAGTGTGTTCCTCACCCATTTAATGAGTAAAGAGGGCTGAGAAGTTCAGAAACATCATGTTCCCCAGAGCAAAGAGCCCAGCATGCTGCTGCAGGCACTGCCAAGGCTTTTTGGTGGGGTTGGTGCCTGTGTTGTGTTGCAATAGGAAATGCTTTCTGCAGCCTGTGTAATTCCTGCTGTTGGCAAGGGCTGGCTGGTTTTTTTCCCTTCCTGAAATAAGGCTGAGCTGCACATCTGGTTCCTCTCTAATTCTCATGAAAAATATGTGTTTGCAAGAGTCAAGTGACCATGGTCTGTCACCTTGTGGAAGTGAGAAGATTCCCACTCTCAAGAGCTATTATTGAGGCTGAGACCTGATTGTTTTTTCCCAATTTAGTTGATTATGATGTTTTCAGAGCTTGTGCTTTCATAGTTTCCCTGTCACTGTAGAGAGGAGGAGGAGAGACACTGGGGCTTGTGTCCTAGAATCCTTAAGGTTGGAAAAGACCTCCAGGGTCATGGAGTCCAACCATTAACCAGCACTACCAGGCCACCACTAAGCCATGTCCCTCAGCACCTTTGTTTCTGGCTTGTGGCAATGTGAGATCAAGTGCAGGAGCTTGGCTTGGAGTTGCAAACATCCACTTGTGTCCTGCTCTGGCCCAAAACTCAGGTGGTGTCACTGCATTTCTGCTTCATGTAGCAAGAGCACTGCAGCCTCCTGGTCTTCAGGACAAAGTGTCTAGTGGGCATCCCCAAATCCCAGCATGGTGAGGTTTCAAAGGGACCTCTGGGGATCACCCAGTCCAACCCCCCTGCTCCAGCAGGGTCACCCACAGCAGCTTGCCCAGGATCAACTCCAGGTGCCTTGGGAATCTCTGCAGAGAAGGAGACTCCACCAGCTCTCTGGGCAGCCTGGGCCAGGGCTCTGCACCCTCACATCAAACAAGTTTCTCCTGATCAATCCAGTTGGTTTAGAAAGTGATTCTCTGTGCTGCTGCTCTAAAAGCTTTCCCTTTTGTCCCAGGTTTGGAAGCTCTGGCCATGGATCAGAAAGGCTATCGACGAGAGAGTTTCCAGAGCAGCACAAGTGATGAAGATATCCTGGAAATAGGAGGAGCATCTCTGGACTTCTCCATGGCAGATGATGACCCACCACTTGACAGAGAGATGGGAGGTAATAGCTGTGCACCTCTTGGCTTTCTGGGTTTTGTGATGGCTTTTGGTAAGATTTCATGTTAACATTTTCAGTGTGGCTCCCACTGGCCTCTGCATTTCATGGCACCAGTTTGAGCAGTTGGGAGGATTCTCCACTGTGTAGGCTTCTGCAGAAGAACCCAATGCTCGCCCATTTGCCACCTTTGGCTCTCAGAATTGTTTTGTAATAGAATGGCTGGAGGGAGCTGTGTGCTCCATGCAAAGCAGAAGACCTGAAAATAAATGGCCATTGCAGGAAGCATGTGAGGGCCTTGGTTGTGGTGGGGTAGCTCTGCTCATCTCTCTGTAAATCTGAGCTACCTGATTGTGGGCTGTGGGCATCTAGCAACCTGTCAGAGGGGAAAACTGCTCTCCTGGCTGTTGCTGTGGATGCTTTGCTATGAAATGTGGCATAGCTTCTGCCACTGCTTTGCTTCAGGGCTTCTGGATAGTCACAGAATTATTAAGGTTGGAAAAGACCTCTAAGATCATCAAGTCCAAGCATCAACCCAACACCTCCATATCACCAAGTGCCACCTCTACATGTTTGCTGAACACTTTCAGGGATGGTGACTCCACCACTGGCCTGGGCAGCCTGGGCCAATGCCTAAGCACTCTTTCAGGGGAGAAATTGTTCCTAATATCCAACTTAAACCTCCCCTGGCACAACTTGAGGCTGTTTGCTTTTGTCCTGTCACTTGTTCCTTGGGAGAAGAGACCAATTCCCCACCTGGCTCCAACCTTCTTTCAGGGAGTTGGAAAGAGTGAGAAGGTCTCCCCTGAGCCTCCTCTTCTCCAGCCTAACCAAGCCCAGTCCCTGTTGCACACAGCCTGGGATGCTTGGCTTCCTCTGCCACTGCTTGCCTGTCTAGAGTGGGTTTGGTGGTGATAGCTCCTCTGGTCTGAACCTGAGGTTGTAGATTTAAGATCAAGAGATCAATCTGCATGGTTTTGCTGAGCTCTGGCACCAGATCTGCCTGATTTTTTTTTTTGTCTCCTGTGAGTTGTCATGGGTTAGTTTAAAAGCAAAAATACTTAATTTTGGACTACAGGTCTCCATGACTTTCCATAAACCTTCTCCTCCTCCTTTTCCCTCTCTCCTGTTTGTGGTAGGGTAAAAACTATATAGAAATCCTTCTGGTTTACTTCTCAGCTCTGTGCTCTGCCTCTAGGTAGTGCAAATGAAGAGAACTCCTCACATGTCACCTGCCAGCAGTTGAAACTAGCAGCTCATCTGCTGCTGGAGAGCCTGTAAGGAGCATGGGATTGTCTTCTGCTTGGCTTGGTCCCTCTCCCCACTCCCAGGCTTCGGTGGAAGAAGGATCACTGCTTTCATTAACTCCAAGTGTCCTGGTCTAATATTGACAGAGAGGGAGCTGAATAACTTCTTGTAAGGAAATCATTCTTCTGGAGAGCTTAGGAGCAGTGGTGGTAACTTGGGCTGAGTTGGGTTGCTGCTGGCCTCAAACAGCACTTGGCCATTTCCCTCCTTGCTTGAATAGTCTTTTCCTGTCTCTGCTCAGGCTGTTGGAAGGCTGGTGGCTACTTCTATGGAAAGAAGTGTGATGGAGTGATGGTCATGGCCTTAAACCTGGTGGCAGAGACACTTCAGTCCATGGCCAGGGGTGGACACAGAAGTAAAAGAGGAAACTGAAAAGGGGAAGGAGTCACTCAGTCCAATACCACTTTCAGTTCACTCAACAAATTTCCACTGCTGACTTCAGGGAGTGTTTGCTGGCAGATGTTTGGGTGCCAGCTGAAGATGTGGTGGCACAGGCCTAACTGGAGCTGGAGCAGTGGTAACTGAGGTTTTCCCCTAGTGGAGTTGGCTGCAAACCTCAGGCTGGGCCCTGCTGCTTTAGCTGTCTGCTGTGTTGTTGGATAGGGGTGAGTTGGTGACACCTTCAGGAAGCAGAACCCAGCACTCCTTTCCCACCTTAGAGTCACAGTTTGGGTTGGAAGGTTGGAAGGGACCTTTAGGATCATCTAGTCCAACCCCCCTGCCATGGGCAGGGCCATCTTTCACCAGGTGAAGTTGCTCAGAGCCCTGTCCAAGCTGAACTGGAGTGTTTCCAAGGATGAGGCATCCACAGCTTCTCTGGGCAGCTTGTTTCAGTGCCTCACCACTCTCATGGTGAAGAACTTCTTCTTCCTCATAGCTAATGTAAATCTGCCATCTCCAAGGCTGTTAACCTCTCCTGCAAGAGTGGTGACATCTCAAGTTGAAAAGACAGCCACAACTGGAGCTTATCTATCCTGTCAAGTGACCAGAGGAGGAGGTGTCACCTACTGCTTGGGAGATCTGGAGAGTGTTTGGCAGCTGCTGCTCCTCTGTGCTTCCCTCACAAGTGCTTGACTCAGGAATGATGGGACTTCTGTGCTGTGTCAGATCCCTGATGGGAGCCACCAGTCCCAGCAGCCTTGCCTGCTAGCCTGGAACACAGGGTGCTGGTGTTGAAAAATACCTTCACATGGGATCTTGACTGACTGTGAAGCTTCATTCCCACCTGGTATCTGCCAGAATGCAATTGCTTCCCTAAGGCTGGAGCCAAAAATGGAGATATTCTGGGTGTTTCAGGCTTGGTTCAGTCAGAATGATTTAAAATGGCCTGTGGTGGCTTTTCATGCCTTCTCCTGTGCTGTTTGAGGTGTTGAAATCTCCCTGTGAGCAGCACATGCTCTCTCTTATCTTCCCTGCTGTGGACTTCAGCATTTTGTCAATAAAAGGGAACAGATAAGACTTTCCTTGATGATTTTTTCAGGCTGTTAAGTTGTGCTTGGGAAGCAAAGTCAGCTTTTGAATGCAGCCCCCTGATACTTCTCTTAGTTTTCCTTGTAGTCTTGGTGCTAAGGTGCTGGTGTTGCAGCAGGTGAATCTTGGGAGTGAGTTCTCAGAATGGTTGTCAAAGCATGGATTTAGATCTTGGCCAAAGGGTTGCTGGGGTGGCACCATCATCTTCCTCAGGACACTGTCGTGCTCCCCAGAAGTTACTTCATTTGCTGGCATCATCTCCTTTCTGTGCCACCACAGTAAAGGAGACCAGAGCTACTTGTGATGTTCAAGGTGTATTTGTACAGCAGTAAATCTTCTCTGCTCCTTATTTGAAGGAGTCCCAACTTACCTCTGTGGAGGTTCTGATTGGATCCAAGGGGAAAATTGTTCACATCATGGACAGTTATCCATTGGAATAATCTCCTCAGGGTAGTGGTGGAGTCCCCAACACTGGACACTTGAAAGGTTCAGCTAGACCAGGTGCTGGGCTAATTTCTCTAGACTGTGCTTTTGCCAAGAAGGTTGGACCAGATGATTCCAAGCTGGGATTTGATGGTCCTATGAGTGGGGATGCTGCTCCGGGAAAAACTAAATACTTTTCCTTGGTTTGCTAGCCAGGGAGTTTCCTTCAACTGCTGCACCTCTGGCAGGTTAGGCCACTTGATCTACCCTTTAGAAGTGCTGAGGGCCAGCTTCTGAGATACCTCCCAGCTCAGGGATCTGTCTCCTTGGGCTTTTTTCTTCATCCACCTCCCTCCTTGACCTCCAGCAGAGCCCAGGCTTGTTGGAGCAGCAATATCTGGTAAGGCCACAGTCAGCCTTTGTTGGGTGTAGTGTTTCAGCCCTGCCAGACAATGTTTAAATGACAAGCTATCAGGAGCAAATTGGAGCTAGGAGAACTTTATCACCATCCCCTTTGAGCTCTTCTGTGCCTTGAATGGCAAGATAATGAGTGAGGCCAGGAGGAGCTGAGGAGAGCACTTGGAGCATTGCCTGTGCAGGGAGGACAAAAGAAAACTTCAGTGCCTGCGTCCTGCAAAGGCAATGAGCAAAGGGCATTGCTGTAGCTAGTTAGCACCAAAACCATCAGGTAGGTGAGGGGTGAAAAAAGGAGTTTTTGGTGCATCTCTGACTGACCTGGCAATGTCAGGAGTCATGGAATGGTTTGGGTTGGAAGGGTCCTTGAAACTCTCTTCCAGTGGTGGAGCTCTGTCCAGGCTGGTGTGCCAGGAGCATCACTGGTCTGGGCTGGTTAGCTGGGTGCCTGTGGGCTGGTTAGCTAGGTGTTTCTGTGGTGGTGGAACTGGATGCTCATGCTTAGCTAAGTGCCCGTGGTGGTGAGCTGGGTGCTGTGTCTGGGATGTCCCTCCACAGACAGACCCTGAGGCAGGTGATTTAAGTGCTGAGCTTGGCAGACGTTTGGAGCTCCCCTTTGGGGTGAAGGGAGTTTGGAGGCAGAGCTTGAACCTGCTAGATGGGGCTGAGAGCAAACAGCCTTCTCCATTCTGTGATTCTGTGATTCTCCATCTCCCAGCCCCTGCGCAGTTGCTCAGCTCCCTGCGGTATCGAAGCTGCAGCAGGCAGAGCTGACTCCTGGGGAACACATTCTGCTGCGGGCTCCTAGCTCTGGAGTGCAGCCTCTGTTGCCATTAGGAGAGGGGCTCCCTGGCTGCAGGCAGGTTCCTCTCCTGCGCTTGCAGGGAGGTGCAAGGGCTGGCTCATGTGACGGGGCCTGCTGACGACACGGGGAGGGCTTAGCGCTGCTGCGGGCTCCGCTTCGGCCAAGTCGCCAGGAAGAGGATGCAGCAAGTGCTGCTCTGAGACCACACAGCACCCACTGTCCCTCAGCTGTGCGGCCATGGGGCGACTGCCAGGCTCCCCAGGGGGCTCCCACGGGAGCAGGAGTGGCTGAGCAAGGGTGAGGAGACCCTTCCAGGGAGGAGGAGGGTTGGGAGTTGAGCGGGAACGTGGTCGGCTGCGGGGGAAGGTTGCTGCTGGTGTTGGCTCCTGCACTCGGATGCAGGGTGGTCAGGCAGGGTGAGCAGCAAGGGTGGGCTGTGGGATTTCTGCTGTGTAATGCTGGCTCTTGACTGCCAGGCTGCCTTTTGTCTGCAGACTCTTTTCTTTTTCCCAGTTTTTCCAGAGCAGGGGACACGGCGTGGAGGCAGCAGACCTCTGCCAGGTGTCTGTGTCTGCCTGTGCTGGCAGGATGGTTAAGGAATGGAGCTCTGTGGGTTTGCTGTGCTGCACACCACAGATGGCTGTGACTTTTAACAGCACTCCCTGCTTTTGGGGTTTGGTGTTTTTTTTTTGTGATTTTTTGTGCATGTGTGGTTTGTTTTTTTTAAGCCAGGCAGGCTGTGAAGTGGAGCATTAACCCATTTTGGGGAGAAGAGGGGATAGGAAAGCTGAGATATTTATGTTTACAACAGGGTGGTGTTTAACTTGCTGCCTCAAGGCATTAAATACTGCTGTAGGGATTTGTGGCAGGAGCTTGGGATACCTGCTGATGTAGAGATCCATGTGTTGGGGAGACATGGGAGCACATCCTTATTCTGTTTTGGCAAGGTGATGCTGAGCTTGTTTTCTTCCTTTATTCCTGTCTGGCTATCCTTGATTTGCAACAAGCCAAGGCAGGAAATATGATCTGGATAAATATTTATGGCTGTCAGCCATTTTATAGGATAAACTCGTGGAAAAATAAAGTACAAGGACTTTTGTTCATTCTCTTCTGTCAGAGGGACAGTTTCTTCACTTAGATGGCTGTGGAACTGCTGTGTAGGGCTGGAGGGTTAGGGGTTTAGATGGATTTTGTGATGATTTAGGGTGTGCTTTAGGGTGGGCAGGCTGAGCTGAGTGAGATCACTGTCCAGAGAGCAGGATTAGCTTCCAAAAGCCCATTTCTGGCTGGTCCTGAGTGTCCAGGTAGACTGAGCCCATCCCTTCTGGCCTGATTTCCTCGTGAGGTCTGCTGTGGGTCGTGATGTGGGTGGGATCAGGGGAGCTGCTGGTACCTGTGGGACTCTGGCTGCTGGAGATCAGGGTGTCACTGAGGAGGGAGGTGGTGACCAGCACTGCTGTGTGCTGACTTTGTGCCCTCAGGGTCCCATTCCTGTTGCTCTGAGCTGGGAAAGTGTTCCCAGGACATCTGAAAGTCGCTGGCCTGGGCACTTGTTCCGCAAGAGTGAGCAAGGAATGACTCTGATCTCATCTTCTTGCAGAAAATGCCGCTCAGAGTGGCCTGTTAGCTGGGTTTAACACTGCTGTAGTAATACCATTTTTTGGAAGGACAGTTGTATCTCTTGAACTTTCAGAAAGGTTGGGGTAGGTGTGTCAGGTAAAGCTGAAGAGCAGAAGCCTGCAGCATGGAGACAGGAGTTATTGTTGCCATTCGGAAGGAGTTGGTCATTTCTGTACAAACAAAACCAAACCCTCCTTGGCTTTGAGAGTTGATGTGCAGGAGGTAGTTGTTCATCTTCCATTTCCCAAGATAGAATCATTGTTGTCTTCTATAGAAACCCATCACTCACACGGAGCTAAGGCTCAAAGAACTCCCACCAGAGGCACCTCATACCTGAAATCTCCACATCTGTGGCCTTTGCTGTGGAGATCTGCAGCTCTGAACTGTAGATGTGGCTTTGTTTGAGCTGTGCTGATCTGGGGTGGTTCATTGTCCTGTGCTCTGTATCAAATAACTTCTCCAGGGAGGGTTTGTGGCCTTCAGAACTTCTGAAATCCTCCCTTCAAGAAGGACATTGAGGTGCTGGAGTGTATCCAGAGAAGGGCAAGGAAGGTGGTGAAGGGTCTAGAGCACAAGTGTTGTGAGGAGCAGCTGAGAGAAGTGCGGTTGGCTGGTCTGCAGGAGGCTGAGGGGATACCTTAGAGATCTTTTCCAACCTAACTGATCCATCCAGATGGCTTTATAGAGGTGGGCAGGAGAAGTTGCAAGGATCTCAGGTGCTGAACCTGGCTCTGATCCTTAGGGAGGTTTTGATCTGTCAGATCTGTAGAGCAGTGCCTGGAATTTCCAGGGAGGATATTTGCATAGGGAAGTCTCTGAAAGCATTGAGACCAGTTTGTGTATTGTTGGCCTCAGAAATGCAAAATTGTTGTTAAAACATTTAACATGAACATTAAAAGCAGAGGAATTCCTCCAGGCTCTGAGCTAACTTGCCCCATTTTCTTTAGAGAGCAGGTGGGGCTCCCAGTCTGTGCTCTCATCACTTGGGAAGATCTCTGGAGAACTTGAGTTAACCTCTTTTTCTCCCATGTGAGGCAAAGGAGCCTTTTTAAAGTGGGTTGTTTTGTGGTGGTTGTCAGTTATGCTACATGACTCATCTTGTTTCCCTGTGGCTTGTTCTCTGTGCCAGTCTGGGAAATGGGCTTGGAAGGCATCCTAGGGCTCTTTGCTCCTCTCTTGCTTTGAGATGATGAGGTAGAGAGCAGTTGTTTGAATTCCTTACTCCTCCCCATCCAAAGATGTCCTTTGCTATGATGGGATCTACAACCTAAATCTGCTAAATGAACTTCTAAACATTATGTTCTGGGGGTTTGAATTCTCTTCTTCCCTACCACCTTTCCATTTTTGACTGGATTTGGGGGATTTTGACTGCATTTTGGGAGTGCCCATCCACACATTGTCCATGGATGGGCTGGATGGAGCAGGCTAGAAGGTTGAGTGGTTTGACTGAATTTGTCTCACTTGAAGGGAGGCTGTGAGCCCTGGTTTGGTTCCTTCCCAAGCCCTCTTTTGGGCCACTTTCAGCTTTCCAGACCCTCCTGGACTCCCCTCAGCAATGAGTGGGTTGGATGCTTTGTTTCCCCCATCTCCCTGCTCCCATCCATCACCTCTCCTGCCTTCATCTTCACTAGATCCACTTGGAACTCCCTTCAACACTGCTCCAGTGTTCACCTTCTCCTCTCCTTTCCTCAAAGGGCAAAATAGCATCATGCCAAGTCCTGGATCTAGGGAAGAGTTAACATCTAGGTGCTAGTGTTGATTAACTTTGTTGTCTCCAGGAATGATCTCCCTGTATGAGCTGCTGAAGCTGGGGAGGGGCTGTGCTGCCCAGATCATCCCTGGGAGACTGGTTTGGGATATTGAGCTCAAGAAACAGCTCACTAGCTCTTTGTTTCACTGAAATCTGTGCATTTCCCCCTAAGTTAGTGTTGTGATGATTTTCTCCCTTCCTTCCTTCCTTCCCCCTCCAGGCTTTTCCTCATACAATGGAGGAGGGATGAATGGCACCAGCAGCATGATGGATTTCCTGGAGGAACCTCTCCCTGGTGTGGGCACCTATGAAGATTTTAACACTATAGACTGGGTGAGAGAGAAGTCCAGGGACCGGGACAGGCACAGAGAGGTAACAATCCTTCCTGCTTCTTGCTGCCTCTCAATTGACAGCCTAGAGCTAATTGTAGTGCTGATTGCCAGACCAGGGAGGGTGGGACCGACAGGATCTTGAGTTTGAGGGAAGGGAACACTTAATTTGCAGTTTACCAAACTTTAGTGGGTTTCTGATACAGACCTGAGCTGCCTTCATGGCAGATTTGCTTAGGCAGTGTTAGATGTGCTTGGGATTGAAGCACAAAGCTGTGTCCTGCTCATGTGTGTGTAACCTGGAAGAGTTACATTCATGGGGTCACAGACTGGTTTGGGTGGGAAGGGACCTTTAAAGATCATCCAGTCTAACCCCCCTGCACTCAGCAGGGACATCTCCAACTAGAGCAGGTTGCTCAGAGCCCCAACCAACCTGAGCTGGAATGGTTCTGGGGATGGGACATCTCCCACCTCTCTAGGCAACCTGGGCCAGTGTTTGGTTTGCAATGAAAGAATCTGAGCACCCTGATCCTGTTTATTGGTAAGAAGCAGGCTGGTTTTCTGCCCACACAATTGTACTTGTGAATGATTGCTCTTCCTCCTGGAATTGTTTAGTGCTCCATGTCTGAGGAAACTAAGAGCAGTTCTTTTAGGATTCATTCCCAGGACTTCTCTGCTCTCTGGAATCTGCTTAGAAAGCAAGAGATGCTTTAAATAATGAAGCAATGTTCCCAGCATGCTCCTGATTCACACAAACCCCTTGCTGGCAGAACTCTTGTAGGGCAGTGACTGAAGTCAGCTTGGCTATTGGCTTGCCAAAATGTTCTTTCATTATTATTTTTTTCTCCTGAGCCTCACAGAACAACTTATGTCTTCTAAGACAAACTGAACACAGCCTTTGCTCAGTGTGTGAGTGCACAGAACATAGGATAAGCCTGTTTCCATCTGTGGAAGAAGAGTACAAACCCCAAAGGCTTCTCAGACTTGTATCCCCACACACAGATCCATATACACAAGGATGATGCCTGTTGGGGTGGAAGAAGATGATCTGCAGAGATACCTGTAGGAAAATACCACATCTGTCCATCAAAAGCAGTTGAAATCAGGTCAAGTCAGGAGTTCCTGCTGGCCAAAGAGGTGTAGGATTGGTCCAGAGGAAATAAATGCAAAGGAAATTGGTTTGGCCCCCACCCCAAGCCCTGCCTTGATCCAGTAGTGGTTCTACCTCTGATCAGCATGGCCTTGGCAGACAAAATTCCAGAGAAAGAACCAGGCACTGCTTGTTCAGGCAGAAAGGATTCTTAGGTATTTATCCCTCATTTAGTGAGTGTTAGTTGTTTGCATCAATGTGCCTTTTTATCTGGGAATAATAGTGGTGAGCTGGACCATTTCCCTTGGGAAAGGCAGTGGCTGATGGGGCACACAATAGCTGGTCTGTCACCCTTTTGTCTGCCTGTCAGGAGCAGGAGGAGTGACAGCCTTCAGCTCTCCCTGCCAGAGCCTCCCAGGAGCTCACCCTCCTGGGCCATGGTGGGCAGCTCTGAGTCCCACTTCCCAGTGCCTCCAGTGCAGCCTGGTTCCCAGCCACTCACCTTTGGGTGTCCAGCTGAGCAGTGCTTGGCAGAGGCTCCTCTGCTCTGTGTTACAGATGTCAAGGCAGTAGCTGGAGACTGTGGAATCCCAGAATCCCAGCATGGGGAAGAAGATTGAGCAGCTCCCCTCTGGCTCTGCTCTTCTCCAGGCTAAGCAGCCCCAGGGCTCTCAGTCTTTCCTCCTGCCAGAGATGCTCCAGTGCCCTCAGCATCTTGGGAGCCTCTGCTGGGCTTTCTACAGTAGCTGGTGGCAGCTTCCAATTCTCTCTCCCAGTTGGTGATCTCAATACCCACGAGGATGTAGAGCCAGAGTGCCTCAGCTGTTTCCTCAGTGCTCATTTGTGGCACCAGGGTATTGGTAACTCTTACTAACAAGAAGGAGCTTGGGGAGATTAAGGGGCCAATTTTATCTTGGTTTTATGGAGAAGACACCTGGGAGGAAAGCATTACTTGAATACTTTGGTTTTTGCTGGGGAAAAAAACCCAACAGTATTCTTGATCTATCCTTGACCATCTCCTGGGCAGAGCTGTGCTGACTGCACCAGCTGTGAGAGCAGACACAGCCCAAGACCTTTCCTCTCTCCCCTCAGAGCACACTCTGCCAGGAGAGCTATTGGTTGGAATGTTTGGGGCTATCTTCCAGTAATGCCATCACTGTGTGGTTTTTAGAGCATTTACACCAAAGTTGTTCAGTGTCTCAGTGGATTGTGGTTTCTCTTGGATAAACCTTCTCTAGATCACCAGCAGAAGTAAAGAGTCCACGTGGGCACTGATCCACAGCGTGAGCGATGCCTTCTCAGGGTGGCTGCTGATGCTCCTCATTGGGCTCCTGGCAGGTAAGAGCCAACCTCATGTCAGAGCAGGGTCCTGCTTCTGCACAGCAGCACCAGTGCCACTTCGTCCCACAAACCCTGGAAGATCACTGGAGCTGGAGGTTTAGTCCCTGGAGCTGGGTGTGGGACTGCCCTGGTATGGCTCTGCTGCTGCTGCTGCTTCACAATTCTTGGAGGGTTACAGAAATCCCCAAATCCCAGCATGCTGGGGGATGGAAAGGACCTCTGGGGATCATCTAGTCCAACTGCCCTGCTCCAGCAGATTTACCCACAGCAGCTTGCCCAGCATCACCTCCAGATGCCTTGGGAATCTCTCCAGAGAAGGAGACTCCCCAAGCTCTCTGGGCAGCCTGGGCCAGGGCTCTGCACCCTCACACCAAACAAGTTTCTCCTCCTGTTCAGATGGAACCTGCTGGGTTCCAGTTTGTGCTCACTGCCCTTGGGCACCACTTAGCAGAGTCTGGCCCCAGCCTCTTGCCCCCTGTACCCTTTAGCTCTTGCTCAGCATGGAGCAGATGCTCTCTCAGTCCTGGATGTTGCTCTGGATCTGCTGCTGGTACAGAGCTCTGAAATAATAACTAAGCACAGCTGGTCAAAACTTTGGGGCAGAGGGGAGCTGTGCTGCCCATCACCCTTGCTGAGCACTCTTCTTTGATGCTGGAGAGGTGAATGCCAAGGGCTGCTGGCAGGATTTTCTCCCCCTTTTTTTGTTGTTCCTACTTTACTTAGATATCTAAGAGCAAGGTGTTCCTTGGGCAGTCAGGCTGCTTTCAGAGTGTGACTGGCTGAGACCTTCTGAATGACTTTGGAAGCAAACTTTGGACCCAGTGCAGCAGAAGTCAGTCAGCTGGGTACAGATCTTCCTGACAGAGTGCAGTGAAGCATTCATCAGAAGGAATGAGACACAATCTCCTGTTAATGTTTACAGAGGAAAGCTGCTAGCCAGTGCTTCATTAACTGGGAGATCTGCTAGGTGCTTATTGCTGCCTCTGGAGCTTGTGCTCACCCTTGCTCAGACAGCTCAAGAGGTCTCTGCTCCTGGGCTTTGTGTTTCAGCTGAGAACAGAGCTGATTGCAGCATTTATTTTGGGGATTCTAGGAGTTACTCTGAGCAGGAAAATAAGCAATTGCTTGAAGATTCCTCTTCTCAAGTCAGAGTTACTTTCTGTGCCAGCTCTTGGCTTACTTTGTTTCACTTGGCACAGCTGGAACTTTCCCCTCCTTTCATGTTTTTTTTCCCTTTAAATGAGGATTGGAAATTGTTTTTTCTCCAAAGTTATTCCTGTCACAGTCTTAGCATCATGACTCCTGGATTCCAGCTCCTGTGCTGGAGCCTGGTGACACCTTTTGGCTGCTCCTCCAGAAAGCCAACCCATCCCTCTGTGCCCCTCAGGCTGCTCTGCTTTGTGTCCTAGGTGCTCTTTCTGTCTGGTGGAGAAGAATTAATCTCTAGAGGTGCAGGGTGGGTTTGAATGCAGTTTGTGATGGTCAGCCTCTGGAATGGTGTTCCCTGCCCTGCTCTTTTCAGTATGTATACTGAAGCAGATCTCTCTAGAGAAAAGAAGTTCATGGTAGGCAGATATGTCATTACTGCTCCATTTGTGGGTAGGAGAGTCAAGAATGAGGAGGATAGACTGGGACCTGCAGCTATTTGAGTCTGCACAGGGCACTTATGACCTTTTTCTGTGTTTTTTTTCTCTCTGCCCTAGGTTCTCTAGCAGGGCTGATAGACATTTCTGCTCACTGGATGACAGACCTGAAGGAAGGAGTGTGTTTAGCAGACTTCTGGTTTAACCATGAGCACTGCTGCTGGAAATCCACCACGACCTTCACGGACAGGGACAAGTGTCCTGAGTGGATGAGCTGGTCCCAGCTGATTCTTGGCCATGGAGAGGTGCTTTAGCTGCTTGATATCCCATTTTCCCAGCCTGGATCATCCCTTCCTGGGTGTCTATGCCAGAAATGCAAGCTCTAGGTGGTTTAACATTCATCACTGGGATCTTCTCAGGGTGTCAATAAGTTACTTGTTGCCACCAAACCCCTCTGCTATGAGGACAGGCTGAGAGAGTTGGGGTTTTTCAGCCTGAGAAGGCTCCAAGGAGACCTTCTTGCAGCCTTTCAGGACTTAAATGGCCTAGAAGAAAGATGGGGAGAGACTTTTTAGCAGAATGTGTTGGGACAGGACAAGGAGCGATGGTTTGAAACTAAAAGAAATATAAGAAAGAAATTGTTTATGCTGAGGGTGGTGAGAGCCTGTCCCAGGTTGCCCAGAGAGGTGATAGATGTCCCATCCCTGGCTCCATTGCAGGTCAGGTTGTTAGGGGCTCTGAAGCAACCTGCTCTAGCTGCAGATGTCCCTGCTGAGTGCAGGGAGTTGGACTAGATGACCTTGAGAGGTCCTTTCCCACCCAAACTATTCTATCATTTATGTGTTGTCCTTGAAGGGGCTGAGGGGAAGCCAAACACTGACACCTTCACCAGTGCAGTGTTTTAGTTGTGTGTCTGAGAGTCCCTGAGACCTCAGACTCATGTAGTTGTCTTCCTTTTTTGGCTGATAAAGGTGAGGTTATCTGCCACTCCTGTGTGCTTGCTTCTGAGTGTGGCTTTGATGTGATCTTGGTTGGAATGATCTCATCTGGGTCACCTTCTCTGCATTTCAGGGAGCTTTTGCCTATATTCTCAACTACTTCATGTACGTTGTCTGGGCCTTGTTGTTCTCCCTGCTGGCTGTGTTACTTGTGAAAGGCTTTGCTCCTTATGCCTGTGGCTCAGGGATCCCAGAGGTGAGTGCCAATGAAAGTGGGTTGGTGGGTTTAAGGTGGGAGTAGGATCCACCATCCATTCCTGCTATGGAATAATAATTGCTTGCACTTCAGTTGGTGGCTTAATATATGTTTGTTTGCTTCTTTTCCCCAAAACGTATCTTGTACTTCAGTCTCTGTGGAATCCCTTTAAAAAGTGAGATGTTTTGGGATTTACCAGCAAATCACTGTTGGTGTAAGACAGCCTGCACAAGCTGGTCTCAGCTCTTTCTTCAGCAGGGGTAGTGGCCCTGAAGGAAGGATGTTGGAAGGAAAGATGAAGGAATGGCTGTTTCTGCCTTTGCACAGAGAGATGTTTTGACCAACCCTTCTTCTGCTAGCTGAGGAGAGCTCTGAAAGCTGTAGAGGAACATTGAGGGCAGCCTGACCAGGCAGGAGCTCTGCCCCAGGGCTTGATTGAAAGCCTGTAGAGCTTTGTGTGCTTGACTTCCAGATCAAAACTATCTTAAGTGGTTTCATCATTAGAGGCTACCTGGGCAAGTGGACCCTGATCATCAAAACCATCACCTTAGTGCTGGCAGTGTCCTCTGGGCTGAGCCTGGGCAAAGAGGGACCTCTGGTGCACGTGGCCTGCTGCTGTGGGAACATCTTGTGTCACCTCTTCACCAAGTACCGGAAGAATGAAGCCAAGCGCAGAGAGGTATGGAGGCACCCTGGTGGTGTCACACTGCTGGGCTGCTGTGAGGAGAACAGGGGATCTGGCTCTTTGCCTTGGCTAGAACTTGGTCTGTTTTGGCACTTCTCAGTGTGCCTCAGTACAATACTTAGCACAACATGTTTTGGTTGAAAGAGACTATTCCCCAGCACTGCCAGGTCACCACTGAACCATGTTCCTCAGCACCACATCTCCATGGATTTTCAAGCCCTCCAGAGATGGTGACTCCACCACTGCCCTGGGCAGCCTGGGCCAGGCCTTGACAATCCTTTTGGGAAGGAAATTCTTCCTCAGGTCCAACCTAAACCTCTTCTGGTGCAACTTGAGGCTGCTTCCCTGTCATCTGTGTTGTGATGGAAGCATTTGCTGCCGTTAGCCTGCTGCAGACTCAGTTCTGCAGCACTGCTTTGTGTTTGCCTGGCAGCTCCATAGATGGTGCTGGGACTTGTGAGGGAGCTGGGCTTGGCCATAGGAGTAGTATGGCCATTGGAAGTGATGCTATTTCTGCTAATCTTGGGGGTGGGGCTGTTGAAATGCTAACACTGGTGTTTCTGTGGCTCCTTGCAGCCCTTCTCCCTAGGAACTGCCTCCCTCCACCCTGCTGTGTCCGAGGCAGCTCAGACCCTTGCTGACTGTGCACTCACTGGAGATAAAAATGTGGAGAAATTTCAGCAAAAGACAAACTAAAAAAAGGGCAAAGGTTTGGGAGTGGGGCTGAGAATGTCTCTGACTGTCTCCTTTCTCCCCCAGGTTTTATCAGCAGCAGCAGCTGCTGGGGTGTCTGTAGCTTTCGGTGCCCCGATCGGAGGAGTGCTCTTTAGCCTGGAAGAGGTAACATCAGCATTTTCTCTTAGCTCTTGGCGAGCTGTTTTATTGCAAGAGCTGACCCTGCTGGTTTAAAAATGCAGCCCCCACTCATAACTGCTTGGGTGTGGAGAGGAGACCCTCTTGAATACTGATTGGTGGTGTATTTACAAGGCCAAGCAACCTAAAAGCTTATTGGGGTTTCAGGTAATTCTTACCAGTAACTGGAGGATTTCTTTTGGGTGATGTCTATCTGTAGCTTTGCAATAAACCTCTTGGTTTCCCTCTGTTCTGTCCATGCTCAGCAACACTGACTGCTCACAGCCACAGCCTCTTTCTTGTTCCCATATGTCCTCTCTCCCTCTCTCATGACAGCAGTGTTCCAGCTTACCTGGGAATAAACATATTAACCCCCTTTTTCCTCTCAAGGAACTTCTAGTCCTTGTTTATCAAGCCCCTTTTCTTCCCAAGATGCTGCTAATCCCTCTTCTCGTGATCCAGAGATGGAGTGGGTCAGTGCTGCTTGCTTCAGGGCTCAGCTCAGAGGAGGGCTGGGATGGTTTTGCTCAGCTGAGTGGTGGCAGCACTGGCACACGCTGCTGTTTGGCACTCCTGCACTTGGCAGAGCATGCAAGGCTAATAGCTCTCTGGGTTGAGCTCAGAGCTGATCTCTAACAGCTTTTGAGTAAGTCACCTTCACTTCAGGGGTCACAGAGGGCACTTGCTGCACTGGAGATGGGCAGGCCAGAACCCATCCTGGTCAGAACAAAGCCTGGGGAGCTGGGCTGCAGAGGAGGAGGGTCTGTCACCACCACACATCAGCCTCTCAGGCCTTGCTTGCACTTCACGCTGTGGTGATGTTCTGGCTGGGCAGTGATGGGTGCAGTGGTGACAAGGTTGAGGTGACGCGATGTGCTCTGTGTCCCCTCCTCAGGTCAGTTACTACTTCCCTCTCAAGACCCTCTGGCGATCATTCTTTGCCGCTCTGGTCGCTGCCTTCACCCTGCGCTCCATCAACCCCTTTGGGAACAGCCGCTTGGTCCTCTTCTATGTGGAGTTTCACATGCCCTGGCACCTCCTGGAGCTTGTGCCCTTCATCCTGCTGGGAATATTCGGTGGGCTCTGGGGAGCTTTCTTCATCCGCAGCAACATTGCCTGGTGCAGGCGACGCAAGACGACCAAGCTGGGCAAGTACCCAGTGCTGGAGGTGTTTGTGGTGACAGCACTCACGGCTCTCCTGGCCTTCCCCAATGAGTACACCAGGATGAGCACCAGCGAGCTCATCTCTGAGCTCTTCAATGACTGTGGCATCTTGGACTCCTCCAAGCTCTGCGAGTACGTCAATGATTTCAACAGCACCAAAGGGGATGACCTGCCAGACCGAGCTGCTGGCCCCGGGGTTTACACGGCCATGTGGCAGCTGGCTTTGGCTCTCCTCATGAAGGTCTTCATCACCATCTTCACTTTTGGCATGAAGGTGAGAGTTGCCTGTAGAGGAGCTCACCTCCTTCTTGTCCTCTGCAGGAACCCCAGGGTTTTATTTGCTCCACAAACATCTTTTCCTCCGCAAGGCCTGTTAAGGAGGGGACAAGGTGACAGACTGCAGTTATTTGTTCTGTTGCTCATAACTGAGGGCAGAAGGAACCTCTAACTCAGCCCTGGTTTGAACCTCCATCATGAGCTCAGAGAAGGGCAGTGAAGCTGGTGAAGGGTCTAGAGCACAGGTGTTGTGAGGAGCAGCTGAGGGAACTGGGATTGGTTAGTCTGGAGAAGAGGAGGCCCAGGTGAGATCTTCTCACTCTCCAGCTCCCTGGGAGAAGGTTGGAGTGAGGTGGGGGTTGATCTCTTCTCCTAAGTAACAAGACAAGAGGGAACAGCCTCAAGTGTCTGAGACATGGCTGTGTGTTTCCCCAGGTGCCCTCAGGTCTCTTCATCCCCAGCATGGCAGTGGGGGCCATCGCTGGCCGGTTGCTCGGCGTAGCTGTGGAGCAGTTGGCCTACTACCACCACGACTGGGCCATCTTCAGTGGCTGGTGCAGTCAAGGAGCAGACTGCATCACTCCTGGCCTCTATGCCATGGTGGGAGCAGCAGCCTGTCTAGGTAAGCAAGGTGCCTTTGGAGGTCCAAGCTCTGCTTTGGTTCTTAGTGGGCTATGTGAAGAAGTGTGGTAGTGAAATACTCAGTCCTTATGAGGCCCCAACTGGAGTATGATGTCAGTGTTTAAGACAACTCATCTCTTTTTCTCTTGAAGCACCAGAGTGCTGGGACATCTTATCTAGAGCAGGCTTTTCCCAAGAAAGGTTGGACCAGGTGGTCCTTGAGATCCTTCCCAGGCTGGTGTTGTGTGCTTGGTTTGATTCTATGAGCTGGTTTAGTGTTGTAAAGCTACAACAGGGTAGTGAACAGGAGTCAGGATGTCATCAAAAGTGAAAGGTCAGTGGTCTGAAGCCCTTGCTGTTGGGGTGGGAGGGAGCCATGCTGGTAACCAGGGGATGTCTGGGTGGCACGTGCCTGTCAGAGGTCACAGTTCATGAACTTGCTTGTGGAGGTGAGTAAGGTTCTTCTGTGGCATGGCCAGGCTGTTGTGCAGCTCACAGGAGTGAAAGTTAGCCATCTTGTAAGGTTGCTTCTGAGCTCAGGCACAGAGCCATCAAACCCAGGCAGCAGAGCCCTGTAAGCCAGCCCATGGCATGATGTTCTGGAAGGGATGGGTGATCTCAGGACTGTATTCTGCTTCTCTTTGGCTTCTGCTGTGAGCTGAGTGTGATGTAGGAGTCCAGCAGTGCAACCACTTGCTGCAACAAGACTTTCTGTAGCTGCAGCACACCTCAGAACATCTCTCCTGCCCGGAGCTCCCCAGCACCCCTGTTCCTATCTGCCTTGTGTCCTGTTTGCAGGTGGAGTGACCCGAATGACTGTGTCACTAGTGGTCATCATGTTTGAGCTGACTGGTGGCCTGGAATACATTGTTCCTCTGATGGCAGCAGCCATGACCAGCAAGTGGGTGGCAGATGCCATCGGGCGAGAAGGCATCTATGACGCCCACATTCGCCTCAACGGCTACCCGTTCCTGGAGGCCAAGGAGGAGTTCTCCCACAAAACCCTTGCCATGGATGTCATGAGGCCACGGAGGAGTGATCCTCCTTTGACTGTCATCACTCAGGACAGCATGACTGTAGAAGATGTTGAGAGCATCATCAATGACACCACGTACAGTGGCTACCCGGTGGTGGTGTCACGCGAGTCCCAAAGGCTCGTGGGCTTTGTCCTCAGGAGAGACCTCATCATTTCTATTGGTAAGAGGGAAAGATACTGCATGGATAAATGATGTCCCTCACTCCCAGAAGGACATCGAGGTGCTGGAGTGTGTCCAGAGAAGGGCAAGGAAGCTGGGGAAGGGTCTAGAGCATAGGTGTTGTGAGGAGCAGCTGAGGGAACTGGGGTTGGTTAGTCTGGAGAAGAGGAGGCTCAGGGAAGACCTCACTCTCTACAACTCCCTGAAAGGAGGTTGGAGTGAGGTGGGGGTTGGTCTGTTCTCCTAAGTAACAAGCAAGACAAGAGGAAACAGCCTCAAGTTGCACTAGGGGAGGTTTAGGTTGGATGTGAGGAACAATTTCTTCCCCCCAGAGGACTGTCAATCTCTGTCTCAGGCTGCCCAGGGCAGTGGTGGCTATTGGGTCTGTCCAACCTGTAAATATTGATACTGATGTTCAAGCCTTCCATCTGCCTTCGCTGCTGAAAGCCACTGCTTTCACTTGTGCTCCCACCTTGAGGGCTGTGAGACAGGTAGGTTGGGGTGCTGGTGCAGCTTGTTGAGTGCTGTCCTGGCATCACTCTGATGCAGTTTCCATCTGGGATGTGAGCTGAGCTCCTTTGAAAACAGCTTTGCCACGTTACAATCTAGGGCACATTTAGGTTCCTCTGGCTCTTAGGTCTCTTGGAAACCTCTAAGTGCTGTTCCCCCAGGAAAACAGCATGGTGCTTTGTGGTGGGACCACCAGTTCTAGTGTTTCTGCTGGTCTGAATCTCCAGGGCTTGTTTGGAGTGACTTTTTCCTCAGGATGTGCACAGTTGGGTGCCACAGGATGGGATTTGTCTTTTGATGCCAGCTCCAGATCTCCACTGTGGTGTCTGGGTTGCCAGGCTAGTCTCTTCCCAGAGAGGCTTGGAATGTAGGTACCAAATGAAAGCTGCAGTGTGGCAGCGTGGTGGCAATTCCTTCACTTGTTTTCTCTTGTTGACCCCAGCCATGGGCATGGAGCCTCCACCTTCTGCAGCTACTCCACACAAGACCTGAATCATTGACAGATAAAAGTACAAAGCATTTTATCTACCTCCTCTGAAAGCTGGGAAGTTAAAGATCTCCAGACCTTGCAGTTAGGTGCCCAGAGATGTGTGCCATGAGGCAAAGCATGTGCTGATCTCACCTGGGGTGGGACTTTGGAGATCTTAGAGGCTGTAGTGATCAGAGGTTAGGCTAGGAACACATCACACCCTCCTTGGGCCATCATTTGCCTTGAGAAACAGCAGAGGGGAAGGGAAGGAATGGACCTTTAAGGTCATCTCAGTGTGGACAGGGAGATCAAAGGCTGTGCTCTTCAGTTTGGAGAGGAGAGGAGGGATGAGAGCTCATCAGCTGCTGCTTCTTGCAGACAACGCCCGGAAGAAGCAGGATGGGATTGTCAGCACTTCCATTATTTATTTCACTGACCACTCCCCTCCACTGCCTCCAAGCTCTCCTTCTATGCTGAAACTCAGGAGCATCCTGGACCTCAGTCCCTTCACAGTGACAGACCAAACCCCCATGGAGATCGTGGTGGATATATTCCGCAAGCTGGGATTGCGCCAGTGCCTGGTCACTCACAACGGGTAAGGGCACAGAGGCCTGGGGCCAGGGCTGCCTCCAGAGCCCACAACCTCCTCACCTGCCAGGGAATGAGGTGGAGAGCATTGGCCATAGCATCACAGACTGCTTTGGGGGGGAAGGAACCTTACAGGTCATCTAGTTCAATCTCCCTGCAGTCAGCAGGGACATCTGGAACTAGAGCTGGTTGCTCTGAGCCCCGAACAAGCTGACCTGCCATGGTTCCAGGGATGGGACATCTATCCAGAGGGGAGCTGCTCAAGGGTGCAGGGGGCAAGAGGCTGGGGCCAGACTCTGCTAAGTGGTGCCCAGGGCCAGGCCAAGGGGCAATGGGCACAAACTGGAACCCAGCAGGTTCCATCTGAACAGGAGGAGAAATTTGTTTGGTGTGAGGGTGCAGAGCCCTGGCCCAGGCTGCCCAGAGAGCTTGGGGAGTCTCCTTGTCTGGAGAGATTCCCAAGGTCCCTGGAGGTGATGCTGGGCAAGCTGCTGTGGGTGAGCCTGCTGGAACAGGGGAGTTGGACTGGATGATCCTCAGAGGTCCGTTTCAGCCCCCACCATGCTGGGATTTGGGGATTCCTTACCTTTTCTAGTGTAAACTGCTGATTCTGTTGGGGCTTTCTAGTGCTGTACCTGGTGTGCAGTGTCAGTGCTGTGATCCAGAGCAGCTCTTCAGTTGGACCTGAACCTGTGTGACAGGAAGGGACACCTCTGTGGAGAGTGATGAGCTGAAATTGGGCTTTTATTTCCTAGGAAGCTGCTTGGGATCATTACCAAAAAGGATGTACTGAAGCACATTGCACAGATGGCCAACCAGGACCCAGACTCTATCCTCTTCAACTAAAGGCAGACTCATAGGTTTTGTGTGCTCAACACAAAAGACTCTCTGGAAGATCCTGGATAGACTTCCCTATTTTTATGGAGACCATGGAACTGTTTTCAGCATTTCCTTCTGTGGAGCTGAAGATGCTCATTGTTTTTCTACCAGATAACCAATTGCACTACATCATCTGTGGAACATCATCTTCTTTTTAGAAGACAAAACCAAACCCAAACAACTTTCTTTACCTTTATTTTGTGAAGTTCCATTGGAAAGAGTCCATGAAGGAGTAAAAAAAGCAAAATGCTCTAGAATTATCTCCTCTTCTTATTGGGTTTGAACTCTTGTTACTGATGTGGGGAGGAAGAGAAAAGGCCTGAACTTCAGGAATTGCTGCAGGAGGAGGATTATTTTTGCACACAGCATTGGGGTGGTGGCAGGAGGATGTGGCTGGACCTCAGGGGCAGTGAATTCCCACTTAGCCACTGGTTGAAATGAACAACCTTGTAAAGTAGGAGGGAGGGGAAAGAGAAATCATTGGCTTGCTGAGGGTGTTTTGCTGGAAGAAGGAAAAAAACCCAAACCAACCAGAATACCAAACTCCTGGAAGCCCAAATTTTCCAGTTGGGCCCAGTTTCTGATTGGGGAGAAGCTTGTTTTGCTGAATCAGTGAATGTATTTAATTCCTCTGATGCTGCCTTACTAGGAGAAGCCCTGAGGAGGGGCAGAGGTGAATAACCATTGTGTTCTCACCATGATCCTGCCTTAGGTGGATGCCTAAGGATATCTTCTCCTAGATTTCCCTGGAGCATGTGATTCAGATCCCAAAGGCTGAGTCTGAAGTTCCTGCCCTGCCCCCTCACCCTCCCCAGGTTGCTCTGACCACGTTGGGTATTGCACAACTGACCTCTTCCTTCAGCAGCAGTGGCTGAGGTGGCTGAGGACATCCTGCTGGGGAGCCCTGCACCCAGGACAGTGACATGGATGTGTGTGCTGCTCCCTGCTCCTCTCCTCAGCCCCAGACCCTGGCTCCAGGACCTCCCTGCACCACTTGGGCTCTCCTCTTGCCCACAACTATGCAATAAAACCCTTCCTGACCGTGCTCAGCCACAGCACTCAGTTCACCTCTGTGCTCCTCAAGCCCCTGCCCCAGATCTTAGCAAATTATTTTCCTGTTAATAAAGCTGTGACCATTTACTGGAATTCTGAAAGCATCTGGATGCTTTCAGAGGTTGATGTTGTTCATTGTGGTTTCACTCAGTAGCAGATGTTCTGTGGTCCATGTCTGAGGCTCCTTGGTGGCAGCAGAGCCAGGGGAGGTTTAGGTTGGACATGAGGAACAATTTCTTCCCCAAAAGGGTTGTCAAGGCCTGGCCCAGGTTGCCCAGGGCAGTGCTGGAGTCTCCATCCCTGGAGAGGTTTCAAAGCCATGGAGATGTGGTGCTGAGAGACATGGTTTAGTAGTGACCTGGCAGTGCTGGCTAATGGTTGGACTTGATGATCTGAAAGGTCTTTTCCAGCCTAAACAATTCCATGATTCTGTAGTTCTCTGTGTAGGAAATGTGCAGCAGAAGGGCCTGATTGTCATCCTTGTGTCAGATGTGCTGTGCCCAGGGGGTGAGGCATGATGTGGGTGTAGGTCTATAGCTCTGTGCTGGGACTGATGCCTTCCCATCCCTGGTGAGATATTGGCTATGGAAGCTGCTAGCTGTTTGCTTTCTGCTTTTATTGGATTCCTTGAATCCCTACACAACCAAGTTCAACTCTTTCATCAGAAATTCGGGGCAGAGGAGAGACTGTGCTGGAGTTTAACTCAAGTGTGTTCTCTGCTGGCTGGGAAGGGATTTGTTCCAGCTCGCTGGGGCAGCTCAGGCTGCTGCAGGGGGTTTGCCCTGCCCAGCTCCTGCTTTCCCTGTTGCTTTACCTCCGGAGTGACTCCAGGAGGAGCCCGGGGGTTTCTCTTGAGCAAACAGCTGGCTGCATAGAGGCCTAGCTGGAGGCAGGCCGTGTGTCTGTAGTAGCCCTGGCTGGGGCTGAGCAGCCAGAGATAAGGCTGAGGCTCTTGTAAATGCCTTTTGCACCCCAGGGGTGATGCTGTGTGTGAGGAGGTGGCCATGGGGCACCCTCCTCTTACCCCCATCCAGAAAGGGGCAGGGATCTGGTGTGTGGGGAGGTTAAAATACCATGTTTATGAAGTGTGTGATCAGGGGCTGTGCTGGGGAGGGGTTTGGGTGCCTGCTCTGGCTGTCAGCCTGAGGGACAGGGTGTGGGTTTGACTGGTGACTTTGTGCTTCCTCAGCTTGAGATTCAGGCTGAGAGAATTGGAATCATTCAGCCTGGAGAGGAGAAGGCTCCAAGGAGACCTTCTGGCAGCCTTTCAGGACTTAAAAGGCTTAGAAGAAAGCTGGGGAGAGAATTTTCAGCAGGACCTGTTGTGACCACAGCACCAGCAGCCCAGAGTCCAAGGTCTGAGCAGTGAAAGGCAATTAGCTCAGGAAGGGGAGGGAAATCACCTTCCAAGCAGCATCAGTGGGACCTCAGCACAGTCTACCTGAGGCTGAACAGTTTAGGGAAGGTATTTGGAGCAGCACAGCTCCAGGATGGATGGAACCAGGCTCCTGCCTGCAGCAGCACAGGGTCCCTCTGCTCCCTCCTCTCCCCTTGCAGGAGTGAGTGTTAATGCTTTCACCTCCCTTAATGAGCATCCTGCTCCCACAGCTAGTGGAATCCTTGCTGAAGGAGATTGTGGGTTATTTTCTGCTTTTTCAGGCTTCATTGGATTTGTCTGTGTAGCCTTGAGTAACTTTAGGTCCCAGGTTGTCCTTCTGTCCTTACCCCTGCTCTTCAGTAGAGGGTTTGGAAGTTCAGGATGGAGTATTTGGGGAGCCTGAAAGGTGACAGGTGGCCCATGTTCCTCTTGATGTGTCAGGAGGTTATGGAGGGTGTCCAGGGCCTTGAGGGGTTCTTGGAGGACATGGTTTATTACAAATGGGTGTGAGGAGCTGCCTAAACCCTCAATACCTGGAGACTTTCAGAGAGGGCTGTAAAAATAGAGCATTTAAATCTTTTTATGATGTGAAGCCAAGTATCTCATTGTCTACAGTACTGAAGTATGGAGTGACAGCCACTTCCTTCCTGAAGTGGTTCTCAGGAGTCTTTTTCATGCCCTTCTGGGGACAGGTTGGCAGTGAAGGACTTGCAGCCTTGCTTTGGGGAGGGCTGGGATGGCTGCTGAGGTGACCCCAGGGCAGAGGACTGGGTGGTGTCTGCGTGCCTGTGCCCGTGGGGTCACAGCTTGTGTGGGTGTGCTTTATTTACAGTGTCCCCAGAATTGGTTTCCTGGAGCCCTGACGTGCTTCTGGGCCTGGATTTCCTCCTTCCCACTGCAGAGAACTTCTTCTGGGCTGGGGAACTGACAGTAAAGCAAGATGTTGTCTGGAAGGGAACAAAGGGCTTGGATGTGGCTAGGAGCTGCTCAAGAACAACAGGAGGAGGGTGGAGTAGGGGGAAAAAAATAAGTAGAGCTCTCAGCCCCAGGATGTGTTTTGAGACAAAGGGCAGCCCAGGTGGGGCTGTGCACACCCTTGGCTGGCTCCCTGAGAGCAGAGCTCCAGGGTGGCTGAGATAAGATGGTCCTTTGGCAGCCACTACAAGGAAGCAGCATGTGACCAGACGGGGAGCAGTCAACCTCAGAGTGCTGTTAGAGCCACAGCTCCCTCCACCCCCTGGAGTTCTGTACAGCAGGGGGAAAAGAGCAAGGGAAGGTTTCTGAGCTGTCACCTGACAGGGATGAGGCTCCTGGGGAGCTGGAGCTTTCAGTTTTGGTTGGGTTTGGTGTTTGCTCTTAGAGGTTCTAATCTTGATGGACATGGAGTTGGCAGGAAGCAGCCAGCCCTGAAGCGACCAAGCTGCTCCATGCTGCCTTGGCATGGAGAAGGCAAACAGCTCCTGACTGGGAGGGGGTTAGCTCTGTAACTGGCACCAAGGTTGAGCTCTGAGCCTCTTCCCCAAAGCCACAGGTTGCTCCAGGCAGTGGGGGAAGGCACCCAGCACCCCCCTGCCCTGGCACTGTCCTCACAGCTGCAGGAGGAGATGACAACAGGGCAGAGTAGCCCTCCAGGGGTGATGGGAGAGGCTGGTTGAGACACTGCCTTTGTACACATGTGGTACATCCCTGGAGGGGTTTCAGAGCCATGGAGATGTGGTGCTGAGGGACATAGTTCAGTGGTGAGCCGGCAGTGCTGGGGAATGGCTGGACTTGATGGTTCTAAAGGTCTTTTTGAGCCCAAATGATTCTATGCTTCCATGATTCTATGATTCTTCCAGTCACTCCCTAAAATGAAACTGCTCCACTTCTGAGGATGCTGCACTGTGGCCATGGAGTCAATCTTGTCCCATCTCCTGGACTTCCCTTTGACACAGCACTAGGAAAAGCCAAGCCCTGCTCTGCCCAGGCAGGCAGTGAGGGAGCAGTGCTGGCAGCATCCATGCGACTGTGGGAATGGAAGCAGAGGCTCTGTGGGGGCTGGGGTGGGAGTGCCAGAGCAGGAGCTTCTCCTGGGCACCATACGGGCTGGCCTCCAACCAGGCTTGTTAAAATTTAACCTGGAGAAGCTGCAGAGCTTGGGACCTTGAGAACCTCCCCTCAGCCCCCACCCCAGTCCATCTCATCATCTCCAGACTTGGCCAGCAGCCTGGTGCTGGTGGAGTTTGTCTTCTCCAAACACATCCACCCCCGAGCCTTCTCCCTTCCAGGAAAGCAGAGCCTGGCTGGCCCTGAGCCCAGCAACCCCAGCTCAGAGCTGCTTTACCTGCAACCCTGCCAGCTCCTGCCAGCCCTCTGGGCCAGGGGTGACCTCCCACCAGCTCCACCAGCCCTGTAGCTGCTTTCAACTCTGCTTCAAAGACAAACTCTGATCCACCAGCACAGATCCCTGCAGCCTCAGCTTCTCAGCTTCAAGCCTGAGCTCCCTCCCATGGCTGCTGCCAAAGGGGAGCTGGGATGAGTTGGGGTTTTGTTGTTGTTCACCAAGGAGGTTGAGAAAGCAGGAGGAAGGAGAGGTAGAAGGAAAAGGGAATGCTGCCACGGTGGATTTGGAAGGGAAAGGCTTTGCTGAGCAGTGTGTTGGGGGATCCAGCAGTTGGTGTGGGAGAGGCAGTGGTGGAAGCCTTTGAGGTTCCACATGCAAGAGGAGGCAGCACCTGGTTAGTGCCTGCAGCCTTTGCTGGGCTTCCTCTGCAGCCCTTGGGGCCAGAGGAGCTCCTTGGAACTGCACCAGCACCTTCCTCTAGGGCTGCCTTGGCACCAGGGAGCTCTGGCATTGCAACCAGGCTGCTACCAGCATCCCAGAGCCACTGGGCTGGGGTGACAGGACCCTGCTCAGGAAGGTGTGGGAGCAATGAGGAGGCTGGAGGCAGCTGGGTGGAAGCTGCCCCTCTGCTCTGCACCCATGCAGGGTACCAAGGGCAAAGAGGGGGTCAGGTAAGGCTGGGTGGCAGCAAGTGTGTCCAGGGCCCTCCTGAGGAAACAGCCCAGAGCACTGTTAGTGCTCCAAGCCCCAGGGCATGTTGTCTGATGGAAAGAGGTGTGAGCCCTGTGCTGGGGTACAGGATTTATTGATACCAGCACTGAGAGCCCCCCCAGGAGCCATGCTGGTGTTGGAGGTGCTCACATCCTTCCTGGGAGCCTGTCCTGCTGTCTGTACGCACCAACAGCCTTGGTATGATCCAGGGAGCATACAGAGGGGCTGTGGCCACCCCAGGGTCCATGGGCAGAGCCAGCCTGATCACCTTGAACCCACCTCTTTTGTCTGACATGGTCTCTACCATGAGAAGTTGGGCTTCTCCCTCCTAGGTCCTGTCCTGCTGTTGCTGGGGCTCACCCACGAGCTGAAATCCTGAAGCTCAACCCTTGCTGGGGCTGAAGGTCAGAGCAAATGGTGGCCCAATGGGGCTGGGAGGACTTGGAAACCCAAGAGAGGAGAGATGCTTGGTCAGAAAGGATGGAGAAGTGTTGGTGGTGAGCTCCTGGGCTTGGATGGTTCTTGTGCAGCTCAGCTCAGGGAGAATGTGCCTCTCTGCCACATGTGTGGGCTGGTGGCTGCTCCAGCTTCATGGTCCTGCTCCTTGACGTCTCCCATGCTGGCATCTCTCCAGGCTTCACCAAACTGGAACTTCTTCCCAGCAGCAGAGGCTGGACCTGCCTTGGCCTCTGGCACTTTGCCCTGGGAGGTGCCAGCCCCATGCTGAGCTGCCTTCTGTCCCAGCACCCACAGCCTGACTGGCTCTGCCCCTGCCAGACGTGGGGACAGACCTGCTGAAGGTCACCCTGCCATGGGGACACCTGGGCTTGTGGCTGCAGATGTGCCCCGGTGCCTCTCCTGTGACAGGAAGCCTTTTGGTGCTCATAGCCAGGGAGGTGATGTGCCACCAGGGTTGAGATGTCTCCCATGGGTCCTTGGAGACTCCTCCTGGCTTGTGAGCTTCTTCCTGGCTGGATGGTGAGGCTGTGGCACCAAGCCCAGCATGGCCCTGCAGGCAGCCACCCCTCGTGGCCTTCTCTAGCTCATCCCTTGCCACAGGGGACAACACACACACAGAAGGACCCTGCTCCTGCTCCTTCCATGGCCAACTAGCTGTTGTCCTGTTCAAGAAGCTGCTTCCCTCAGGAGAATCAATGGGCAGGAGCAGAGGGGAGGTGGGAGATGGGAGATGGCTGTCACAGGTCCAGCCGGAATGCCCCGAAGTAGCTGGCTGCTGCGTCATTGTAGTCGATGGCCAAGGAGGAGACGGAAACAAAGAGCTCATCACCAGCCTTCAGCTCAAAGAGTCCTCCTTGGTAGAGGGCATGGAGGCCATAGTTGGCCTCGGGGGCCCAGCACTTGGTGCCCACCCCTTTGAGCAGGAGGATGGGTTGGCTGTAGGATGTCTTCCAGTTGATGCACTGCACGAGCTGGGGGACAAAGAGGCGAGCGCTGCTCCCCTCGCCGGGGTAGCGGAAGTAGATCTGGGAGTAGATGTAGTACTTGCCTGCCTGGTTGACCCTCAGCCTCCCATCCTGGTAGGTGATGTTGTGCAGGTGGGAGTGGATGGTGCTGTCCTGCCAGCGGGTGATGGCATGGCGGCATGACTGCGACAGGTTCCCGAAGCGCCTCGAGTCCCCTGAGGAGAAGGAAGGCTCACCCAGGGGAGGGAGATGCTCTGAGGAGCACCCATCAGGGTCAGGGGGGGCTCTGGCTCTCTCTCCCACAGTCATCCAGCTTGGAGAGGTGGAGAAGGTGGGTTTGGGATGAGCATGAGTAATGTCTTCCCATCTTCAAGCCAGGTGGGATGGGGCTTTGAGCAACCTGGGCTAATGGATGTTGTCCCTGCCCATAGCAGGGGGTGTTGGAGCTAAATGAGCTTTAATCTCCTTTCCAACCCAAACCAGTCTGTGGCTCTGTGATCTACCACCACATGCATCCTCCCACCCTGGTCCCCTGCCCTTTGGGTGAGCTCTTTCCCCCTGTTTCCACCCCAGGAACCCACTGGTGCCCACTCACCGTCCTGGGCCAGGCTCTGCGGGCGGAGGGTGAGATGTGCCGAGGGCTTGCTGGATGCTTTGGGAGGAACCTGCCCTTCTGAGGTGTTGAGATAGCTCCTCCTGGCTTCTGTGATGAAAGGGACATAGGGCTGGAGAGGACAGAGAGCATGGGGACACCCAGCCCCATGCTGGCAGAGCAGGTCCTGACTGAGGAAGCAGGGCAGGGGAGTGCCCTAGTGACCCACCAGAGAAGGTTATTAGAGGTGGTCATGTCTGGTCAATCATTATCCATGTTTCTGTGCTGTCCCCTGTGGCTCTGGCTTGCTGGACACCAGACAGGTGTCCATGGCTGTCCCTCTGACCCATTCCCAAGGCTGTGTGTCCTTCACCCACCTGATGGGACAGTCCCTGTCCTCCTACCCCAGCTGACAGCCTTGTTCCTGCTGGAGTTTGCCTCAGGAGAAACCTTCCCACCACAGCCCACTGGCATCCCCAGCCCCACACTGAGCCAGGAGCACAACGACCATGGCTCTGTCTGCCTGGGCCAGGAGAGACTCACCCTTCACTGCGCTCCTGCGGATAGCCTTCTCTGTCACCTGCACCACCAGAAGGGAGAAACAGGCTCAGGGTTAAAGGTGAAATGGCTGTTCCCCATGCCCCAGCTCCTCCTGGCTCTTCCAAACCTCCATGACCTTGACTTGCATGCTAGGGCTCTGGGCTCTGCCAGCTCCTCAGTGCCTGGTGCCCAGCTCTAATCCTCCACCCTCTCTTAGACCATCCTTGCAATCGCTCTCTGACACCCCCCTGCTGAGGCCAATGGGGAAACTGAGGCAGGAAGGCTCACCGTGGCCACGTAGGCTTTGATGGTGTTGGCCAGCTTAAGGCAGGACTGGTTGGTGATGAGATCCTCCAGGCTGGAGCCTTCCTGCTGCTGGCTGATGACCTGCAGGCACCGCAGCTCCTCGACACTGCTTGGAGCTTGGGCTTTGAGCTGAAACACAAGCACATGCCCACAGGAGACTAGGTGAGTAGAGGTGGCTGCAGGGAGATGGTCACACCATGGGGTGGAGAACAACCTGAGCTGCCCCAATCCCAGAGCTGGTGGTGGGACAAAATAAGGAAAAACTTCTTTATCTTTTCAAGAGCTGAAGGGTGCAGGGGGCAAGAGGCTGGGGCCAGGCTCTGCTCAGTTGGTGCCCAGGGTCAGGCCAAGGGGCAATGGGTACAAACTGGAACCCAGCAGGTTCCATCTGAAGAGGAGGAGAAATGAAGCTCCTCAAGAAGTAAAAACTCAGCCTTGGCTTTGAACAAGGTGATAGGACAAGAGGAAATGGCCTCAGGCTGCACTGGGGAGGTTTAAGTTGAACATGAGGAACAATTTGTAGTAGTGGAGTCACCATCCCTGGAGGGGTTTCAAAGCCATGGATATGTGGTGCTGAGGGCCATGGTTCAGTGGTGATCTGGCAGTGCTCTGAGGTTCCTGGGAAGTGGTTGCCCTGTGGGGCTTGGCTGCATATGGAGCACGGAGCCGCAGCTGCAGGCTGGACGTGTCCAGGCAGCCTGGTCCACACTCTTTGTGCTCTCCTGCTGCTGCTGAGCTAAACCAAGGTTGCAAAACAAGCTCTGAGGCAGCTCTGCCTCTCCAGCTGCTGAGCCAAGCTGGCCAGTGATGGGAGCCCTTGTTCTGCTGCGTCAGCTTGGGTGGATCTCAGACACTTTCCAGCCTGGGCTGGCTTGTGTTTCGGGCTGGGAGGCTTCTGATCCTGGCTTGGATCAGCACTAGTGTGGCAGCAGGACTAAGGCAAGGATTGTCCTCCTGTGCTGGGTACTAGGGAGGCCACAGCTCCAATCCTGGGCTCAGCTTTGGGCTCCTCACTCCAAGAAGGACATTGAGGTGCTGGAGTGTGTCCAGAGAAGGCAAGGAAGGTGGGGAAAGGTCTAGAGCACAAGTGTTGTGAGGAGCAGCTGAGGGAACTGGGGTTGGTTAGTCTGGAGAAGAGGAGGCTCAGGGGAGACCTTCTCATCTCTACAACTCCCTGAAAGGAGGTTGGAGCCAGGTGGGTTATCCCAAGAAATAAGTGGAAATGGCTTCAAGTTGCACCAGGGGAGGTTTAGGTTGGACATGAGGAACAATTTCTCCCCTAAAAGCATTGTCAATCCCAGGCCCAGGCTGCCCAGGACAGTGCTGGAGTCCCCATCCCTGGAGGGGTTTCAAAGCCATGGAGATGTGGTACTGAGGGACATGGCTCAGTGGTGACCTGGCAGTGCTGGGGAATGGTTGGACTCCATGAGCTTTGAGATCTTTTCCAACCAAAGCCATTCTGTGGTGCCAGCAGCCATGTGTCTCATCCCTCTGGCTCCCAACAATTGCCTTGATTAAAGCTCCATGCACTGCCCACCAGCACCAATCTCTGCAGGGTCACTTCTCCACCTGTTCCCTCTCCCCTCCTGGGACCTGCTGCTGGGTGAGGGGTTTAAATTAGGGAAAAAGTGGAGAAGTTGTGCAGAACTGGAGAAGGACCAGTGCCCCCAGGAAGGGTGAGGGCAGGATGGCCCTGCCAAGTGTATTTGGTGTCCCCAGAGATGCTCAGCTGTGATTCCCTATCCTCACCCTAGATCCAAGGCAGGGATCCAGGGACCAGCCCCTGAAATTAGCCCAAAGAAATCACTTGAAGTGGCTCTCTCCTCCCCTCAGCCCTTCCCAAGGCTCCATCTGCCCACAACCCCCTCCCCTCTTGGTGCCACGTGGGATCCAGGGATGGAAACAAAGCCCAAGGCAAGGATGCTCCACTGGGCACCAGACATCCCCAAGCCAGGGACAAGGCCTTTCCCTCAGCTTTCCTCACTTTTTGTGTGGATTTGGGCAGCTCTTGGCACCGTGGGACCCTCTTCTTCAGGTCCCATGGGTGGAGCTGAACTTCCCTCTCCCCATGGCAAAGCTCTCTCCTGCTGGCTGTGTTGCTCTCCTGGACCCTTCTCAGGGAGGAGGTGTGAGAGCAGGATCAGGCCCACCCCAGCCTGGGAATGGTTTGGCACTCTGGCAGGTGGGAATGGCTGGATCCCAGTGTGGTTGTTTGGGGTGATGAACCTGGAGCAAACACCCAGGAGATGCTGGAGTGGCTCTGGCAGGGGAGTTGGACTAGATGATCTTTCTAGGTCCCTTCCAACCCCTGACATACTGTGATACTGTGGGATGGGATAAGGGTGGGTGGTGGTTCCCAGCCAGGCCACTTTTAGCTCCTAACAAAGGAGGGGAGGAGGATTTGAGGGGTCCTGGAGAGTGTGTGGTGGGACAGGGGCAGGGGGGAGATGATGTAGGACTAGGGGCCTGGAGCCCAGGGATGCCTCCACTCTATCCCACCCTATCCCATCTCCATCTGCAGCTCCAGACTCTGCTGGGACCCCAGGGCAGGAGCCACCCCGCTGAGCCCGGGACAAAGGATCCTTCTCTTCACATCTGGATTGGTGAGTCTGGGTGGAGTTGGGAGCAGTGTCTACCCCCCATCCCTCCACATCTGGATCCGCGGCTCTGGGCAGAGCCGGGGGGCAGTGTCCATCCCTCACCCCACATCTGGATCGGTGGCTCCTAGGGGAGCCGGAGATAGTGGTCCAGCACCCACCCCGTCTCAACATCTGGACCTGCAGCTCCCAGGAGAGCTGGGGGAGGGCAGGGGGCCGGTACCCTCTCGCCTCCACATCTGGATGGCGGCAGAGCAGTGCCGGTAGTTCCCGTTGCCGGCAGGCAGAGCTCTTCCCGCAGCCGGTGGGACCCTCCCGGGGGAGGTTTGGCGGTACAGGAGGGGGGCACGGCAGGAGCACCCCACCTCTCCGGCGAGCTCACCTTGGAGATGGCCATGGTGAAGTAGACGAAGAGGCCGGTGGTGGAGGCGATCTGCAGCGCCAGGATGGCCATCACGGCCACGCTGCCCCACAGGGGTCCCCACCGGCGCCGCCGCCGCCGCCCTGCCCCCCCGGGGCTCTGCTCCCCGGGACCCTCCGGCAGCATCCGGTCCTCCGAGCCGCCGCTGTCGGAGCGCTGGTAGTGTCCGGTGGCCGCGCTGGGCTGCGGCGGGGCCATGGCCCCTCCCGGTGCCCACAGCCCCGAGCCACCGGGGCCGCGGCGGGAGGGAGGGAAGGGGA
>VWZO01022435.1:571855-763234 GCA_013396975.1 Bucco capensis | reverse complement strand
CTCCAGAACTGGATGCAGTACTCCTGGTGAGTACTCCAACACATGTGTTGGATTCAAATCATCTGAAGTTAGCCTTTTTTTAACACCTAGTTGTTGACCCAAGGGAGGACAGCAAAGGCTGTGAGTTGGTTGCTGTTGTGCATACAATGCATGGCTCCTGAGGCCTCCCTTGTTTCTCTCTTCCCTCAGCTGAAGATTTCAGCATTTGCTGCCTGAAGCTCAGTGCTGACTGGAGAGCCCAGTGTGTTGTGACAGTGCTAGTGTGCAGGAAAATGCCTCTTCAAACATCTCTCTGGGACTTCAAGAGCCAGTCATATGTCCACATCTTTCATTCCTAAGGACCCTTCTTATAAGAGCTAGATATAAGCTGTTTCAGATCTGTGTCTGAAAATCAATAGTCCTGGAAAAAAGTAAACAAGTTTCCTCTGATTCATGATAAACATCTGCAAGAGCCTGTGAGTAGCTCTGGGGAGGAACAGCAAACCCATCCTCAGCCCCCCCCCAGGGCCAGAATTTTCATCTGGGGGAAAAGAACAGTTGCATTTCCTTAGAAATGCTCTGAGGAAATGATAACTCTTATTTGAATTAGAATTAGAATGACTTTTTGTTGTTGTTTGTTTTGAAGTTGGTGGAAAGTGTTTTATGGTTTCAGCCTCATCTAAGCAAAAAATTTTGAGTTTGAAGCCACACTTCTGAAAGCTTATTCAACAAAATGCTGGAAGATTTTATTTCTGTCCCAAAGGTGAAAGAAAACAACTTTAAAATGTCAGAAAAGCTGTTTATCTGATGAGCTGTGTTTTTTTGTAAGGTCAAGAAAAAATGATGGATACTGTAACAAGTGTTTGTGCTGTTACCTTTTAAAATATATATATGTGATGCTCAAGTTCATAAAAGGAGCATATGCCTTTCAGGAGCTAAAAAACAAGAGCAGAAAGCCTGAGCCCTTGGTCTGTTCCTCCTTGTTTCTTCTGAAATTGATTTTTTGCTTTAAGTTCTTCTGGTGTAAATAATTTTAATGAAAAGGAGAAAATTGCTAGGTGGAATGTATAGGCTTAGATGGTTTCTTGATGTACAGAAGACAGGTGAGCAGAGCTCTGAGTGCCCTGGAGAGATAGAACCCAACCCTTTAAAAAGAAATGTAGAAAGGAAAACAAACCCAAAACCAAACAAACAAAAGAAACAAAAAAAACCCAGTTGTTATCCTGCAAGTAGTGTAACCTGGTGTGTTTCAAAGGGTGAGGGCTGGGGCTGTTGTGGTGCAGAGCCTGCACATCCAGGCTGTAGCTGGCTGTTTGCAGGAAGGTGCTAGCTATGCAGCTGTGGCCATGGGGATGCTGCAGGGGCCGGAGCCCACGCTTGCAGCTCTCTAAGAGAGGCCAAGAGTGGGTGAGAAGACCTCATCCTCCCCATTTTTTCCTCAAAACTGTGATCCCAAGAGATGGGGGAAGCACATGTTTGTGGAGGGGAGGAGAATAAGGGGGCTTGAGCAAGGTCATGATCCATCACATGAGCATGTCCAAGTATTGCCGGTCCAGTTAATCAGAATATTTATATTTGGTCCTAAATTAAGCCAATTCCTTGCTTGGATCAGGTTGTCTGTTCAAAGGCATTTCTTCTATAAAGCATCTTTCTAATGGAGCTGTGTGAAATGGTGATTTTGGGGTGATACATCCAAACTCCTCCCTAATCAGCAAGGACTGATTTGCTAGACATGGTGTCTCTAGGAGAAAAGCTTGAGAAAGCAAAGATGCTGAGCCTATAACATTAGTACTGCTGCCTGCCCTCCTGGGCAGGTGGGGGATGATCCTGTCCCAACTTCAGGACTGGGTGAAATTAGAGACAGCTTTTCTTCTCTGAACTAAACAGCACCTGATGGTATCAGCTGCTGGCAAGATTGGAGCTGCTGTGAGTCTGGACAGAGGTGTGAACATCCAGCTTTGGTCCAGCTCATTACTCAGTGACAGCAGGAACTTGACTGCACATCATGTGAGGACCAAGCTGTTCCCGACCACTCTTCACCCTCTCTCTTGTGCTCACACTTGCTCTGTGCTCCCATTTTCTTCATTCTCTGCTCCTCTGAGAAGCATGCATAGGTTGAAGGAAAACCAAAGAGAAGAGGAAATACTTGACTTAGGCAAGAACCACCTGGGTTCCAGCCCATCTACTTCCAGCATGCATGAATATGTGTGTGTGCAGAGCTTGGTGCTGTCAAAAAGCTCCTTGTGATTTTGGCCTTTGCTCCTGGGCCATCTTATGAGGTGGGAGTTCAAAATGTAGTTCGTATGTCTCTTGCCACACTCATAGAACCATAGAACAGTTATAGCTGGAAGAGACCTTGAAGATCATCAGTGCAGCCTTTGTCCTAGCCCTAGCAACCTGCTAAATGATGCCTCCCAATGCAACATCCACCTGCCTCTTAAACACCTCCAGGGATGGGGACTCCAGCACCTCCCTGGGCAGCCTGTGCCNACCTGGCATTTGGCCTTAGTGAACTTCATGGCATTGGCCTTGGCCCAGCCATCCAGCCTATCCAGATCCCTCTGGAAAGCCTCCCTACTCTCAAGCAGATGGACACTGCCACCCAGCTTGGTGTCATCTGCAAACTTACTAAGGGTGCAGTCTATCCCCTCGTCCAAATCATCATCCTCTATCACAGTCCCATAAAGCATCCTCACCCTCCTGCACCTCTATGTCCAGCTTTTCAGGGTCTGGAACAGACACAGTTCCCAGCCTTGGTCATTCCCCTCGCTCACTTGAATTATCCTGCCACACTCCTGTCCTGTCACCTCAGCATGGTGCCCAGCGCTGTGGTGGTGAGCTCCTTCTCGGTCATGTTTCTCCTTGTGCCTCTGCCACCCCCAGGGTGGTGACCATCCCCAGGGTGGAATGGCAACCAACAGGAAGCACTTGACTGACTCCCGTGGGTGTTTGAGGGGGTCCATAATGGTTTGCAGACCAATTTTCTCTCTGTTACTGCTGTAAACTCCCCGTTAGCCATTCCTCCTTCCCAGATTTCTGAATGTTTCAAATTATTTTCCCCAGAGGCTTTGATGGCATTTTTCCAAATTGAATCTCATTTATTTTCTACCTAGGTTTCCAATCTCTCTGGGGCTCTTTGTATTATTTCTCAGTCCACACTGCCGTGTACAATATATCCTAATTTAGTATCGTCTGTGAATTATATTACTGTGCCCTTTAGTTCCTCTTCTGTTTAATGAAGATATTTCCAAGAAAAAAAACCCCACACAACTAAACTGCATTTTATTAAAATAAGAAGGTAGAGTCTTAAAAACTCCTTTGTGGGTTTCCAGTATGAATTCTAAATCTCTTTTGAAGAAATCTTCAGTGTTTTCAAGCAAAATTAAACCCTCCAAACTATCCAAGTTGGTAAAAATGAATCAGTTTTTCAATTAACTGAGACCTCTGTCCCCATCTAGTGAGCTTGGCATAGTGCAAGGGTAACAGAAACATCATCTCTGTCTTTGTAGCAGATTTTTGTTTTTAAACCAGCACCAAACATATGTTTGAATTTCTCAGTAAATTTGTTCACTCTCCCTTCCTGACCTTTTTGGGTTTGCTCTCTGTGGCTGTTCTAGCAAACATGTACACTGTCAGGAATGATGCTGAAGCAGCATATTTTAGTGCAAACTGTGCAGCCTTATTCCTAGGAAGTGATTTTCAAATTCATAATCATGAATATTTGCACTGTAAGGTTGATTCTGCTGTGAGCTTTTTATTTATAAGCTAAGAAGTGCTGCCTGTTGGTGCCAGGCTGGGAGAGCATCATGCCTCTGTGATGGGGAACGAGCCATGCTATGGAAACTTTGTGTCCTATCATAACAGCTCAGATTTCTGACTGTGAATAAGGAAACAGCGTTGGCAAGAGGCAATTTGCTGGAGATATGTATCCTGAAATATTTGCTGTGTAATTTCTAGCAATGAGCAATTTTGTGGAGACTATGATCTGCTTGTGAAGAGAAATAATGTGTAAATTGGATGAATAAATTGTTCTCTGCAAGGGGTTTGCTAGCTCTGGAGAACTTTTCTCTTTGAGAAGTGCTGCAGCTTGCTGATGTCTTCAGCCCTCTGTGTATGGGTGGTTTGACCCCACGTGCAAACTAATTCTGGGAAGAGGCATCTCAAACACTCTGTACACTGGCATGCAGCAACTGTGCTAACCCCCAACAGTCTGTCTCTGGCAGCTTGCTCCCCAGGGACTTATGCCACTCCAGTGGAGGTAGCCATGCTGAGCAGAGCTGTGAGTGTTGCAGGCATTCAACTGAGGGGTCACCAACTGCTTGGAAAATTCCTACTCTCTTTTATCCTCAAGAACATGTGAGCTGTAGGGGTACATGTGAATTGGGATGGGTAGTGCTGGGTATCTTTCCTCAGAGTGCAAGGAGGGTTGGTGCTGGAGGCTGCCAGCTGTCCTCCAGAGTCTTGGCTAAGAGCTTTGCTGCCTGTGTTCCTCTGTGCCCTTTAGGTTGGTATTGCTTTCATTGGGTGTTACAAAATAAGCCTTGTTCTCTGCAGATGTAGGGGCTTCCCAGGGATGGGGAGTCCCTTGTTTCCTGGGGTTGTGCCACCAACCAACCTCCTTGCCACCTCCAAGGGGGATGCTCCAGGTGGAGCCAGCTGCTCGATGCCATGCTGATGTGCAGCAGCTGTAGGAAGTGAGAGGAGCCTTGGGGCTATTCTGGGAAACACCAAGAGAAATTCCCAAGGTTTCTGGAGCAGAAAACTGGCTCAGAGCTGCCTGCTTCTGTGCCAGGCAGGGCTGATGTGGAGCTGGGCATGGAGCCCTCCTAAGAGAAGGATCCAGCAGAAGTGATGCAGAGTCAGGAAATGCTGAGATGAGTGGTGGTGAGTCTAGCCCTGGTGCTTGTGAACTGCAAGGTAGGCTCTAGCTGGGACATCCCTCACATGGCACACATCTGGGTGTGCAAGGCTGATTTGGGGCAGGGGATGTAGGATACCAAATGCCTGTCCCCTGGGTCAGAGAAGATACAACTGTTGCATTGCCTCAGAGAGTTTCAAAGGCAGCAAAGATGAAACTTTGTCTTACTCACCATTACTTTGTGGAAACTTTAGCCCTTGGGACTTTTTCATCTCTGTTTCTGACTCCTGCCTGCAGAGAGGTGCCTGGCATTAAAAAATACCTGTCCATCCTGTCAGTAGGCACATGGTGCCCTTTCATTTCATCTGAGCAGAAGAGAGCCCTATTGCTCATCCCCTAAGCTAATTCCATGGAGCAAAAACCTTCTCAAAGAGAAAGTGTGAAGTGGTAATGTTTGCTTTGGGGCTCCTAAACTAGCACAGGTGAGTGTGAAGAAACTCTGGGTCCAGCAAATTCCTTAGCAGCTTTAGGTCTGTACTTCATTTGTTCTACCTTATATCTTGGTCCACCTTTTGTCACTGAAAATGCCTTTTCTTTAAGTCCTGGCCATGATGGGAGGCTCCAGCTTGGTGGGAGGCATTGCATTACTTAAGCAAGTGTTTAGAGAGAGCAGAGTGTCCTCAGGGACAGAAGTGGCTTTATCCCAGGGGACAGACCCAGACCTGTCCTCCCCCTCCTGTGCTATGGGCCAAATACTGAGTTCTCTGACTGAGAATCCTTCTTCCCCCTTATCAATAACTTTAATCATTTTAATAACGTCCCCTTGCACGGATAGGATTACGATTAGAAAATGTCAGAACCTTGTTATCATCTAATTAGAGTCACATTTCAGCAGAATAGAAAGGAAAATCTTCAAGCACTGCCTTGTGCAGTGAAATGGGAAGAAAGTGATGATTTAAACCAGCTGCGGGCCGAGCCCCGGCTGCAGTCCTGCCTGAGACGTGGGGCACAGCACAGGACAAGGCGATGGGCCCTGCTTGGAGCCCTCTGAAGCAATCAGTTCAAACTGCTCCCAGATCACTTCTGCAAAGCAAAAAACTCCAGCGTGGTCCAGTAAAAACAATCAGGCTGTCAAGTTTGCCATCTAACAGCTGAGGGGGTTAGAGCAGCAACACAACACAAACCAAAATAAACACCAACTCGCCCTGCCAAAAAGCCTTTATCACTCTTCTGGGGAAGAGGGAGGCACTTTCAGATGGATTTAGCTTTTCCCTTTTTTTTTGTTTGTTTGGTTTTTTGTGCTTGAATGTGAGTGGAGAGCTAGGATCTTTTCCTGCCCTTCCCTTTATGCCATTATAGCATTTTGTTCACATAGGAGAGGCTCTTTGTCTGCCTTTTGCAAGGAGAAGGTGGGGAAAGCAGTGAGGACAGTGGATGTGCATGGCCCCTTAACCTGCTGGAAGCTGCCTGGGGTTTGCTTTGGCTTAGCTCATCCTCTGGCCTTTGCAGAGCATCCCATTTGGAGAGAAGGATGCATGGCTGTGGTGAGGGACAGGGCTCTGCAGCGATGCTGGAGTATCCATCTCTCCGTGGCATTTCCTGTGCCTGGTGGAGGGAAGTCTCAGCTCCTCCAGGACCCCAAGCACTGCAACAATGCACAAGCGATATTGCAAAATGATTTGCTGTGTACAAATAAGGTTTCACAAGTGCCACAGCCCAGCCAGCCACAGGGAAAACGATGCATGTACCAGCACCTCAGTCCATCTATGCAGAGCCCCTTTGGCAGCTTCCCCCCTGGGACACTGCCTGCCAGCCTGCCCGAGGAGGTAATGTCTAGCAGCAGGGTGGGACAGCTGGTGGGGAGCTGTAAAACCCAAACCCACTGCAGCTGTGAGCCTGAGCCCCAGCACTCAGAGCTGGGGGGTTCAGTGCTGCTGTCATCCCTATGGGACAAGCAGGTCTGCCTGTGCTTGGCCAGATCCCAGGGTGGGGGGAGAAAAATGGACTGTTTCCATCAAAAGAAGTGCCTGAGCATGCCTCACCTCACTCCATGGGGAGGCACCCCTTGGGGTTAAAAGCAGCCCTGTTTCAGTGCACTGCTGTGGGGAAGCAGCCCCTCAGTTCCCCAGGAGTTTAGCAAACCGAATGCCTCTAAGGGTCTAGACTAGCCACCCTCCCTAGGGCCAACACACCCCACCTTGTAATCCTTGCCTTCAGGAGCCCAGGGAAGGAGCAGGAGGACCATGGCCACCTGTTCTCATGATGCTTACCTTAGGCTGGCCAGCATTACACCAGCGTTTTGTGCTGGCAGCACCTGCTGTGCGGCAGGGCTGGACCCCAGCACTGACCAGCCTCATGTAATAAATAACAACAGTAAAAATAGCTATGGCTGAAGTGGCACTTTACATCCTTGGGATGCTGTAAAACCCCAAGTGCTTAATCACAAGCCACTCTCTTGATGTTTACAGTGAACTGAAAGTTTTAGTCTCAGAGGAAAGTGTGTTTTCTGGTGCCAAGTGCTCCATGTGGCTGTGTCAGCAGCTCTGCTGAGGAACAGGACCAGGCCATACTGGCAGCAATAAAGGCTCAGGTGTCACCCTGGTATGTCAGGGGGACTCTTACTGAGCCCACACCCAGCCCTGCCCTTTCTGTGCTGCCTCTTTGCAGCTGCCTTCCAACTTCCTGACATTTTTGGATTTGCTCTATTTAAGCCCAGGGATAGTTCAGCCATGGCCAGGAAGCCACCAGTGACAGCACTGGCTGTTGAGAGTGGCACTAGGCTGCCCCCTCCACGCCAGAGGTCAGTGGTGGCAACTGTGCCAGGCAGAGCCTCCCTTCTTCCCAATTAGGAGTGCTGCTAAGTTTAAACCAGCTGCTGCCACCAAGTAGGAGCACTTTAAAATGTCACCTGGCCAAAGTGTCTTTGGTGAGAGCTGAGGGTTGAGCGTGAAGTGGAGTCTCCAGTCCCTGACATTTCCTGACAAGGAGAGGTGTACCCCCCCTGCAAGCTGGGATAGGCAGATTTGGGAGAGGAGGCTTTCCTTTGCTCTGGTGTTTTGCAGAGTTTGAGGAGGGAGAGGAGTGGTTCTTTAATCAAAATGAAGACCATCTCTGGTTTAATTTTAAAGCCCGTTAAAATGTTTTGTTCAACCTGATGCAAAGCCTTGCATTTCATTTTGCTTTTTAATTAATTCTGTGATCCTTTAATTAGGCTAATTGCAAAGAAAAAATATTTCTCTCAAAACTGGAAGTCAAAACATTTTAAAGATCATTTCTGCCTCCAAAATGCTGCTTAAAAGCATTAGACATTCTGCTCTCTTTCTAGAAACCCAGGTTAATTTGTGCCTTTACAGAGTCTCCAAATGCCTTGGGAGTTAAACCTAAAGAAGTGCTTTAAAAAGGAGCCCTTGTTCCTCAGAATGTGAGCACTGCATCCTGTGATCCTGGGATGAAAGGGGAGAGGGTCTCATCTCAGAACTTTCCTACTCCTGAAAAGTTCAGAGCACTGGTAGATACAGAGGGAGCTGGAGCCCATTGCAGGGTGAGGGCCCCGTGGCTTTAATCAGTTCAGGAAACTCCAGCAATGCAAAACCTGACACTGCTTGAGTAATTCCTCAGTAAGAGGATGCAACACAGGACCTGGAATGGAGCCTCTTGAGATATTTCCTGCTGAAGAGGCTTTTGTCCCCCCTGTATTGCTTAGCTGCTGCAGCTAGGAGTTTGAAGAAGAGTCCAAACAGAAAGACTTCAGCTTGGTAGCCAGAGGGCTAAGCTCCTGCCAGCTCCAGGTTCAAGCCCTCTTGGTACTGCAAGTATCCAAGATCATCTGACAATTCCTCAGATGTTGCCTTTTTCAGTCAATTAAGAAAATAGAATCACAGACTTTGAAATACATACATGTTTACATAGTATTATGGCCAGTGAATCCCAGTCTGAGGTCCCATGGGTTTCCCAGAGCCATCTGGGCACACCTGAGCTCAATACATTCCTACATGTAGAGGGAAAAAAAAAAATCTCTTTAGAGAAAAGTGTTAAAATTTCAATGGACTGCTGCAGCTGCAGCAGAGCCTCAGGGGACAGATGCTTAGCTGCTGCTCTTGTGCTGTCCCTTGGTACACAAGAATCACCAATAGTAGGATGAAGGAGACCTTTGGACCACCCTGAGACTTAAATGAGGAAACTGTTCATCTGCTGACCAAGGGCAGAGCTTGGGCACAGCAAGATCTCACCAGAAGAGTCCCCTGCCCTGGACAGGTGAGTCTGTACAGGTGTGTCTTCTAGGATACTTTTCTCTGCTTGATCCTCTGCCAAGGCAGCCTCAGCCATGTTGAGGCACTCCTGAAGCTTGTGGTGGGTCTCATTTTCTCAGGCTCCAGGGACTGGTGGCATCTACCTGTCTGATGCCCATTTAGGGAGAACAGGCTCACACGGGCACAGCCAGATACAACTTCCAATGACACCATACCCATAGCACCCATTGAAACACCTTCAGGTGATGGGACAAAGGTGCCATCCTGGGGCAGAAGGACACCTGGCTGATGATGAGCCCATGAGATGAAGGGAAGCTTTGGGAAACTAAAAAAATTACTTGGGAATCTAGCAGCACCTTCAACCCCAGTGGAAGTTATCACAAGGCTGGCAAGGTAGGCTGTTCCTTTTTCTAGATCCTTTGTTGGTGTTTCATATGTATTAAGTTCAGTTTATAATTGACATGCTGAGTAGCAATCCAACTTTGCATCAAGCAAGAAATTTTGTTGGGACACTCAGGAAGTGGGCAATGGAGGAGCTGATGGCTGATGTGTATTGCTTTTTGATTGTGATGTTGAAAGGAGAAAAAGTACCAGACACACCAAGTGCTGTGGGGAAGTTTTATGGTTTGATAGGAAGAGGGAGAGCTGCATTAGCAGGAGATAACTTGATGTTGTGCACAGTGTGACAGAGGCATGCAAACCAGCACCAACCTTCTGCAGGTTCAAAGCAGAGTTTTACTGAATGTGTGCCCTGGATTGACTCAGGCAGTGGGAGCACAGTTCCCTGTGCCACTGACCTGCTCTGAGCCAGCTCCCAGAGGCTTTTCTCCGTGTTCCTATTCCTGGGTGTATTTTCTCTGCTCAGGTGATTAGAAGTCAGCACTCAGAAGCTCAGAATAAAACACTTTCCTTGAGATGGCATTTGCATTTGAAAGGCAGGATGGCTTTTCCAGGGACTTCGCTATTCCACAAACTCCTTCTGGCTCAGTTCTTGCAGTGCTTAATTTGGGGCTCCGTGTTCTGATCCCAGCAACCTGCAGCAGGCTTGAAGCCAGCCTTAATTGTCCTGGTTTGGGTAGTTTGGAGAGCGTCTAGCTCCAGCACAAATTACAGTGCTCAGAGGATGGCTGCAATTTCTGTCCTGCTGTCCCCAGTTCCTGGGAATTCTCATGGCAAGCACCAACTGATATGACTCATGCTCAAAGAAGCCAGATCCACTCCAGCCTAGCATGATATTTTGATTAGTAAGTGGCTGGCATAAGAGCTGAGAGGTTCCTCTGTGTGTGCCAGGCTGCATGCATTATTCCCTCACTGCATCAGGCTCTTGCTCACTGCTGTAGCTTTGGGGAGTAGGTCAGTGTACCATGCTGGGATGCATGCTTGCACTTCACCTGGGCTCAGCAGCTCCTGCTCACCAGCCTCCCTGGCCACCCCAGCAAGGTGCTCCCAGCACTGCTCTCTCTGCAGGACTGGGCTTGGTCCCCATGGGGCAGGTTTGGTTCATGTAAGCAGGGCTTGGGTGGCACAGCCCTCGTGTTATCACACATGAATTTTACAGCTGAAGGTTGGGCTTTGTCTGCGTAGAAACCCGGTCAGCTTTGCAGGAGTGTGACTTAGGTCCCCAGACGTGTGGGCAAGATGGGAAATTGCATAGGCTCACACCTATATATGTATGTGAGAGCTGAGATGTGCTTAGAAATGCATGCTTTTATCAGCTGTGCTTACTGCTGAGGATGCCTGGTTAATTTATCAACTGAGAAGCTCCATCTCGATAAAAGTCTCATTTCCATATTCTTTCCAGATGGTCAAGATGCCACAGAGACAGTTTCTAAGTAAATAACTTACTTCTTCATGCAACCTACCATCAGCCTTCCAACTAGGTGCCCCAGATGGCTGGAGAGCCTGAGATGGTACCTGGGTCGTGAAGGGAAGCACTGAGTTGCATGAATAATAGAACTGGTACGGCTGCAGCATGGAGAGAAATGCTCCCCATCTGCAGCTCCGGATCTAAAGAGCTGCAGTCCCTTCCTCCTGTGCAGGCACTAAGGATGGAGATGCCCTGGAGCCAGCCTCCCCAGGCAGAGGTGGCTGTGCTGGCTGCTGCCTTGCCAGGCTCAGGGGCAATGCAAAGCTCCTGCTCCTGTCCAGCAGAGTTTTCTTTTCACTGCTGCCTGCTCGCAAGTTAAACCCAAAATATTAGAAGCGTTTAATTATGCTGATGCTTTCCCAGCAGATTAAACAAGAGGATAAATAGACTACAGCGTGTTATTTTGGATTTGATTTTGGTTTTGAAAGAAGGGAGGAAGGGAGGCAGGAGGCTGCAGCTCCTTGGCAGCTGTCACACGTATTGCTTTTGATGGTGTCAGTTGTGTCTGTTAGGAGTGTTCCTCTTGCTGCTGTCAGCATTTTCTGGGGGAGGCTGAATTCATTGATACAGTCTGTTTGCTGTCCACATATTCACAGTTCATGTGTTACATTTTACATAAAGTAAACTTAGCAAGGGGAAAACTAATTCTGCAATTCTTCAAAGCTAATGTACAGTAAATATATTCTGACACTGACAGGTATTTCTTATTAAATAGCTCTGAACTGCAGTGCTAGGTTTTGCTTAAGTGGCATTATTCTCCCCGAGCAGAGACAGTTCATTTATTAGTCATTCTGAAAACCAAATAACAAATATTATTCTCTAAGCAAACTAAACAAACCATTTAAAAGGGGCCTGTCTGAAATGATTAAAGTACAGTGTCTGAAAAGCAGCTGACATTTTAGTGCCAAAATACCATATGGAGACTCAAGTGCTTTATTAGCATCCTTTGACCTGAGCTGCAAAATCTCCCTACACCTCTGAGCACAGCAGAGCAGCCTTCCTGTGTGCAAGGGAGAGCAGGGAGGCAAAGCTTTCTGCCAGTTCTTAAGATGTCATTTTGGCACCCTGAAGAGTGAGGTGCAATAATTGAAGGGCTGAATGTGAGCAGATTTTTTCCATTTTTGCCAGAAAGATGCCATAAAATAATTCAGCAAAAAAGTGCATGAGCTTTCCATTTACACCATAAAAAATAAATACATAGTTTTTTTTGTCTTGCCTTCTTACAGCTCTCTCTTTTTCTCTTAACTAAATATTTCCTTTCTTCTGAGCATCAGACATTATTTCTAGCTTTCAGGCATGCAAAATGAAAGAGTGCATGCACTTTATATATATTTATTTATGGTCTACATGGGGCTGCTTTTGTGTATCCCCAGCTCTGCTCTGAAGATTTCCTTCACGAGCAGGAAAACAATTTTGTACTGCAGGTCAGACAGAATAACTGATACTGCTGTGTACAGATCTCTGCTCACTGGAGAGGCTTATTAAGCCACAGCTGGGTAAGAAAAAGGCTGTTCATTCACAGCAGGACCATAAAGATACAGGTAAGCACTCACACAGCCACCGTGCCAGGCACTGGTGGGAAGAGCCTAGTGAGCACCAGGGAGCCACAGGATGCCAGGAGATGCTTGCCAAAAGAGCTGCTCCAACGACCTGTTATAAATCGTTTGGTCAATCATTCCCAGCTTGTTCTGTGCACAGAATGCTTGGGATATCGACTAGGTTTTTTTTATTATTATTATTTCTCAAATAAATATTTTCCTTACTTGTAAGAATTCATCAGATAGTGAGAACAGAGAAGTTTTAGCTTGAGGTTTGTTCACACAACATCTCCTGCGAGAGTGTCCTTGCTGGCTCTGAAGCAGGGCAGCTTGAGTTGGCAAGGATGAAAATAATTTAGAAGGTATGTGAGGAGTTTAATAAAAAACTAGCAGATACTGAGCTGATGTATGTTATTAACTTGCTTCTCTGGGATTAGGTAGGTCTGGGTAAATGAGGAGGTATTGGTCCAGGTTTGCTTTCTTTCAGTGTTGTCCCAGTGACGGGGCATTACGTGTCTTTGGGGATTAGCCTCATCACATTACATCACCAGGGTAACAATGTGCGTGCTGATATCATTCAGGACATTTGCTCAGGTGCAGAGTTTCTGGTGTGAGCTGATGTTTCTTCCCCCCATTAGCATCCTGGGCCTGCCGAGACAAGCAGTGCGTTCCCAGGCTCCCATCCATCAGTACTCTCCTCTCCCTGGCAGGGAGTGGGAGATCCCTGCAGTCATTCCCTCCTGGCAGACAAGAGCACATGGATGGCATGTTCACAGCTGGCACCAGCAAGTGCTGTAAGATATCAGGAGCTCTCAGAGTTGCTCTGTGGACAGATGAAATGGTTCAATATGGTGCTTTAAATAGCTCCTCTTCGGAGAGAAAGAGAGAGAGAGAGGGTCAGAAAGGCACATTGGCCATGGCACTGATGTTGCATAGTGATGACCAAGTGATGATGTGAAGAGCAGATGTGTTTTGCACTCTCAAAGGCTCTACTGCTGGTAATGGCTGTTAGGGAAAATGCAAGCTGATATATTATTGCAGCTCAGTAAGGGGATGCAAGGCACCTACATGGTAGGGATAGACATAGTTGGGGTCTGGGGGAAGTGCAGCGCAATGGACTCTGGAAAGCAGCCTGTGCCTCTGGTGCCGCTGCTGCTTTCCTGTGATGGTGCCAAGTCCCTGTGGCCTGTTTCTTTTCTCGTGGCAGGTTGCAGGTGAAGTGATGGCCCATTCTGGTGACAGGCACTGGAACAGCCGTGGCACCCACCAGCACTGTGAAGGAACAACTTTGTTCATGTGACATAGAGAGCAAATATTGCTAATGAGGAGCCCAGGCTTTGGTAACCATGGCAATTTATGTTCCAGAACATAGGAAACAAAGTCAGAGAAGGGGCCAATCCTGCTACCTTCCCTGCTCCTACATGGTTTGCAATGCAGGGCATTGCCAGAGGAGTACTGGATCCAGCAGCAGCAAGGAGTGCAAAAAACTGGTGAGCAGCAGCAGCTCATGGGGCTCATTCCCCTCCCCACCACTCCCAGGAGCCCATCCTGCTCCCAGAATGCTACCCTCCCACTCCCTGCTCCATGGCAGGATGAGCTCCCTCCAGCTCCAGTCTGGACAAACACCAGCTCTTGCAATAGTCATGGAACCATTTGCATCCCCCAGTGCAGATACAAGTGTTCTATTTTGATACACTGGGCCTAAAGCAAGGCTGGGGTTTGGACCAAAAGCATCATTTCCCAAGAGAAGACTGGTCTTGGTTCAATGAGCAGATAGATGTACCTGGCTGCATCCCTGGGTCTCAGGGCATCTCACCCAGGTATCCTCAGAGGAACCTTAAATCCAGGCTTTGCCCATTCCCCCTGGGCAGCCAGGGAAAGCTGAGCTGCTGGTAGAGGAGGAGTGGGCATGGAGAAGTGTTTCAGTTGATGAGGCCTTAGGGAAATGTGCTGGTGAGGGAGAGTCTAGTTATAGCAAGGAGAGGCTTCACCTTAATTAAACTGCAGGCAGGGCCACTGGTGCGGAAACCTGACAAGGTGTGGGGGGATAATTTCAGCTGGAGAAGGCAATGAGATGCTATGGAGCTGTCAGATCAGTCAGAGGCATCTGTCTGAGGCAGCAGTGAGTGCCAGTGATGGAGGCAGGGAGCACAGGCAGGGCCACCTGCTGCTGAGGAGTGCAGTGGAGACCAGGGGTGCATCAGCAAGGGAACAGGGGTGTGAGACAAGGCAGGGGAATGAAAAGAGACAAATAGTAAAATAGTAAAGCAACATAGGCAACAACCTAGACAGGTTTATAACTGGAGTGAAGTTTAGGAAGCAGATGCATTAGAATCATAGAATATTTGGGGTTGGAAGGAACCTCCTTGCAGTTAGATCCAGTTGCTCAGAACCCTGTCCAACCTGACCTTGACTGTTTCCAGGGATGGGGCATCTACCACCTCTCTGGGCAATCTGTGCCAGTGTTTCATCATCCTCATTGTAAAAAATGTCTTCCTTATGTCTAGTCTAAATCTTCCTCTTTTAGTTTAAAACTACCACACCTTCTGTATCACAACAGGCCTTGCTAAAAAGACTGTGCCTGTCTTTCTTATAGGCTCCCTTTAAGTACTGAAAGGGTGCAATAAGGTCTCCCTGGAGCCTCTTTTTCTCCAGGCTGAACAACCTCAGCTCTCTTAGCCTGTTCTCATAAAGGAGGTGTTCCAGACCCCCGATTATTTTGGTGGCCTTCTCTGGAGCCAGTCTAGCAGGTCCATGTCTTTCCTATGTTGAGGATCCAAACAAAACCAAACAAAAAAACTCCAAGGCTTTGACACAGTGCAGGCTTCTAACACAGTGCAGGAGGAGGAGTAGCCACCTGCTCTCCTGCAGTGCTTGTGCCATACACAGAAGATTTTTCAAAGATGCCAGGAGCAGGGAAGGGTTTGCCTGATGCCTGTGGAGATGTGCTCCCCTGCCTGCAAAGCCAAGGTCTTCCTCCTCAAAGCACTCAGAAGACTCCTCTCCACGAGGCAGGCCTGGCTGGCTGGGAATTTGCTTTTCCCTGTTCGACCCAGCCCCCTCCAGCAGCACCCCCTGGTTTCTCTTCCCACTGCCCTTTGCAGGATCAGGCCTGTGTTCCCCTGTCTCTCCTACTCCTCTCTAACCTCATTCATGTTTATAAGCTGCAGGAGACCAGCTCTGGTGGAACAGCTTAGTTTTTTAAATGTTCTCCTTTTTGATGAAGTCAGGGTCTGGGAAGTCCTTGAGGACTGCCTCAAAGGAAGTGTTAGGTTTATGTGCAGAATGAGGCAAAAAAGTAATCATCTCATTTTACTCTCTTTGGAGCAAGAATTACCCTTTCTCTGCTTGGCTCCCCTCCTTCCCCAGGGCTGGGAAGAGAAGAAAAGCACCCTGTCTCTGCCACCATCTGTTCCCAGAGGCTGTAATGTTATTCCCTTTGAGCGTGGCACATCCTGAGACCCACAGATGTCCCAGGATCTCTCAGGAACTGATTCCAGTTAGTCTCTCCAAGAGCTCTCAGGGCCTGGGAGTGGTTCTCACCCCATGCTGAGGCAGCCCTGGCCACTGCCTTGGCTTCTGCCATCAGCAGTTTGTGCCTAAGGACCCCCTAAACCCCACCTGGTAACCCAGGCACAACCACTTTGGCAGGAGTTCTGCAGAGAAGGACCTGGGTGCCCTGGAGTTGTTTAGCCAGAGGAGAGAAGACTGTGAAGGGATCTTATCAATAGCTGAAGGGCAGATGTCAAGAGGATGGGGCCAGACTCTTTTCAGTGGTGCCCAGTGACAGGACAAGGGGCAATGGGCACAAACTAGAACACAGGAGGTTCCATCATCTATCTCTTAGGGTGATGCTGTAAAGGGACATTTACAGATAAGCACCCCGGGTTCCTGCAAGGGTCTGGTGGCCATAGCAATTCCCAGTGCTGCCTCCATGCTTCTGGCCATCGAGGCTGGATCCCCCAACCCTGTGTGAGTGAGTGGGCTGCCTGCACCAGGGAGAAATGCCCCAGCCTTGTGCAGGGCTCCAGGCTCTGCTGAAAGCATTCATCATACTCTTGTTACCTGAGCACATATTTTGGCAAGCTGTTGAGCTTCGCTCCGACTCAAGGAGCTGACAGCTCTCAAGTACATCCCAAGGATGAATAAAAAGTGACAGAGCAGGTAGTGATTTCTGCAGTCAGCCAGAGTCTCTGCACAGACAGGCTCAAAACCACCTCTCTGCCTTAGTGGCCAGAGGACACCTGTCATGGCCACTTGACCTGCAGGCAGATGGTTACTCTCTGTCTAACACACTAACTTTTGGGGCTTGATAGGCACTTTTAAAACAAAGATAGATGGTGAGCCCTTGCTGGGGCAAGGAGGCAGCACTCAGCAGCTGGATGCTGGCATTAGGGCATGCAGGGCACATTGTCAGGGAGCACAACCTGTGTCTTTTATTGGGGGCAACTCGGTAACTCCCATCCACGTTATGCAAGCCCAAGGTTGGCAAGACAAGGTAGGAAGTGTTTGAGAAGCTGAATGGAAGAGCAGGAGCATGTCATCGGGCTGATGTCATCCACCTGTGATGTCACCACTGTCATCTTTGGCAGAACACTTCCAGTGATAGCAGAGCTTCTGCGGTCTGTCTGCCAGCCTGGCACTCACTCTGTACAGCGTAGTTAAGCTAATATATTAATAGAATGGAAGCCAGGGCCTGGCTAATGTTCTTCTGTGACAGGCAAATGCGGAGACAAAGCAGACACTTCCTTCAGAAGTACTGCAGGATGCTATTAGCCAGCACAAACTCGCATCCCATTAGTGCCATCGCTGTTAGGCAATGCCGAGTCATTTGCATTTTAAACGAAGCTCCAGACCAGCAGCTAGGGTCAGCTCCAGGAAAGCTGCAAGTCTTCACTAGGAGAGACTTGGGAAGGGGTCCGAAAATACCCTGCTAGCGAAAACAGACATCATGTGGGCTCAGCTTTTGTGCCAATTGCAAAGCCATACCTTCAGAGGTGACACAGGACAAAAGCATGTGAGATGCTGGCAGGGCTCATCTCTGCCAGGGTCTCTTCCAGGGCAGTGGTGTTCATAGAATCATAGAATAGTTGGGGTTGGAAGGGACCTCTGGAGATCATGTAGTTCGAACCCTCTGCTATGTGCAGTTACACCTTCCACTAAACCAGGTTGCTTAAAGCCCCATCCAACATGGCCTAAGCTGATGCTCCCTCCCAGCACACAGTCATGCCCTGCTCATGTAACCCATCAATGACTTCAATGAGGCCTGTGAGATGGCCCAGCAGGGAAGGAACCTGCCAGCCCCAGTTGCAGGGACAACTCCTGCACATCTACATCACTTACAAGGAGAACGTGCTGCCTGTCTCAGCTCTTCAAGCCCTGAAACTGCCAGTTTTCCATCCCTAGCCTTACATGACAATCTTAACAAATTATGGCATAAATATGCCAAGGGAGGGAAGGAGGCTTTCACAGAGGATTGGGAATGTGAGAAAGCAGGGAATGTTTTTTTCATCAAAGGGGAGCTCTATTCATTTGAGCAGACAGTGCAGCAGAAGCAAGGAGTTCAGAGGCATTGGGAGGGAAGGGGCACCACAGACAAAAACCAAAGGGCTAATTGTGTAAGGCTGGTGAGCTTTGGTCTGAGCCACAAGTGTGCTAATGGGGAGGTTGCTTAGATACAGTGGTGATGATACCTCAGCCACCTCAGGTAAGGAAGGGAAAGCCAAGTGTAAGCAGCAAGGCTGAAGAAGGGTCATTAAAGTTTTCCCTAAAGATGCTTAACTAGCAGTGGGAGGAAATAAATAAGGAGGAAAAGTTGGTCTAAGTACCAGGGAGGAAGCCAAGCTGTTAGGAAGATGGTTTATTTGCTGCTTGAACCTGTCTCTTGTCACTAATTTCAAATGGAGACTTCTGCCTAATGTGGTTTCTCCAGCTTTCAGGCATCCCTGGCTTTATCCTCTCTCTGCCACTGTCTCATTTAGTTCCTTCCTCTTGCAGGCAAATATTTGTCAGCTCTGGTGTGTAGGACAACCAGTGCAGCCAGGGCAGCTGTTTGGGTGCCCATGGATGGGAACACTCATGTGCCATCTGCTCACTTGCTTCTCAAGCTTTGCAGAAAGAGCAGGCAGGTAGCTTTGTGACTTTTCCTCTGTCAACAAACATTGCCCAAGCTGACCTGAGCCTGAAGTCTACAGTACATGTTAACACGAAATCTTTAAGGAAGCTTTGCCTGTGTGCTGGTCCCATCCAGCGCTTGGCAGTAGGCAGGGAGAAAATCAGCGGCAAGTAGCACTGACAGCTCCAGCCCCAAACAACAGTTAGGAGGAGAATTATTTTAATGAATACATTTCCTTTCAATTGTATGCGAATAGTGAGATCCCATTAGAACGGGGAAGCAATTAGAGCTAATAAAGATGAACGCACAGCACTGGGTGCATGTGGAATAACAAACAGCGAACAAAGGATTCAGGAGAGAACTGACTCTAATCCAAATAAATGAGCAGTGATGAAAGGGAAAGCAGCTCGGGTCTCCTGCTGTGAGACATGCTTCCTCCTCACCGGCTCCCTGCTCACGCTTCACCTTGTTGTGGCAGGGAAAGTCATGCTCAGGGCTGGACATGGAGGCAGCTGGTCAATGGGACAGTCCCAGCCTGAGAAGCATTGGAGGGGTGGAAGTGGTCCGCAAGGCTGGAGCAGAGAGAAGAAGCTGAATTGGGAGGCTGGATGGAGCACATGCCTTTTCCCATCTTCTGTTTGGCTATTGGTGGTGATCACATGCCAGAATTAACACCCATGATCACAACAGGCATGTGACTAGCCCCTAACCATCAGTGCTATGGTGAGGTGGAGTGTGGAGGAAATACTAGCCTCTTCACAGTAGTGTATTTACACAGTAGGCTCACAGGAAAATTGGGTAAACCAATAATTACCCAAGGATATTATTGGCTTTGGGGGAGTTAATAATAATTAGTACTCTTCCTTTTTTTGGGCTCCTTACAGGAGAAATCTTTTATAATCTGCAAAATACAAAGGACCCAAACCACCAAAAACATGTGGCTTGGATAAAAAAAACCCACTGAGTCTTTCTGCTGGCAGAGTCCAAGGGTGAAAAAAAAATCACCCAAAGACACTGGGGAGCCAGACAAATAAATAATAATGGTGGTAGTAATAATAATAACAACAACAATAATAATAATGATAAAGAGGTTTTTATATCTGAAAACAATCTCATGTTGGGACTGCATTTTCCCCAGTCTGTCTAGCTCAGTTGAGCCAGAGATAAATGTAGCCCTGACACTTGACAGACTTCCAGGCCCGCATGGGATGCTGCAAGCTGCCCTGCTGTTCCTCTCCTGGCACTGACAGCTCCTGCTTTGCTTTCTAGCTTCTGCTTTCGATGGCAGCACAGCACTCCCTCTTCCCAGAAACAGATATTATCTGTCATCTCTCACTGCATTGTATTTGCAGTATCTCCGTGCCTCTGTGTGCTCCCTGGTGCCTGTGAGCCAGCAACTGTGCACCACGGAGCACCCCTGGGGCTGCAGTGCCATGGCCAAGGCTGTGACCACTGCTTTCCACCTGCACCTGAACTTGGGGCTGAGCACCCAGCCTGCTCACCAGCACCATGTGGGACACAGCAAGCCTTCCTGCCCACCAGCTTGCTGCCCACCACTCCAGGAACAGCCTTTTCTGGGTCAGTGCTGCCTGACAGTTTGGGTTAAATGGGGTGAATTTGTTTTGAGATGTGCTGGAAAAGGGATGTCCCCCAAGCCCATGGCCTCCTGGCTTGCTGCTGCCTGGAGGAGAAGGAGAGTGAAGGATCAGAGACATCAGCCAGATGATATGTACTTGAAATTGATGTGTGTGACCAGCCACATGAGCCCACTACCAGTATGGGATGCTAGAAGAGAAGGCAAAGGAGGGTGCCCGATTTCTGCACAGGCATTCAGCCTCCATCCATCTCAGCCTATGAGAGCTATCACCTCCCCATGGGTCCCCCACCTCCAAGCCGAGTTCAAATCTCAGCAGCTCCCTAAACTTCTTTAAGATGCAGCTTTGTCTGTCACTCCTGCAGCTCCTCCTCTCCTCTCCATTACTGAAGTATTCTCCTCCCTGCTCCTGCCTCTCAGCACTCAGCCCTGCCCTGCTCCCGTGCAGCCTTTGCACGGGCCCTCGGTGCAGAGACCCTCCGTGCTACTGCCCGCGTTCTCCACGCTGCCTGTTCTGCCCTCTCCCTCTGCCCGCGGTGGCTGCTTCCCCGGCACGTAGGATGTTGGCTGCTTCTCCCTCCACGGGCAACCTTCAAACGCTTAGAAATCACCAGTGAAATCCCACCTTGCCCCAAGCTGGCCCATAAATCACGACGTTATAAAAATAAAACAGTTTTGTGCGTGCATGCACATTTCAGGTTGCCTTTTAAACCTGAACTTGTTTCTCACACGTTGGCAGAAGAACAGAGGGGAGTTGGAGTCAGAAGGCAAGCTTGAAAAATAAACCCATATTTCTCTCTTGCTGCTCATGAAGAGCTCCCAGAGGGAAACAGAAAAACAGGGCAGGAAGAGGCCCTGGAGGGGTCAATGTGTCCATTCCCCAAAGCAAGAGCAAGCTCTTCCCTGCAGATATCAGGCAAGCTTGTGCCCCAAGACTGGGGTGATGGGAGTATGCACTTGGTACCTGCAGTCCCTTGCTTCCATTGCTCTCCTGATTTTCCCATTTCTCCCTTTTTCCCTGCTTCCATGTGGTCTTGTGTTCATCTCCCTGCACCCATCCCATGCCTCTGCGAGGGCTGTATCCCCACCCAGGTGCTGGGGGGACATCCCCCTCGTGCCAAGCCCTGCCCCAGCCATGCCATGTGCTCTCTGCTTCTGCGTAAGCCACCCACAGAAGAGGCTGAAAGCTGTGCTGTCTTAAGCCATAGTTTAACATAATTAGACATCCTGGCTTGAGGGCAGTAATTACTTTTATAATCCTTAAACATATTTTAAAAAAAAAATAATTGCCTCCCAATTCAATACCTTTCAAAAATCCTTTTAAACGGCACTGCCTTCTTCAAACACAACCCAGCCAACAGTAATTACAATGAATTATTCTAAGTTCTAAAAAAACATATAGAAATTAATCTGTGTGCAAACAGCTAACCATTCCTTGTTTATCCTTCCCTTCTGCTGCTTCCTAGCTCCCTGGCTGCAGCCCTGCCCTTCACTCACTTCCCAGCCCACTGCCCACACTGCCGGACAAGGGCTACCAGCCTTGCCACCCAGAAAAGCAGCTGCCTTCTGCTGCCCAGCCCTGGGAGACAGGTATAAAGCTCATAACATCAGGGTTGGGCTGGAGGCAACCACAACCAGCTGCAGCCAGGGCTTTGCAGTCTTGGCTGCATTTCAGAGCACGGCCACAGGCAGGCATTGCTGAATTTACCAGCTTTTTAGGCAGAGCTTTGCACTGACCTGCAAGGCAGAGGTGGTATGAACACTGGCCAATGTATTTGCTCCTCAGCTGGGATAAATAAGGCATAATTCTGCTCAAATCAAAGGCGGGAGCATGATTCACAGCAGCTGAGAATCTGGCCAAGAGTGTCAGCAGCACGACAACACCGTAATGTTTTCATTATGCATTGTTTTTTTCCAAACACTTAAAAAATTATCTAGGAATTACTCACACGTCCAGTAATAGTTGCCAGTCTTGGGTGTTTAGGCAACAGTTTCTTGAGACGGCAATGGGATTGCCAAAGCTTTAGCCACCACCTCTTCCACTCCTATGTGCTTCTCCTATCACTTCTGCACTCCTCCTCCTCCATGTACACAGTCCAGTAACCTCTTCCTGACAATCTCCAGATCCACAAAATTGCTCACTTGGAATTTTTCAGTAAATAGAAAATTGCTTTGCTCCTTTCTCTCAGGACAGCACAGAAAATGAATCCAAATGAAAAAGCAAGGAGTGTGTATCTGGTAGACATAAACAGTGCAGGAAAGGCAATTCTGCTTTTCAGCCCTGCTGCAGAGCAAATGACCTTGGAAACAACAAAAAGCCTGGGGTCTGAGCACAACGGAGAGTGGCACAAGCTTTTCTTTGGGGAAAGGCTGAAAAGCAAAACCCAGAGGGACAGATATATTGATGTGCAAGTCCTCACCAGCTGAAATATCTGTGCTTGGGTCTGCGGCTCACAGCGGAAGGGGGAAAGAACTAATTAGTCCCTTCAGCCAGCTCCCGGTGTTCCTGGGGCTCAGTGCCCAAACCACTCTCCTCCCCTCTATCGTCTGCTCATGGTGTGTCATCCCTGGGTTTGGAAAGCCTTCCCCTGGCCAAGGCAGCAGGACAATGCCACATGGCTGGCGGCAAGCAGCCCTCTCCACCCCAAATTCAACCACCCCACGACCCTTTGCAAACAATGAAAACACGACAAGGAGATCAGGGCAAATTTGTGGCTAGGGAAGGGAGGACAGGCTAAATTTATAACTAATAATTCTAATTACACATCAAACCACTGCATCAAAATATGACCAAATAGAAAGCATCTGTCAGGCTCCCAGCTCAGCTCCCCACCAGCACGTTGCAGCCAGTGGCATCACCCACATGCACCCATGGCACCCAGCAGCAACAGCTCCATGGGCTGACTCTCCACAGAGGGGTTGGAGGAGAAACAAGGAGGGAGAATGAGAGGGGGGATCGTTTATGTTAGCGGGAAAAGCTTCTTTTGCTGCTGGAGCTGCCAAGGGGTTAGCACATAAAGCATGTCTCCAGCACCCAGCATTGCTCCTGAACCGCTGCCACCATGCAGCTCTGTCTGCACTGGGTCCAGCAGGCACTGCCAGTGCCAGCACCAGTGGCTCATCAGGTCATTGTGTGTTGCCAGCAATGAAAAGAGGCAGGTTTGGGTTGGTTTGGCTTTTTTGTCTTTCTGCATTTCTTGTTAGAAATGTTAGAAAATTAAAAAGGGAGGGGGGAAAAGAGCGAGGGAGAGAGAGTGAGAAAGAAAAAGAGAGGAAGAGAGAAAGAGAGAAAAAGAGAAAGCGAGAAAGCGAGAAAGTCCACAGTAGGCAGCCAGCAGAAAAGATGTATTTAAAAAACAGAGGGTCTTGGAAAAGAGCAAAAAAGCACTATGTGCACGCTGTGCTCAGCATGATTTGCTAGGTACCGAGGACACAGTGCCTGCCTGCACCAGGAGCAGGTCAGGGCTCTGCGGGGAGCACAGGGGTCCTGGATAAACCTTCACCCCACTACAACTGCCCCAGTGATGCTTTGCCAACCAACTTATCCAATACAGGGGATTGAAACCTGCTTGTAATTTCAAGAGAGCCTGTAGATCTGAAATAATCCCAGTGTTCATTGTGTTAGCACTGCTTTTTAAGCCCTGGCTGCTCCCAGGCATAGCAGGGGACTGGGTCCCCAGTCGGTGAAGGCGAGTGGAGGCCTGGCTGCTGGGACAGCTGAGCGAAAGCAGCTTGCCTGGCTGTGAGTAAACCACAGGCTTAGGTTTCATCAGCGTTGGAAGGGGCAAAGCAGTTAGCCATGGGGTCTAGACAGCTGAGAAATGCCCCGGTGACCTACCCACGTATCTCCCAGTGTGACGTCTCCCTAAATCTCAGAGCTTGTTAACTCACTTGCATTTTTATTTCATAACAAACTATTTAATCTGAGCTTTGGAGTCACAGCTTGCCCTCGCAAAAAGCAGTGGAATGATGAGGAGAGGAAAAGGGAAAAGTAAACCCCACCTGTTTCCTGTTTTTATTTCCCCCACCCCAACTTTATTTTTTTAGTGTTCCCTGGTTATTTGGGAGCTCCTGCAACTTGTCCAGAAATACCTCTGCTCGTTCAGTGGCATTTTGGAGCCCAGGAATTTAAGGAGGGCTTAGTAATTCCTAACACAGCTTTCAACCAGATAAACGTTGGTGAAGGTAGCTTGCTGCTTGCTTAGTTAGCATTTCTACTACCCTTTGTGTCTCTCTTCCTCTCTCCTGACCTGCCCCTTGTCCACTCCATGCCCAGGGAATGGGGTACCTGGCTTGTCCTTTACTGTGTGGTGTGCATGGGAGTAGCACAGACATTTGGTGCATGTGTGGCAGTGGTGGCAAGGTCCAAATGCTCCCTCAGACAAATCCTCTGAGCAGCTTCTGCAGACTTCTGTGTCTCTGCTGGGAGTTTTGGGGGAAAATTTCCATGATGCTTCACTGGAAGGGAGAAATGCCTGGCTGCAGGACTGGTCTGAAGACCTTAGCTGGGAGATACAGGTTTCATCTGATTGATGTCAGGGTCCACTGGCACTACTGGGATGGTGCTTTACTGCCCATCATGTGATGTGAGCAGCACTCATTTTGGGAGAGGATTTTTCTAAGCTCTGCACGTCTCAGTAAGAAGCAGCCAAAATTCTCCGTTAGAAAGATTCCCTGAGAAAACAGTCAGGATGGAAAACCACCCCAGGAAAGCACGTATCACCTTTCCTGCCACAGCCATCGATACCTCAGCTGGCTGAGTTAGCAACGCAGTGAGAAAAATGTTTGTGAGATGCTGCCCTGCTACCTAGAAACCCGTATACATCTCCGATATGATCTGTACTGCTCGCCTTACAATCAACCAATATATTTTAACTACGACCTGAAATGTTGCAAAAGAACCTTTTGAGTAAGTCTCTTTGGTACACTACAGATACGTCAAGGCTGATTGTTATTGTACATGTCAGGGCTGTTGAAGTGTGGGATAAAGAAGGCCATTGTGCTCCCACAGAGGGGACAGCTTGGATGATTAATGACTGCTCCCTCAATTCTCTGAAGAAGAGATGGAAGTCGGATAAGGCCTCTGCTGGCGGTAGGGCAGAGCACCAGAAGACATACCCAGAGCAAAAGAAAGGACAGGACTCTGTGCGGCAGGGCAGGATCCGTGGGCAGCGGCATGCCACAGAGCCAGCAGCTTGCTGGATTGGCACAGGGCTGGGGAGGGGCTGCTAACACTGGGGCTTGTGTTTGCTCCTCTCACCACCTTTGCTAATGTAGGCTTTCTTCTCATAGCTTTTCTGCCTCATGGACTAGTGGCTGTTGGGAAGGTGGATGCATGTCCATTGAGTAAGGCGAATGGCAAAAAATCAGGGAAATTGCTAATTGATCTTTGCCGAACTCACACGGTGACTTTGTTACTTATATTTTGAGCCTCTGCATAAATACCTCCTGGTCTAATTCTAAGGCGTGCCAAAGTAAATTACATTTAGTTTGCCTTAAATAAACAATGACTCTTCCAGGAAAGGTTTGTCTCTTCTGGGCACTTGCATCATTTATCATTGCTCCACTGTTTTGAGTTGGCTGCCCTTTTAGGGTGAGATGTCTCTTGGTTTTAGTGTGTGCACAACCATAGAGAGGACAAGGTCTTACCCCAAGAAAAATGTACTGAGAAGATGTCATTACAGCTAATGAGAGTCCAGGCAGCTGCAGCTCATTAGCGACTGCCTGGGGCCAATTGTAACTGAGACCTTTAAATATACATCATAGTCAAATAAACAACATCATATTCGATCTGCAAAGTCTCTATCAGTTCCTCCCCAGTCCTTATCGTTCAGCCTTACATTTTGCTGAGAAAATGTTCCCTGTTCAATAACAAACCCAGAAGCAAATGAGACCATCTCACTGAGGAGCAATGTGCTGAGAAATGGGGGTGGGTGGAATGGTCTCTTCTTCTCACAGCTCCATTGATTGCAAGGGTAGGAGACACGTGGGGCTCGAGCTCTCTACTCTGCCCACAGGACAACTTAGAAAACAGGTCAAAGATGCTGTGAAGATGCTGAAGACAGGCACGTTTTAAGTAGTGAGTAAGCAAATTTTTTTTTCTCTGGTTCCTTTCTTTGACTTCAGGACATGACTTACCATAAAAGAAAATGAGAGGTTTCTGACACTACATTTGTTGTCATTACAAAGCATTTAGTGAGGAATTACAGATATACAAGTGAGAGGATTTCCTCCTTGATCAGCAAAGCCCCTGGCAGGGCTTCCAAACCCCCCCCCCCCCTCCCCCTGTGGGCCGGCCCCCCCCTGCCGGTGCCCCTGGCNCCTGGCAGGGCTTCCAACCCCCCCCCCCCCTTCCCCCTGTGGGCAGGACCCCCCCTGGCTGTGGCCCTGGGCAGGCTGCAGACTCCCTCCTGTCCTCACCCCACGTGTGATTATTAAGTTCTTATCGCAATAAGGAGTAGGTGACACTGGGCTGCTTTCCAGGGAATGCTGCTCCCTTAATAGGCCATTATACCTCAGTAATAAGGGCTAAACTCTTCTGGGGGCATTTAGTCATAAATTAAGTAAAATAACACCACTGATCCCTCCTTTCTCCCAGCCCTTGCTAAGGGAGGATGATGCTGTCCATGGATCTCTTCCTCTGCTGGCTTCTTGAGGTTGGTGGAGGGGGTGCACAGAACTGCCAGGGTGGGCCAATGTCCCATCCCACTGTCTAGGCCATGTCAGGGTACCCATACAGAATGTAGATAATAATAAAATAAACTGGGGACAGGCTGTGGCTGGGTTCATTGACTCCCAGCTCAAGAGCTGGCTCCCAGCTGAGGTCTCTGCACCCTCCGTTGACAAAGGGCATCTCCAGTTCTTGTCTTGCTGGGGCCTGGGAACAAGGTGGCTCTTTCCATGGGTGTCTGTCTGCCTTAGGACACAGTGTCACAGTCAGACTAATCCCTGGGAAGGGGCCATGACAACAGCACAGACACCACCTTAACTGGAATTGCTGTCTTTGGGCAGGAGGGTGCCATCTTCTGCAGCTACACCATGGGGTAGATACCAGCCTGGATGCATCAGACCCAGAGACCCAGCTGTTTTCTGACTGTTGGCCACAGCTCAGCTGGAGAGGCTGCAGAAGCCAAGCAGCATGGCCCATGCCATCATCAGGGTACCAAACCCTTGTAACATCCCAAGCAGGACAGCCATGTGCACCCTGCCAACTGGATGGGTCTCTGCCAAGCCACATTTTGCAGAGCTACTCAGTCCAGCCCAAAGCTGTGTTAACGATGTTCCACTCCCTAGCATCATTTTATTCACTACTGTGGATCTAACCACACCAACCTGTAGTGCCCTGGGAGAGCTGAACTCAGGGCTGTCACTGCCTGCCTGGGGCTGCCTCAACAAAATCATAGGCCCATTTCTGCCCCATCTAGAGAGCTCTGGAGTTTGGGATGGGGCAGCATCCCATTGTGGGGGCTTGCTATGTAACCTCCTACCATGGTGGCCTGCAAGGTGATCTCATAGCATGGAGGCTTGTGAGGTGGCCTTCCAACACAGGAGCTTCCAAGTTGGTCAGTGAGCTCTTGTCTTCTTTCTCACGATGATGCTGAAATGCAGAGTGGGTTAGAACACGGAGGAAGCCCAGGGACATACATAGCAGCCCAAGGAAGGAGCATCTCTTGCACCAGCAGCTGCTAGGGAAGGAGCATCATGTGGGTGGAACAGAGTAGCTGAATCCTGCCCAGAAGAAAGAGTGATTCCCTGCTCGCTGCTCCCATTGGGTCTGGTTTGGACTGGGGAGGGATCCCAGGTGCTGTGACCCCATAAAGACCTTGACCAGATGGAGACTCTACTGTGTCCAGTCTTAGGCACAGACATGGGCTTTGGCAGAGCTAGGGCAAAGGGAAGATATCCTGTCAGGGAGCTGGGGCAAGACCCCCACCTGATGTTCTATCCAGGGCCAAAGGAGCTGCCAACACACTCAAAGCTGCGCTAAGAGAGACAGGCATAACTCTGTCCCCCAGGAGCAGGGACAGACACCAAGGGCTCTCCTGCTCACACTGTCTTTCAAAGTCCTCATTAGAGGGAGGTACAGTTGTGCTGGCCTGCAGACACTAGGGCTGTTTGAAATGGAAGTTTCACTGCATCAGCTTCCCTTGGCTTTAAAATCATACTGGTAAAAGCCATGCAAACCCTTATACCGAGACCTCCTCACTGCCCCCACGCCAGGTATGTTGATTTAATTTGCACCTGTGCATTTCTTGGCACAGCCCAGCCTGCAGCAAGCCAGGAATAAATTCACTTAGGAGACTTCTGGCACAAAGCTGCCCTGGCTGAGCTAAGCCAGTGTGAAACAACAAGAGTTCAATAGGTTCAGCTTTGCGTGCAGCTCAGGGTTGGGCTGTAGCTACAACCCTGCCCCAAGACAGCAGAAGAGAACAGGAGGAGTTTGTGTTGAAGGATTTTGCTATGGGTAATTTATGTCTCCTTAGAGCAGCTCTTTGCTGCTACCCACAGTTCAGGGAGAAGGCCCTGGAGCTGCCTGGCTCTCCCCTGCTCTCCCTGCTCTACTAGCACCCTGCACACGGGAGGATGCTGTGACCCAGTGAGATACCCCCTTTTCCCCTCCCCAGGCCCTAAAACAGCCAGGAGAGAGAGCATCCCGGGAGCCATCCTGCTGCCAACCTCTACTTAGACAATGGGGATCCGCGAGCAGGATGCTGATGCTTATACTTGAGGTTCTGTGCTCAGTTCCTTTCTAATCCCAGTTTTCAATTGCTCATAACTTATGTCATTTAGGCTGGAATTTTCCAGACATGAGCTCCCTACAAAGGTGGCTCTTTCCTTTTCCTTTAACTAAATGAAAGCATTCAGCCAAATGGTCTGGCTGTGTCCATTTTCTTTCTTCTTTTTAGTTGTTGTTTTTTTTTTTTTCTGAGTGAGCATGCAGCGAACACAGATTTTTCCCATTATATATTAAAATTATAGTTATAGAGTCACCTTTCCTGCTGTGGTGTCAGCCGGGAGAGAGCCTCTGGCTGACCTCCAGGGAGCTGGCGTGAGGTGGGGAATGCTGCCATCCAAGCAAGCTTGGTTTTCCCCAGCTCACCCAAAGACTGGCACTCCTCAGGGCCTTTCAGGTGCCCTGGGAAATCTGAATTACTGCACTTTGAGGAAGATGTTTTGGCCAAGTGCAGAGCATTGCATGTTCCTATTTTAGCATTTGTTTTCCTAAAGCAAGCTGGGAGGCAGCGTGGGGGAGGTAGAAGGTGCTGCTTTCTAGCCTAAGCTGTGTGTAGGTGCAAGTTCAAAATCCCTTTTCCTACTAGATTTCCCAAATGCACTAATTTCCAAAGAGGGCTGGTAAATATGCATTTGCAGGCATTTTTGATGTATTTATGCTGTTGCTTCTCATTGTCTCCCCACTGTGGGGGGCTGGGGGAATGGTCCCCACCAGTGAAGGCACCTTGAGAGCATCCACACCTGGCTCAGGATGGCCAGCAGCACATGCATCCAGTGCTGTGGCAAACCATTTTCCAAGCTCCTCCTTTCCTTCTGGTAGCAAAGGGGTTAAAGCCAACGGGGTTGAATCCCAGGGGGCTCTGGAGGGGCCATGGCTGTGCAGAGTGGGGCGGAAGCGACTCCCACCTCTCTGCTGCCGCTCCTCATGATGTCACCTCCCCACTCTCCCTGTGGACACATTAAACAAGCCCCTGTGCTAACGGAGACGGTGGGGCCAGGCGTGCAGGTGGGCAGCAGCTGGTGGGAGAGTGCCCGTGGCTGGGTCCACTGCAGGACCCCAGCCCACAGCACATCTTACCGCGGGGTCATGTGCCACTTCCTGGCCACCAAAACCCCTTGGAGCAGCCAGTGGGTGAGACAAGTCACTCTGCAACCCAGCATTCAGTCAGCTCCCCATCTCCCTTCCAAGACTTGATGGGAATTTAGAGCATGCAACAGCTGGAGAAACTCCCTGTTACATTTTCCAGGTATGAATGGGTCATTTGACAGCACAGAGGTTGCCCAGGCCAAGGAAACATTGTTTCTTGGTGCATTTTTGGGGAGCAAGGATGACCACAGGGCATCTTTGCTGTGCTTCCTCCATCCCCATCCCATCCCTCCAGGGGATGTGGGTGCAGCCCACACCCTTGTGCTAAAAATGTTCCTTCCTGCAGCTCCTCTCCTCTATAGAGAAGAAACACGTGCAAAGGAGGCTCCTATGTTTCACCAATTAATGTAATTAAGAGAATTAAACTTTTGGAGGGAGTGAATTTTTCATTTTCTTTTTATTTGATTAGAGAAATTCCCACCACGTGCTTTGCACAAATGAAACCCAGGCTCCTTTCCCTTGCTCGGTGGCCCCGGGAGGATGCGTTACCTTTCAATCTAGCACACTAATGTGTTTAGAGTTAAAATCCCCCCCCTGCCCTGGGAAGCTGAAGGAAGGATCCTGGAGCCTTGATTAAAGCACAGCTTCCCGAGCAAGGACGCACACGTGGAGCTGCTAGATTCATGGTGTGCCCTGCACAGCCAGTCCAGCCTCTGCGCAAATATTGGGAGGTGCCAGTGCATCCTGAGTCTCCCAGTTTTCTGGTGTTTAGTTTAGGATGGTGTGACAAAAGCCAGGAAGAAAAAGAGGGAAGTGTTGGGGTCAGGCAGCTAGAGATCTGTCCTGGCCAAGCTGCTCACAGTGACTCCATCAAAAGGGAGGTTTCTGTGGCCCCATCACGTGGTTTACCCCACTATACTAAAAAGTAATTATTTTTGTTAGCCTGAATATTAAAACCTCTTCTCCACAAGACTGGGTTTAGCTATCAAGGTTACTGAAAAATAAAACACAAGGAAAAGTCTTTGTACAATCCTACTGTGAGGCCTTGGGAACTTATACTATCCCACAAGCGCTCCAAAACTATGAGCCAGGTCTCCCAAACGAGATAGGCTTAAAAATCAATAAGAATAAAAAAAATACATTATGGCTTTTAATTTTTCTTCAGCTTTCTGAGCTTTTTGAGCACACAGGGGATATGTTACACGTTAATGAAAGCTGCTATTCTCATCTAAACACAATTTCAGGTGGTCGTAACTTTGAAAACCACAGGAGACATCACCGGGTACAGACCTGGACAGAGAAGAGCAATCCAAAAACTGGGGCAAAATGGCTCTTCTAGCCCCACTGGGGTTTCCTGCAGTTTCTCTCAGTGAGATGCATGTCTAGAGAAAGCCAAACCAGCTCTGTTTTACTTTTTCCCCCAGCAAAAATCTGCTGACCCGGAGTCTGGCTTTCCGGTTCCTCCCAATTAGCGTAATGAATTGGAGATACAGCTCCAGGAGCACCGTCTGGGATGGGAGGAAACCACAGGACGGCTCAGGAGGCAGTGCAGGGCTGATGTGGCTGTGGCAGCAGGAGTACAGGTGGCCCAAGAGCAGGCTGGAGGTGAGGCTTGGATTTCCCAGCATTTGTCGCCTCTCCAGTAAAAACGTTCAAGATCCGCTGTGGAAGATGAATTGGGGTTATCTGGATTTAGCAGAAGGCGTTACCTCTCTTTTCCCCTCCAACAGAGAAGCAGGAACAGCTCCCTGCGGTCAGGAGCCTGAATTTGAAGCTTTAAAGCCCATCAGGTTTCTGGGCTTGCAATGAGCACTTCTGATTATATCATTTTTTTTGATTAGGTGAAATATTTTTCTCTGTTAATGCCTAATTCCTCCAGCTCTCCCAAGGGCTACCTTGGAAGAATCATAGAATTGTCAGGGTGNTTGTGCTGGGGGCTCCAGAACTGGATGCAGTAAGAGGCTGGAGGAGAGAAGTGTTGCAAGATGACACATTGGGATAATGGCACAGGATTTGTGGATGCACTTCCAGGTACCCTCTTGGCCCTTGTTCTGTAAATAACTATAAGGGCAAGGACTTGCTGCTGACAGTCCCATGGCTTCCCTGGGCATGCCATTTTGGAGCAGCAAAGTATCTACAGCCAGAACGAAAGGACCAGCTGCCCATCATGACAGCATTGGCAAACCTCCACTTTTGGAGGATAACGAGCACTTTTGGCTTCACCAGTGATATGACAAAACACCACAAACTGCTGGTTCCAGGCTTCTGCCGTCACTGCTTGGAGCATCTATGGAAGGGAAAACTTCCCTGTGTAACATCCACAACCTCGTAAGTAAATAGTCTTTAATGTTGCACTGAAGGGTTGTAGTCTTAATAGGTAAAATCTGTTTAGCTTTTCTAATTCTTGGATCATGCTGTGGAAAGTCCTCCAGAAGTTGCCTGCTGGCTTTTTTCCCCCAACCTTTGGTCTCAGAGGAGTTCCGGTGAGGAATACCCTCCAGCAGAGCTGGCTTTAACCCTGGCTGAGAGGAAGCTGCTGGGACATGCCCTGAAGGTGGCAGCAAGGCCATGGGCACCACACAACCAGGTCTGGTGACAGTGGTTGCCACAGCTAAATGCTGTCTGAAGCAAACATTTTGCTTTTCAGGGAAAAAAAAGGGGGGGAAGGCTAGCAGAGAGCTGTCTTACAACAAATGCTGGAGCACTACCCATGGCTGGAACGTGCTGCTAAATCAGGATGGAACAAGTTGCACCCACTCACTGCAAACCTTCCGAGATGCTAAAAGGCTGATCAGCCTCTCACAGCTGGGTTCCTCCCTGCTGAGCTGCATCTGAACCTTTTTTAAAGACCAAGGACGGGTGGGATGGGTTTCCCCAATAGCTCTGGTTGCAGGCAGCCTTGTGCAGATGGAGTTATTTTAGGGTCTCATCCTTCTCTTGTGCTTGTAGCCCTTGGCAAGGCAGAGTCAGTGCTGGGCTGTGGCTCTTCAACTGATGCAAAAAGGCAAGTGTGAGCTGGTACCTGCTGGGCTCCCAGTAGTGCTGCATGTGTTTGGACACCCTGACCAGGCCTGCTGGGTGCTGTGTAAACATGCAATTAAAAGAAAGAGCAATCTTTCCCCAGAGATCTCCCAGCCCAAAATTAGGGAGGCCAAAGCGCTGTCAGTAAATGACAGACTATCCCTGGGGGAGGCATAAACAAGCATACAGTGGGAGAGCACCAGGAGGAGGAGGTCAGGGTGCTGGGGTTTAGTCTAGATGAGGAGTGCTGCAGTTGAAGTTAGCCCCTGTCTGGGCTAGCTGTGTGAGGGGTGAGCAACACCCTTGGAGAGGATGGTAAGGGAGGGAAATGCAGCTGGGTGGATGGAGCTGAGCAGGAGGAGAGAGGCAGCACCCATGGGGCAGATAGCCAACCTTGGCTGTGGGGTTGCAGAGGGATGGGGGTTTAACCCACCACAGCGGGAAGCTGGTTGTGGAGAGGTGTCTGTGGCTTGCAACAATGGCAAGGAACGTGATGATTCTGAGCAAAGACAGTTGGCAGAAGGGTTTTTGGAGAGATGTGAAGAAGGGCAGGAGGGTGTGATGAGGCCAGCCAAGGCTCTAGCAGCTTTACTGTGTGGAAGAGCCATGTTCAGGATGAAGCCATAGTGCAGTCAGTGTGGGATGTGTAGGGACCTGTGTGGGGCCAAAGCTCAGACCCTCCACAGACATTTTTGAGGAGGTATGGGAGCAATGAGTGGAGCTGGGTGGAGATCTGCCAGCCAGGAGGCTCAGCAATGACTGTTTTGGTGTGGAAATGGAAAGGTCCAGTAGGTCCTTTATAACTCAGCTTGGAGAAACACAATGACTTTGATGCTTTTAGAGAGCAATAATCTGAGAGGGAGTCATTTATAAGCCAAAATGCAAGAATCAGCAGCCTCCAGTGCTCTGATGTCCATGTCTACCTTGCAGTGAGGGACATTTCCCGTGGCCAGCAGCACCCAGGTGCTGTGTAGGCACAGCAGCCCTGCCTCCCACAGAGCTAGGCCACAGAGCCAGCAGTAGTCTGGCCCCAGAGATGGATCCCACTTCTGTGTGCAAGCAATGTTCTGGAGCTAAGGAGCATTTGGGCCACCAAATCTCAAGGTAATGCCCCTGGGTGATGTTAATAGCCCCAGAGTTAGGTGTTGGGGTGGTGGTTGGATGCAGAGAGGGGAAGGATGAGTCCTAAGACCTAAACATCCACATCTTGGAGGACAGCAGCTATATAAAGAGAGCTCTGAGTGCTGGGATGTGGGACAGAGCCCACAGACAAACTGGGAGAGGGTTAGGCTGAGATCATGTAAACTCGGTAATGCTGGACCAAGGCATGAAGCACAGGTCAGCAGATGGCCAACAGTCTGTACACAGCTGCAGAAGGGGGTGAAGCAGCATGCTCAGTGCAAGTGGAAGGTAGATGTGTGGCAGTGCTGCTGTACAGCAGAAGGGCATGGTGTTGGGGTGTGGGAGCAAGTGGGCCTGCAGGTGCACACAAAGCCCCAGTACTGGCACACCCAATATGAGCATGTTTGTGCAGTTGCACCTATGGTTCAGCTCCATCTTGGGAAAGGTGTTATCTATCCTGACTTTGGTATGGAAGAGAGGCTCATGAGACACCTTTGTGCTTCCTGAACCTTGGCTTGTTGGCCTTGTGCTTTGCAGCTACCACCAAAATGAGGGTACCTGAGCACACATGGGTCTGCAATCCCCTCTGGGGAGATGGGGTGCAGCCAAACTGGCAATGTCCTGCCAGCATCAAACGTGTCCTCCTAGCAGCTGGCAGAGTCCAGGCAGCATCACGCTCTGGCTCAAACAAAATCTTTCTCTGCTGTGTGTTGCTGAGTAGAGGGTGGATGAAGCAGGCTCAGCTAACCTGGTATCTATGATCCTTGGTGCCCGCCTGCACTGTCAGCATCCCTGGGGCCCCAGTGAGTCAGCACTTGATCCCCTCTGCCTGGAGCCCTGCCAACCCCTGAGCAATGATTTCCAGTGCATGTGGCCAGGTTGTGTGTCAGGAGGATTAATGATAGAAGCTTCTCAGGGCTTTAAGATATCTGGGTCTAATTTAAAAACAAAACAAAACGTAGAAATTTAGGAGCAGGGGAGTTGCTGTCCTGGGGCAAGCCTGGGAAGCAGCTCGTCGCGTATCCGATCTTGCAGTAACATGTGCCAGGACCTTCAGAGAAGGTACAAGCAAACACCTGGTACACAGGAAAAACTCAGCCTCCCAGGGGTGCTTTCTTCTTTGTCTTTTGCTATTAGTCATTAGCTTATGCTCCGAAGCACATGGCCTTATCTCCCCTCCAGGCATCTTCCTTTTATCTACCTTGACTCATGGAGCTACAGAAACTTCTATTAACCACATAAATGTCAGATCTTCTTTAAAATCTTACAAAACTCTCTGCCTTGTTGTATCTTACGGCAATGAGTTCCACATATTAATCATATGTTGGTGTAAAAATGATTTTCTTATCAGCTTTCTGCCTTTGGATTTAGCCATCTATCCTGGTAGAGCTTTCTCTGTTGCATCCATGAGTATCCATCCCTGATGCAGACTGAGCTGGATGCCAAGATGAGCTCTGGTTTCGCCTGATATTTTCTGGCAATAGGCTTAAAGTTGGTGACTGGAAGAGCTTGACAGCAAACCTCCTTTTGCAAAAAGTCTTCAGCAACTTTCTTGCTGAAAAGAGGGGCTGGCAGTGGAGCAGCTCTGCATGCCAGAGGGATGGGAAGTTCAGGCTGAAGATGTCTCCCAAGGCAAAGTCTTGGGGTTGTGCCAGGTTGTGGGAGGTGGAGGTTTGGGAAAGGGCTGCAGGGCTTAGCCAAAGACCAAAGGAAATGTGGAACAGGGGAACGTTTGTCTTGATTTAATTTGACACTTAAACTGGAAGGGAGTGATTTGTAGCTCTGTGCATTTAAAAAACTCCTCAAGATAGGGAAGTGGAGGCAACAGCAGGTTTGGATGCCAGATCAGATAAGACTCTGTGGGTAATGCCTCTACCTTACTCATTTTTATCCAGCATTATCTCCAGGCTTCTAAAAAACCCAATGGCTTGAAATCCTCTACTCTTGACTGTCTCCAATACCTCCTTTGCAGCGAGGCACAGGAACCCAATGAGATGTGTGCTGCTGTATTGACTTACCCTGGCACAGTGCTCTCTGGCCCTGCCATCACATGCCCAAGGGCAGTTCCGTGCCCTTGCTGCTGTGGAACACTGAGCTGTGCACTGGCATGTGTTGAGCAGCTTGGACTGCCACTCAGAGACTTGATGGGGCAGTGCCCAGAGCTGCTGGAATAGAGGGGACACCCTACTCCGTGAAAAATCCTGGTTATTGTGTGTTAGATGTAGGGGCTGCTCCTTGCAGAAGGCAATGAGAGTGGAGAGAAACAGTGTTGGAGGGAGAGTTGAAGATTTTACTAGCCAGGCCCCATTTCTTGTGCAGCAGAGGAACAGAGAGGCCTCCTTGGGGCTCACTGGCCTGTTGGGCAGCCAAGCATGGGAGCAGGGAAGGATGGAGGCAGGCACAGCCCGGGCATGTGGAGGCATCACCAAGGAATCTGCCTGCACCCTTCATGGGGCACATCACGCGGCGTTGGCACGAGCTGAGCCCCATACAGAGCTGTTCCAGCAGCCAGCTCCTGAGCTGGGCCCTCAGCAGGTACCAGAGCAGCTGGTGGAGCACACCGATGCTCAGGAAAGTGCTGGCTGGGATGAACATGTTTTGGCACTGACCTTAATCCTTCCTTGCCAATACACTCATTGGAATTGAATTTCCAGTATGAACAGTTGTGGGACTCTCTCTGCAAGCCGGCAGGGAGAGCTACAGATTTTTATCATGTGTTTCACAGCTATTTCTTTCATTTTTAAAAAACTAATAGGAGTGACTGATGAAAAAGCTCCAGTGGCTGAGCTTTTCTGGCAGCCCTGGGCAGGGTGTGATGGATCTAGATGTGACCATGGGATGGTGAGGGGGAGAATGCCCCATCCCCTCCCCAGCTGCCTGTGGGGCAGCAGTAGCTGCAAGGACTCCAGCAGGGAGGCAGGACCAGCTCAGCCCCAGCTGTGTTTGCTGGAGGTTTCTCAGTCCTTCCAGGATGGAGATAGGACTCCCAATGGATTTTGCAGCCGAGAGAATTGCATCCAAACCTATTTTCTCCTCCCTGCAGCTTCAACCCGTTGTTTCTTACTTGGCCCAGACAAGTGCCTCCCTGCAACATCTCTCCACCCAAGGGGCCCAGGTATCTGCCTCCTGTCTCCTTACCTGAGGGAGTGCCACCCCCAGCCAGGCAGCTGCTCTGAAACATTTTGCAGACCTCTGGAAGGTTTCACTGTCTTTGGCCATGCTCTTGCTGTCCATTTCTTGCTTTTTATTTCCTACCTCTGTTACATGGCAGCACCCAAAGTGGGACCTATGCACAGGCAAGACTGTGCCAGGGCTGGGGAGGGCACTGGAGGCAAGATTGTCTTTTATACCTCCCAGCAATGCTCCTTTTTTAATCTTCTGATTCTTTTGCCACAGTACAACACCCCTGCCTCATGTTCAGCCTGCAGTGTGTGACATCCCCAGCCTTTTTCTGCAGAGCAGCTACCTTGTCAGCTTCTCTCCATGTTTATTTAGGCTTCCTCCCCCTGCCCTGTATTTGCTTGGTTGAACTCTGTGCTTGTCTTGGTGAACACCCTCTTGTTTTTCCTGGCTCTATCTCTGATTTATCAAGGTTGTTTTGAGCTCTTATCCTACGTCATCAAGTTTCCTGAGAAGTCCTGGCTCTGACACAAGGCGTGAGCTCTTTAGTAGGTGCCATGAGGTGAATTTTGGCTATTTAGAGCCATGCACAGGTTAAGGACAGAGCCAGTTCCTCTTCCTCTGACCCTTTCCACCCTCATCTTCTTAACAAGGCTGGTCCATGTGGGATAAATACCCAGGGAATGCTCTTGCTTGAGGACAAAAACAAGGATAGACAGTGTGCCCAGGGAAAAGAAAACATGCTGGAGATGCTGGGGAAGGGGCACAGCACGACTCTGCCCTGGAAGAGCCTCCCCTCTGCCCCTGTTGTTATTGCTGCTCCCTCTTTTGACCTGAGCAGTTTGCAAATATTTTCAGTCCTGCAGGTTGTTTCCATTAGGAGGAAAAAAAAAAAAATCAATGAGGTAGCCAAGAGTCTGTGGCTGAGCTTGCTCTCTGCTAAAAATGGACCAAACGTTGCTTTTGAGTGCATTGAGATGGGTTTGCCTTTTGCCAGCTCTGACCCCATTGCTTCTCAAAAGCTGCCTGTCTGAGCCCGTGCTCTGGGTGTCTCTGCCTGCCTTATTGCTGCTCAGGCTTCTCCTCCCTCACCCTGTGCCTGGCCCTGGGGCTCAGCAAATCCTGCTAATGCAAAAACCTTCCTATCATTTTATCAAGTTGCTTCATAATTTGCCAGAAATGCCTATTGATTTCTTACACGCTTCTGTGCAGAGAGAGGTAAATAAGAGTAATTTTTCACTGCATTATGTACCAGTAATTAAAAATTACTAGGTAACTTCAACCAAAAATTGAATAATTTGAAGTAAAATTAAATAATTTGAAGCAAAATTAAATAATTCGAGGTAATCAGTACTAAATGAGGCCATTCTTTTACTTATCAGTAACTAAAAATTACCAGGCATTTTTCCTTGTTTGGATGCTCTTCCTCCCACTCCATGTCAGTAGAGCCTTTCTAATTTGTTTTAATTGTTAATTTTAATGAGTAGTGTTTTTCTGATAACATTTTAATGCGCTGCTTGTTGTTGTGTTTTTTAGAGATGCCTTTTATTGCATTGTGCAAAGCCTGGAGCACCTCAATGTAGGAGCAATTTGGAAGCTGAATTATTATTATTTATTTAAATCAAACCCTTCAGCCTATTTAACCATTTGTCTGATTCTGTAATTGCTGTAGCGGCGTGGTGGAAACTCTCAGTGCTCATCTCCCAATGCTACAGGGATGAAGAGGAAGCACCTTGGTGCTCTTCTCAGCTCTGTGACCTCCTGCCCAGCAGGTAACCTGCCACCCATCCTGGTTTCTAAGAGGTTTTTTAGATCTAGAGCTGTGCTTTTACTCTGACTTTGCACAGCACCTCCTGTCAGTGCTCCCCAGCTGTGAGGTGATCCTGGCTCAGAGATATCTGGAGGGGGCTGCACTAGGAACCTCCTGCTGCAGGGTCTCATCCCATCCAAAGAAGCAGCAAGATTTGGGGGTAAGCAGCAAGATTCACAGCTTCAGCCTGATACCTTTTTTTTTATCTGCTTGTGACAATAGCATGTCATGATGCTGATTTTAGAAAGGGATCTGATTCTTGAATGTGAAGCCACTGAAGTCCTGATGTCAACAACATCTGAGATGCTCTTTGAAGCTCTCCTGATGCCCAATTCCTTGCTTTGGCTATTGGGGCTGTGTGGGTGCACCATTACCATGGACTCCCCAGATGCTTCACAGCCCTGAAAGGCATCCAGGACCTGTGTCTAGTCAAAAATCCCCAAAAAGCACAAGGTGAGCTGTCGCCCCAAGGTGTCCTCACTCTAATCAGCACCCCTCCTCCTCCAGGTACTTCCCAAGGGATTCCCAGTCCCTGTGCTTGCAAACTGGCAGGGGAACCAGGCCAATGGTGCTGCATTCCTCTTGCTTCTCAAATCTTGAGAAGTCAGGGCTGCTTTGCTTGGGCTGCTCTTGAGCCTCCCTCCATGGCAGAGGTATGCCTGGACCTCTGTGTCACCCACAGTCTGCCCAGCAAGGATTTGTCACCTCCTTGCTCCGTGGCACCATGAGTTTGTGCATTCAGCCAAGAAATGATGCTGCCTTTCCTTGCTGCTGCTGAATTGCATTACAGTATACTGTCTATGGCAATTTGCTCCACACCATCGCCCCAGGGACACAGCAGGATTTTCTGTTCACCAGGTTGTTCCCTAGGAGCTGCACAGATGCCTTTTACCCAGGGATAGAAGCCTGAGGTATCCCTGTAGGGATCTTACATAATGTGGTTGTGTTCTGGAGGTGCTGATAGGGCTGGGATCTGGCTGGAGAGCTGCTGGATCACTGCTGTTCTGGGCCATGAGGGACCCTGCTCAGGATGCCTGGGGCTCTGTAGCCATCCTACCCTGGGCTGCTGAGCCTTGATAACTGTTAAAGGGAAGAAACTGCTGCCTCCTCTATGGAGGATGGAGTTTGTAAAATATCCTTATAATATTCACTTACTGAATATTAGCCCTCAGCCTGTGATAGCCTCTGTTTTGAGCTGACCAAACAAGGCTGCAGATGGAATAAACAATTCATCTGAGGGTTTCTGCTTTTTCTATTCTTTTCTTCAATAAAATGCTTTCTGTCCCCTTCTCTGAAGTCCTAGAAAGGAACTGGTTGGAAAACTTCCTCTGTTGCTTGTGTTAAGCTTGCCTCTGCTCTCAGTGCCGTGGTGCTTCCCTGGGCAATGCTTGGGCTCAGGGCAGGGAACAGGCTGACCATGGACCCAGGCTGGAGTCTGAGGATGGCTGCTCCAGCTGAGGGCGAAACCACTGAGATTTCTTTAGGCAGCCAGAAGAGGAATAAGGGTGGACTTATTCCTGCAGGTTCTGCTCCAGTCCCACGTGCTTTAGGTCCTCCAAAGCAATCCACTGTGATCTCCACACTGGGCTGGGTCTGGTGGGGACATACCTGGCAAAAACCTCCTTCCAGGCTGTTGAGGGGCACCCAGGGGCTCCCAAAGTCTCTTGCCCACTTGCCCAGCTCGGTTACCCCAGTCTCTGGCTCCGTGGCCAGCCCCTGCCCTCTGCTGATGAGACCTGGAAGTGCCAAATTCAGATGAAGTAGCCCTAAATCTGCAGGATGCCCAGCAAAGCTGGGAGCCAGGGGGTTCCCTGGGGTTCCCTGGGGTTTTGTCGAGGTCTGCCTGTAGAGGCTGCTCCCACCTCGGACCTCTCACACCCAGGAATACTTTTGTGGTATTTGGCATTCATTCCCCTATGCTTAATTTCATCCCATTTAGAGCTAGTAAAAACTATTCCCTGCAAGCAATTTATTCCACAAATGTAGCTGGCACTTTCTGTTACTGGGTTGTCCAGGAAGAGACCACAATTTTTAATGATTTTTTTTTTTTTCCATTCAGTGAATGCTCTTTATGACTGCATTTGAGCTCAGGGTTGTTCATGAATGGCAGTAGAGTAAAAAAAACTATCCGGTGGCCTATCTGAGCTGCAGAGTTTGCTATTCACACTGTGAGGCTGGGCACCTTATCACACTGGGTATTGTTTCTCTCCACTGAATAGGAGCCCTCATCTCCCTCAACTACCTCCACTTCTACCCAGAACAAAATTAATTTCACCCTGCAACAAATCTTGCTGCTTCGTTAAATGAATCTGTTGCTGGCCCTGAAAGATCTCTCAGTGAGCAAAATTTCATTTCTGGTTGAACACCCACCAAGCCAGCCACAGATACAAGTGAGTGGTACCCAAAGAGCTCAGAGCTGGATTTACACTGCTAACCTGTCTCTGATTCCTTTGCTCCTCTCCTGCTTATAACACCTTGGAAGGCATCTCCTGTAGGTGTGAAAGTTCCCTGGGCACCCAGGGTTCCCCACATTGACATCTGCTCCTGGCTGATGCCTAAGCCAAGCTTGACAAGACTGAGCTCTTCCTTAGAAATTTTTCCTTAGAAATCAACCCCTCGAGCCTTTTAATCTGTTGCAGGGGATTTTTTATTTTCCCCTCCACATTAATTTCTCTGCAATTTGGCGTTCTCTGAAGACCCAGGGTTGAAGGTATGGTCTTGTTGGAGTCACATCTCCATTCCTACCCCTCTCTAACCCTCTATTACCTGCAGCCCAGGATGCTGCTGCATGCTCCTGCCATCATCCCACACACTTGCTCTGCCTTGTTTCCAGGGCTTACGAATGGCATCAAAGTCCTTTTTATTCTGTCTAATCGCAACAAACATAGAGAAATACTCACAGTCGCTTGTCTGAGGAAGGGTTTGCCAAAAACATCCTGTTCTGGAGCATTTTTATAGTAACTGTGTGATGAGGAAAAGATGGTGAGGACTCACCATTCTAATTAGGATCCTTTCTGTCTTGCAAGAGGGATTGGCGGGGAGTATTTATGGATACGAGTAGGTTCAGAAAAATTCCTAGCACCATCTGTTTGAAAGAGAACAGGAAGAATTTCAATATGCTTTAGACCTTGAAGAGTAATGTTTGTGTAACAGGCTCATAAAATCAATTTCTAATAGTTACAGGTACCCCCTCAGGAATTTAAATAGTCTGTTAACAAAGTTATTCCATCTGCCAAGCAAATACATCAAATATGCACACACCATACTGTGTATATGGTTGCATGTGCCTTTCTACTGAACAGCCTGCCCTTGGGTCATATGTGCTGGTTTTGCTTCTGGGCTATACTCAGTCTTTCCCAGTGGCACTGCACTGTGTATTCCCGGATTCAATGGGAGCTCACCTGCCTTTGGCCTGGTGGATAAATTGCTTTTATGGCCACTCTCTCACCCTGGAAGCTGAACACAAGGGTCACTCTGTCCTCGTCCCCCTCCCCTCTCCATCTTGGCTGTCCATTGGCAGCCAGGGGAGAGACGACTGACTGCAGGGTTTAGAAAGGCTCCAGGTGACAGAAGGGTCTGAACGTGCAAATAAGGAGCGTGCAAGGGACAGGATCAGTCCCTTCACACCCTGTTTGCAGACTTTTTAAGCTGCATTGTAGCCTGGCTGACAGGCCAGTTGGGTGTTGCTCTGCTTCCAGTCTCCTCACTCCTCTGTGGTTCCTTGCTTTTCAATCACTGCTGTGCATCCGTCAGTGCCAGGGATCCACTGCATCCTGCCTTGGATGTTTGAGAACAGGCTGACAATACAGGGCATATGCAGATGAACTGCAAATATGTAATCCCATTAATTAAACAGTTTGCATTTAACATTGCCCATGGAGCTGTGCAACACCTCTCCAGCTCTGTAAAGATTGAATTCTCCGTGTTACTGGGAGTGATTTATGGCAAGAGTTAGGTTGTGTGTCCAGAATATCGATGGAGGAGTTTGCTGCTTATTGTGTTTAATAGCTGCTGGGGTCCCTCTTTGTACTATCCTGTCATTTGCTGCCTCCTAGCCTCTGCAGGTCTGGGAGCACATCTCCATCCAGGCAGTTATTGATTACAGCGTGTTTGGGGTAGCCACTAGCCAGGCTTTGTCCATGGGTGCCTCCTGCAAATGGCCAGCACGTACCAAGCTGTGGCAAGCACGGTGCTTGCTGGCCATTGACCACTCCCCCCAAGTCCCTGTGCTTGCCTGGCGCAGCATCATCCTAAGGAAGGTGCCCCAGTTCCTCCAGGCTAGTGGGGAAGTGATCTGCCCTCCCTGCCTCATTTCAACATGAACTGAAGTGAAATGTGAGCCGCTTTCCATGCCCACAGTTTTATTTCCCCTCCCCCCCCCCCCCTTTCTTTTAACGTAGTCAGTGAAACCTCTTTGCTGGGGAGCTGAGCTGGAAGGCTAAAACCTCAGGGGAATCGCAGTGTGCACTGCTCCGTGTTGTGGTGAGGCAGCCGCCCGCATAGCCCAACCTGCACAGATTTAATGGATTTATCCTCTCCACCCCGCAGGCAGATGAGGCACAGAAAACCCGTGGGATTCACCAGTGGTCAGGCAGGAGATGTCCGGGGCGGGAGGGTAGAGGCAAACCCCCGTATGCCTGGGGCATGCTGGGAGGCTGGGATTTCCTCTGCGCCCTCACGGTGATGATCCCTTTGTGCTAGGCAGTTTCTTCTTCTTTTTTAATTTAAAAATCCACATTCCCACTTCCACAGAGCTCGTTATCTCAGGGCGTGTGATGAGGTGTCCAGGGGTCTGTCCCGGCAGAGATGATGCAGAACACATTCGTGCAGGCGGTTTGATCTGACCCCCCTCTCCCTCGGGGAGCGGGTGGTTTTCATTTCAGCCTCTTCCATTAGAAGCTTTAAGGGGAGCTCCATCTATTAACTGAGAACTGCAGGCCTGTAAATTTTGGCAAGAAAAAGCCTTTGGAAGCAAATCAGCTGTATTTTCTCAGGGCTGTTTGTCCTCCCTCTTTAAATGTGCAGCCTTTGCTGGTCGGGAGGCAGGTACTGTTGCTGACTCCTTCTCCACATGTGCAGATTGATGGTGTCTGCTCCAGAGCCTGCTCCCTCTTCCCTTCCTTCCCCTCGGTTTTGTTCCTTCCCTTTTGAGCTCTTTCTGCTTTGTTTGGGAGATTCCTTTAGCTGCCAAGTCCTGATTTGTGCCTGTTCATATCCTAGGGCAAGCATATTGATCTGTGATTTCTGTTATGATACTGCAGATTTCTGTTCCTCTTTTTCTTTTCTTCTTTTTTTTTTTAAACTTTATCCTGCTGTCCAGGAGGTGGTTTCTGTGCTATGGAGAACCACAGTGTTTCTAGAAAAATGCATTTCCCTGACTCATTGCTGTGCCTAATTGGGTACAGAGCGAGCGTCCACCCCTCTTAGTTCCAGTGTAATTCTTTGCAGCGTGTTCCTTTGTGATTGTGTTATTCCAGCAACAACAGCCACTCTCCTTCCAGATATTTATTCTTTTCATGAACATCAGCATACTGGCAAAGGGTTGGGCTTTTCTTTTCCATCTTAATGCTCTACTTCATAGCTCAAATCGGGGATTTATGCTTCAGATATCTCAGAGAAGACTTCTCTCTTTCCTGCTACTGCTTTCCAGAAGCACCGTCTTTCTCAGCTGGGATTTGGAGTTCTTGGACATGTGTTACTGCTGCCGGGGATGCTGCTCACTGCTTTTATATTTGTATTTGCTGCAGTGCTTTGCTTTCTAATTTTGTTGTTTTCTTTCTGGTGCAAAGGCGAAGTGATGCAAATGAAGGCTGGAGCATTTGGGTTGCAGACAAATCAACCCCAGCCACCCAGACAACACAGGTTGGCTGGAGTGGGGAGTGGGAGGGTAACGGGCAGCATCCCTCCCTGCAGCCACTACAGCTCTGGGCATCATGCAAGGGCTGTCACAGAAGGACAGACAGCCTGGGCAGACGTGGGCAAGCACCCAAGCTGTCCCCAACACCTTACACAGTAAGGACAGGAGGAGTAAGTGTGGGAAGGGCAGGTATGCCTCCCAAATATACTGTTTACCCGTATCACACCTCTCCCTGTGCTGAGGATAACGGGTTAGTCTTTCATCCTGGAAGACCTTATTTTTTATTATGAGGTAGTTTTATAGTACCCTGATGTGTGCTCAGCACTTTATGGCACAGGGAGAAAGATGAGGTCCATGCAACAGATTTACCCAGTGTTAAATCTTGACCAACTTACAAACTAAAGCAGCTGCATGGTTGTGTCCTAGCCTTCCTCCTGCCTTGCTGCCACAGGGGTTTTTGAGCCATTTCTACCTTCTGTAGCAACGTGAGGGCGTTATCCTGCCCTATGGCAGCCTTGCTGCTTGCTGCGCTCTGCTCCTCACCTGAGCTGTTGCTTTTGGCAGGCAGGTGTCCTGTGAAAGCCATGGCAAGGAGGACATAAGCTGCACAGTTCTCTAACAAGGACCAGCAAACAGTGTGGTGCTAGGATTATTTGACAGCCTGGCACTGCCTTCTCAAGCCACCTGCAAGTGGGGGAAAAGTGCTGGCATCTGGTGAGGGCTCATTCACCCAGCCCAGTGTCTCAGTCACAGGCTGTGCTGGAGCCGGTGGGACTGGCAGTTAGCAGTAGCTATGTCAGGGGTGGGTTTGCAGCCAGGAGCCATGCTGGAAGAGGGCATGCTGCCCCAGACCCATGGCTCATCTCAGGCAAGCTCTCAGTGCCCTGCCAGAGGGTGCTTGGGTGATAACAGCACCCTAGCTCTGTTGTCTGGGCAGGAGAGGTGTAGCCTGCCTCCCACAGCTCCAGGTCCTGCAGGAATGCTCATTCTCCAGAGTTGAAATGAGGAGGCACTGGGCGCTCTGCCATATCCCCATCCCTGTCCGCATCCCTGGGCATTGCCGTCGCCCTCCCGGCTGCGTGGGAAAAGCTCTGGGGGCTGAAGCATGCCGAATTTCACTTTTCAAATGGGGCTTCTGGCCCCTGGCCAAGCAGCGCTTCGTGTTGTCAAATATTTTGGCAAACCACGTCTGGGCTTTAGTCTGAAGCTTCTTTTGCTAGGGAAACGTTGTCGAGCTGAGCAGCCATCGCCATTCTTCCGCAGAGAGGAGTGCCGTGCTGCCGTGCTGCCGGCTGCATCCTGGGCCAGAGGTGCTGCTGCTGGGGTGCTGTTGCATCCTGGGTGGGAAGCACTGGAGACCGCGGCTGGGCAGGATAACTGTGGTGAGCACTGAAAGGGCCCCAAAAATGGTGTTTCAAGGTGACTGAAATAATTTGTGAAATCAGACTGAGCAGGCCAAATTGTATTGACAAGAATAAGAAGACCCTAAGAAGTGATTTTTCAATTCCCTATTTTGGCTTTTTGTTCTGAAATTGCCCTGCATTAAAAAAGGAATAAAAAAAAAAAGAGAAAGAAACCCAAGCTCTAAGTAAACTAGAAATAAGTGGATTTTTTTTACCAGCTCATTGGAAAAATGAAACATATTTGTTCTGGGTCAGACCAAAATGAGCAAAGCAATCAGTTATCTACCGGACTGTGGTGCAGGCTGGTTTTCCTTCTGCTCGTTCTCCTGGGTATCTTTGAAAAAATATCCTATACCTTTTTATGATGCTTGAAAGAAAATATCTCTGGGAAGAGAAAAAAAGCAAGGTGTGATCCCAAAAAGTCTTCTTTTGCAGCTAGGATGGACCTATCTTTCCCTCCCATGACTGCCGCTCATTCCCCCTGCCCATCACATTATGCAGTTAGAGCAAACATACTCACGGCCCCAGCACCACGATAGGTTTTGAAAGCCTGAGAAATCCCCCCACAAAGCCTGGTTTCCGGCCAAAAAACCTGAGGTTACGCAAACATACGCATAGCTTGCAAACAGGCTGTGTGTGTTGGATGGAGAGCAGCTTTGTGAAGCAGGTGTGAGCTGATGCGGGAAGAGCTGCGCTGCCTCATGTCTGCACCAAAACCCTTGTGTCAGCCCGCAGACTAAAACCAGGTCTCTGGAATTAAAAAACAGCAACCACCAAGGAATAAAAGTCCAAACCTGCAGCAACATTCCCACCACAATCCCACCAGATCCTCAGGCCAGCGGGTGGTGCTACCCTTTTGGGTTAGTGCTGCAGGACCCCTTCCTGCAAGGTCACTAGCCCACCCAGGGAGCTGTGGGGTGAACCCTTCAACCCAGCTTGCCCACCTGCATGGCCCCAACCACGCTGTCGCCATCCCAGTCATGCCTCCCAAGCACTGCAGGACTTGCTCATGAATTTGGAGATATTTGAAGGCGGTTGCTCTGTGACAAGGGCACCCCCTGAAGACTTGCAAGCCTGTGAAAGCTCAAAAAATCCTGGTTTCTGCCACCTGCTAGGAAAAAGCTTGTTTGGGTTTAAAATCCATTCAGACGAGCCATTCTCTTCTGAAAAACTGTGGCTGTCAAAGCACTGTGGTGGGATTGCATTTATTACATATCAATGACTCCACATCAGATGTGCTTGCTTTACATTTCCAAAATATTGGAAATACCAAAGTATTAGCATTCCCAAATGAGAATTGTCAGCTGTGCAAATGCTGGAGTCTGAGAGCCCAGCAGAGCCATCCCGTTACCCACAGTAAATGCCTCCTGGGCTGGTGGAAGCCATCGTGGCAGGCAGGGTGTGACTGCATCATCCTGGGGCTGCACAGTCCTAACCCTGCAGAAGCTGGGAAACAAGCAGTGTGAAAGACTTGAGTCTGTCTCACTCCATCCCAGAGCTGTCAGTTGCACTGACCTCTCTTCTGGATGCTTTTAGCAAATGGGGTGAAGTGGCTTGTGCCAGTGTGATAATGTGGAAGGAGCTGCATGGTGTGAAAGGGCTTGTTGGGGTGGGAAAGGGGACAGTGGTGCTTGCAGTGTGGGATTTTTGACACCCAGAGTCGGAGGCTGAGCTGAGCAGAGATGCTCTCTGGCATGAAGAGGGTCTTTCAGAGTATATAAGCCTTTCTCTGATTGCTCCCCAGAGGGGCTTATTTGGGGATTGACCCTTATCCCCTGGGTCGCTCAGCAGAGGAAATGTCTGTGAGAGGGGCCAAGCCCCTCGGGGAGACCTTGGCTGAATGTCCTCCTCCCTCTGCGCTTCCTTCCTCTGGTCCTTCAGGGCAGGGAGGGATGTTGCATGGGTCAGGAAAGAGCCAGGCAGAGTAGATCCTCCCAGGGCTGCTGCAGGAGGAAGAGCAGTGCTGAGGCAAAGGAAGACATGAATGGGACTCTGTTGCTCATGTGATTTCTCCAGGCTGATAAAGGATACTGAAATAGCTCCTCTCACTCATTCCCTGCCTAGGCACTGGAATTAGGAATTATCCTTTGAGATGACTTTCTGCAGCCTCTGACATCCCCCTGTGAGGCACCAGACCCTGACCTAGCACAGGTTCCACGCTCAGCAGGTCTGGCTCTCTACCTTGATGTCAGTGAAGCTTTCACTTGGGCTGGCAGACCTCCCTGGGTAGTTCATCGATAATATACTCTTTCCTCACACATCTCTCCACCAGATCTTGGTGGGTATGGACACAATTCCTGGCCTCTCTTCTCCTGTTTAGGTTGGGAAAACTGAGGCATAGATGTGAGCACACACAGCTCCTCCCACTCAGGTGAGTCTGTGGCAGAACTGGAACCAAAACCCAGACAGTGTGATGCTTCACCTTGTACCTCTGCTGTAAATCCACTTCCCTCCACTACTGTGGCCACTGTGGCTGCTTGGTATTAGCATGTGAGTTTTAGGGAAACACTGACACTGTTGGGGTTTGTTTTTTTCAAGAGTGTCATGTGCAAGTTATTAAAAAGAGTTGCCTACATTTTACAGATACTTCCAGGAACAAATTCGACAATGTCTGAGGCTGTGGGAGTGGGAGCGTGATGCTAATCAGCATGGGGCTGTCTGCCAGACCCATCCATCCATTCATCCATCAGTCTATCCCCAAAAACCTCCCTTTTCCCAGTGGATCTACAGTGATGGACTGCGGTGCCAAAGCATCTGCTTCACCTCAGCCAAGGCTACCAGAGGCTGCTTTCCCCCTTTAGCCTGGCATGGGGAGCCAGTGACCACACTGGTGCCTATTTGGTTTGGCATGTTTGCAGCATCCCCATTCCTGGGCATGGTGGCATCTGAACAAGGACTATGAAGCTGCCAGGCTACCTACCACCTCTGGTGTGCCTGTTCCTCAGAGGGGGACAGGGAGCTGATCTTTCCTGAGGGTGCCCATGATTTGCACTGCACTGAGAGACACTGAAGCTGGGCAATGGCTGGGGCTGCAGGGCTTGTTCCAAAAGCTGGAGGAGAGGCTGTGCTTAGCAAAAGGGCTTGTTAAAAAGCTGGAGGGGAGCATGGAGAGACTAGGAGGCTTCTCTGCAGGAGATTTCCAGGCAATGCTGAAGCAAAGAGTAACGGCAGTTCTCAGTGCCACTAAGTGCCTTGATCCCCCTGGCCATAACTTAACCAGTCATGACTCAGTGTGAAGTGCCTCCTGCACCTGCCTGCCTCTATAAAGGATAAATAATAATAGTTTGTGGTTAAAGTATTACCCTCAGATGATAATCTGCAGGACATGGATTATGTAGAGCAGCTGCACTGGGGGTAACCTCTCCATCCTCGGCGAGAAGTTGATTAGTACTCATGGTGCTGGCTCCCAGGCCATTGGGAGAGGGATGCTGTTGGACATAGAGTTTTGCAGGCACCACGCATGCCTCCACACTCCCCAAAGCAGGCAAGGAGGAGCGTGTTTTCCCATTTGTAAGAAGAGTGGTTACCATGCTAGCAGACAGAAATTCTATCACTGAAACCTCAGCAGACCTCTCACTTAGATGAGCAGGTTATCCTATAAAAAAAAAATCCAAGCAACACCATTTTCCCAGGGCCATTACCTTCCTCTAAGGATGGTGATTCTTTGGGGCTGGGTGACCAGGATAACACTGGGGCAGGATTTCAGCCTGGCTGTTGAGGTTCAGAAGAGGTTCAGGGACAGACAAGAAAAGTCTCTTGCAAGTGGGTGGCAGTGACGTAGGACAGACCGATGGTATTGCTGGTATGTCGAGCACCTTGTTTATTATACCTCAGACATGTCACAACAGTGCTGGGTTGTGTAATGGTTTCCAGGAGTTTTTCCTGCTTTCAGCTTTTGGGGCTCTCATTCCCAGGGTTTGGTTTCTGTCAGAGGTGGAATGTGGTAGAGAGAATGAGTTAAAACCAAACCCTGCTCAGGTGGGGTTTTACATGGACATGACAAGTGTGTGACGGAGAGAGGGAGGAGACCTCTGCCTTTCTAAATTGTTTATTCTGTGAGCACCTTCCTTCCTGAGAGCTCACAGGCATGGGGTGAAACCTGGGTGCAGTTTCCGATCTTGGTATCCTGATGAATTTCATGCCAATTGTACACACTGACACCAGGCATTTTGCCCATAGGGAGTTAAATATTTCTTCCTAGCACCAATAAGAGTTGGTATTTGACAAATGGCCTTGCCTTCTCACCGCAGGAGGCTGAGGATCCTGTGATCCAGCCTGAGCACTTCTGTGACACCAGTCCATCCCCCATCTGCCTTTCTCTGCTGAACCCAAGCCATCCCTGGACCAAATTTCAGCACATTCTTTCCTTTCCCTTTGATTCCTGTGCAGTCTTCCTCTCCCTTCCCTCTCTGCCTGCAATGGGAGGGTTTGCACCAGGCGATGTGAGCCCTCTTGGCCACTGCAAGGTGCAAGAGCAGAGATTGCTCAGCCTCCCCTCATATCCCCAGTCTGCAACTCAGATAAATCCACTGAGTTGCTAGTCAGCAGATGCAAGCTCCTCACTCGGCACAGGCGACCCAGGAGTTTCAGAAGCTTAAAATATTGCACAACTTGGAAGAATTATCACTGGGAAAATTGCTGCAGCACCCCAGGGGAATTCAGCTCTCCACCACAAAGGCTGAGGCATTCAAGCTTCTCCTTGAAGAGGCTGCAAGAATTTCTCAATTTGGCCATCTTCGTTTTCCAGGACCTCATTTGGCACATTGGCTGAAATCTTCCTGGCCTGGGTTTTGCCCCCAGCTCCAGGGGTTTTTCTTATTTTTGAAAACTTCAGCTAAATGTTGGCATGGTTATAAGGAATTGTGGGAAGATCTTAAAATGGAAAATGTTGGGCAAGCCTGGATAGTGTTGGAGCACATGGCACTGTGAGGAAAGCCTCCTTAGTGGGGACCAGGCTCCCTTGTGCTGTCAGCTGCCATGCTTAGCTGGGCACAGCACAGATGGGATCTGGGCACGGGAGGATGCTTCTGTCCCTGCTCTGACCAAGTGCAGCAAATAGTGGGATACAGCAACTCCAAACCTGCTTCCCAGTGCATTGCTCTGCAAGGAGGTTCTGGGCAGCACCTAAGGGGCACCTCTCCAGCTCACCACTGTGTCCAGGATCCTTGCACACTCAGGCATAAGCCCTTAGAGGATGAGTTGCACCACGTTGCTGAGCCCACGGCGGGGGCTCCTTCTGCACTTCTCTTGCAAAGAACAAAATAACCTGGAAACTATTGGTTTCTGGAAGCAATTTAGCATGGGACATGGCTATTAATTTAAATAGATTACAGAAATTTGAACTAAGCTGCATATAAATCTTCTGACCAGCTCTTTGGGCTTTTGTCTCTGTTATTTTCCCTTTTTTTAAAAAGAAACAAAAATGGTGTTTTATTGATTCCTGAAGTGGTGATGTTTTGGTGGGAGCTCACTGCTCCTTTTCTGGGTGCGGATGGCAGGCAGCTTCACTCTTCCACACATATCACCTTTCAGAGCTACTGTGAGTAGGACACAGATGTTGTTAGGTCTCAGGTAAAGCCATCAAAGGTGGACACTCAATCAAGTTTGACATCAGTTTCAACCTGAAGGCAAATGGGTTGGTTTTGATTAGCAGCTCGCGGGGCTGAGCCTAACCCATATCAGAGCTGCTGCTGCTACTTTACCTGAATGGCAAAACCACAGATGGTAATTATAACGATAAGTGCTTACAGATTTCCCAACAACAAAGATAATTTGTTTGCTCCATGCCTTGTTAGAAGGGGAATTTTGTTCTGGTGACTGGGTGGTTTGTGAATCAGCCTTTGCCCTTTCACCCTTCCGTCCCCAGCTTGGATGATGCCCCCAGAGCGGCCATTGGATGTTGATCTAACAAGAAGGGTACCACCAAGTCTGGCCTCCTCTTCCGTGGCCACGGAGATGTCAGTGCAGTGCAAGAAGCTTCCCTGGCCTGGTAGGGAAGAGGATGCTCTACCAACACCCCTGGGATGGCCTGGGATGCTGGGCAGGGGTGTCCTCCCTGCTAAATCCCCACTTTCCTCACCCCATGCTCATGCACAAAACTTCTGGGCTAAAAACTTGCTGCCAGGCTGTCTTGAGCCACTTGGACCACTGCTGCACATCCACAGCAGGGTAAAGCTCAACCACATCCCCCATTCTTGCTCACCCCATCACCCCCCAGGATGAATGATGAGGCAGCATGTAAGCAGCCAGGCTTGCACCTCTTATTCTGGGTACTGCTGCCAAAACCTATGGCTTTCCTGCAGGCTGAAGGTGACCTTGTGTCCAAAGTCTTGGGAAGAAAAAGGGGAGAGCTTGTCACTATTGATCTCTGACAGCCCAAAGTCTCTCTTCACCCTGCAGCTGCTCTCTGGCACTGCAGACAGGTTACCTGTAAATTAAACCAGCTGGTGCTGGGGGCCAGGGGCTCTGGGCAGCCCTGGGCTGCATCCACAGCCATTCCCCGGGCAGAAAGCCCATGGGTCGGCTTGGACCCCAGCTTGGCAGTGACCAAGGACAGCATCTTGCCTGTCACATGGGCAAGCAGATAATAGCTTTGATTTCTGGGTCTCACTTTAATTATAATGGAAGGACACAGCTCGTTTAAGTGCCTGCTTTGCTTTCAGCAATCCCTCCTGACTGCCAAGTATGCTGGGCTAACAAAAGCATTCCTCTTCCCGCCGGGGCTGTGGTGGCAGTCCGTATGGCAAGCAGACAGAGGCGATTAAGGCACGCAAGACTAGCCTGCCCAGCTCCTGGGTGCTGTGCACCCCTGAGCAGCCTCTCAGTGAGGAGAAACTACCCTTGAAACAGAGACCTCCTCCAAAAAAAACACCCTTACACCAGCTCATCTTCGCCTTTCTGCCCAGTACCAGCAGAATACCTGCAAGGTCTTGTCCCAGAGTGTGTTTCTCCTCTCCCACTTCTTGGATCAGGTGATTTTTTTCCCGGCCAATAGTACCTGAAGTTGTTCAAGAGGGTGATATTGATCTTGTTCATATTTGTTGCCTTAATGAGTCACAAATTCTGTCTGTGAGCAGAGGTGGTTTGGAGGTGCCGGCTGGCTGCTGCTAACCTGCCTTTCTGGAAGGGTAGGAATTCCAGTCAATTTGGAGAACTGGTGTTTTCTTAGATTCCTAAAGAAAATTACACTAATTGCAACAACCCCCATATCCCTGCAGAGATCAGATGTGATAGGATCTCCCCAAACGTCTGTTCCTGATGACAGGAATCTTCCTACAACTCTTCTCCCACCCTACAACACTGATTGACCTGCAGTGGGTGATCTGCCAGACCAAAACACTTATGGCTGCTTTGAGACCAAATCGTTTCTATGCTGGTTCATCCATTGACTGTGGATGGTAAACTGGGCTGAGAAAAGAAGTCAGGTCCTCACATGGGCAGGGGACTCGGTCCATCAGCCACTGCTGCTCTGATCTTTGCCATGGCCAAGATTTCATTATTTTGAAACGGTTTTAGTATTCAGACCACACTAATATCCACACGTGGGCATGGTGTGCAGGGTCACAGCACGGTGCTAGTGTGGAATTAATATAAATACTCTGTGGGGTATCTCTAAACAATCATCTCATATTAATCAGCTTAATATTAATCAGCTTTCTCCTCCACTCAGATCTAGCAAAGCCGCTGCTCCAGAGTAGGACATGGTGCCAGTTAAGGGATGCAGGCTTTTTCTGAAGCAGTGGCAGGATCAGGACAGTGTGCTCCTCATATCTCTCAGATGCTCCTCAATAGGCTTAATTTAAACATTAACTCCTAATTTCCCTCTGGGCTCAGGGCATGGAAGAAATTAGAGTAAAAGGAGACTTTTTCAAAAAGCTCTGAGTAAAGCGAGGTTATAATAGTTTTTGACCTTAATTATGGCTTCTAATGGAAATAGTTGTGCAACCTCAGGAGAGGGGTTTGGCATGTGCAGGCAGATCTGAGCCAAGGGTGGTGACAGAAGGACAGATAGGGCTTGGTGGCCTCAGCTGCTCACTCACTCAGAGAGCAGAGCTGAGACCAGTGGGGGAAATGTTCCTCATTTCCACCAGCCGCAGCTCTGGCTCACTCCATCCAGAGCTAAGGCTTCACCTCATTTCTGCTTCAGATAAGAATGTAAGTGGCCTCAAGTCCCTCATCACTGCCATTGGGATGTGCAGCCAAGACACCCAGCACCTCTGGATGGAGGAGTGAGGGGAGCCTGCAATTTCTTGATGGGATTAGCATGGCAAGCCCCAGCATGAAGGCTTGCCCTGCCTTGGCTTCCTCTCCTTAGGGGAAGCAGTTCCCAGCTGTGAATGGCAGTGAGATAAACTCCAGTGCTGCTCTCCAGGGATAAACGATACCGATGAGAACTGCTAAGATACTTGTTTGAAGGATTCAGATTGCAAAATAATGATGTGGTATTAACCAGGGATGGGAGCAGGATGGATTAATTACTGAAGAGGAAGCACATCACCTTTGGTGTTGGGTCAAACCTCATTCTGGAAATGTGCTGTTACTATTCCTGCAATAACGGGTCACTTGGCACCACCTGGGAGCAATGATGTGTGGAGCTAATGTGACTAGAAACTGCCATTTGGGGCAATAACTGGATATCAGCCATTCGAGGGGCTGGGGATCACCTGGCTCATGTCCCCTGCTGCCACAGAGGCATCTGAGCTTCTCAGGCTGCAGGTCTAGCAAAAGGCTATGGAAATGCAGGTAGGATGACTGGCTGAGTAATATAGCTGTGGGGCTGGAGGATACCACACAGGATGACTGCCATTAGTGGACTGGACTGGGATGATGGGAAACCCAGAGGGTCTTGAAGAAGTTGTGACCTCCTCCTGTGCCTGCACACTGCCAGGAACAGTGATGGAAAGTCACAGTGACATCTGGTAACGGATCTCTTTCCTTTACATCTGCAGCAGTGGCCAGGTAGGTGAGGAATGGCAACTCCTCTCCCCCAGTTCTCTGTTCAATACTCCATCTCACACCATCCCCTTGCCAGACCTCAGCCAGATTTAGGTTGTCCCCAATGGGAGCACAGTCACCTCCCAGACACACCTATCTGTCTCTTCTGGAATTAAATACAAGAAATGTGAGTCACTTCCCAGTCAAGAAGGGACATGGGAACAGGGATTGAGCTCCAGGCCTACACAGGGTTTTTGGGAATGCACTTGTGGCATATATCCTGATTCCTGCTACCAGAAGTGATGTCGTGAGTGTAACCATAAGGAAGGACTGGGGCTGCAGCAGCTCTGTGTCACCTACCAGGCCAGGACTCAGTGACCTTCAGTATCCCAAAGGCAGTTTCTTCCTTAGCCAGAGCAGAGGCACAATGCTCAGTTCTCAGGCAGGGACCAGTGGGAAGGTCTCTCAGGTGCCCGAGGCCCAGCAGCCACCACTAAGACACATGCCCTTGTGTTTTAAGCCCTCTGTTCTTGGAAACACTGGAAAAAGCAACCATTTATTTCAGTCCTCAAAAGGATGCTGGAAAACTCCAGCCCCAGTGTGAGGATTGAGCTATTTGGAAAATTCAGGCTTCATTGCTGAAGATGCGAGCATGTTAGTTCCTCTCCATTGCCCGTGTCTCTGTGTAGCTTGCAGAAGTAAAGCAAGTACTTAACATGCAGATATTTAACCCTTTCAAGATTCCAGTTTACACATAGCATTAACTAATACAAGGAATAATTCGGTGCATTTTGACAGCTACTGTTTTAAAAGTTCTTATCACATTTATTTCTTCCTTTATCGAGGTTTTTGTATTGTGTGCTGAAGATTTGTCTCTTTCCTGGCCTAGTTTATCTATAATTCAGGGCGTTTTTACACTTAGGTTATAATTGACTTTTCCACGCTGCAGCTACTCAAACAATAACTATTAATATTCAGCAGTCTATAGTGATAAAGATTTCCATTTACTTTCTTTTACTTAACCCTGTGAATATACAGCATCCTATCTCACACAGTTAATATTGAATTCATTCATATTTACTCTCCATTTTCCTGTATAACAATACTGAAAGAATGAGCTCTGCAGCTCTGGGGACTTCTGCCTCCCGTGCCTGTTCTCAGCTGGCCAGCCCTGCTCATGCAAAGGGGAGCTGGCACTTGCAGGCCCCAGCGATGCCATGCTGCCAGCTCCCCATCACCTTTGAGATCGTCCTGAAGCTGGAACAGAAGGTGGAGCAGAGCATGAAGCACAGCACCTCTGCCTTCTTCACTTCCAGGAGTAGGACCTAGGTCCTGCCACCGATGAGGATGCTGCATTTGCCTCCTGTGGTGTTTGCAGACAATTAGTACTTTGCCCTTGGGTTTCTGGTACCCCTCATGGCATGGGATAACATCATGGATGGATAAGTATGCAGAGTGGGTTGGTGGTGGCAGGAGCTAGGAGCTGTGCTTGGGACTGGGAAGGTAGAGCAGCTCCTTCTTTAGGAAGACTACACTGCAACACAGAGCTGGAAGCCTGTTCTCCTGCCTTGAGTCTTATGGTGTAACCTTACACAGAACTAGTAGGTGAGCCTGAGGACACACCTGTTAGATCCCCCATCCCTTTTGCTGCTGTAAAATGCACAACAGTGGCAGGTTCAGCTGGGAGGCTCTGACCACCAGCGCTGCAGACAAGGGTCTGATCCACTGCTGTTAGCACCAGCGATTGGAAAGGCTCTGCCCTGGGGGCTTTCTTCTGCTGCAAAGGACAAGAGGACAAGAGGAAATGGCCTCACGTTGCACCAGGGGAGGTTTAGATTTGATGTCAGAAAAATTTCTTCACTGAGAAGGTTATTAAGTATTGGAACAGGCTGCCTGGGGAGGTGGTGGAGTCACTGTCCCTAGAGGTGTTTAGGAAACTTATAGATGTTCTATTTAGGGACATGGTTTAGTGGTATGTTAGTGATAGGTAGATGGCTGAACTTGATGATCTTAGAGATCTCTTCCAACCTTAATGATTCTGTGAAAGCCTCCTGAGGTACAAAAACACCTTATTGCTAGGTGCTGCTGGGACCAGCTCCAGGCTAACAGAGTAGCTGGGAGGGAAACTCGTGGGAAACCCCATACCCACTCACTCTGATGCTGGGCAGCAGAAGATGAGCAGCCATCAGCAGAGGATAAGGTGGGGGGAGGGCAAGATGCCCTCACTGCTGGAGCTTGGAGATGAAGAGATGGATGTTCCTTTCATATTGCCTCCACAAAAACTGATTGCCTTCACCCCAGCCTAGTGGGGATCTGTGTGGGACCCCCTAGATGAGCTGTCACTACCCATCAGCTTGGGTTCCTGGTACATGACAGCTAGTGCTGTCAGTGTGGGAAACACTGTCCTGGGGAGATGTCCTCCCCTCTGTTCATCTCCCTGATGGAAGGTGGAGCAGAGCCTGGCCACAAAAGCCAGCAGTGGGCTAGGTATTAATTGCAGATGTGTGGAGCCGTTGTGACTGAGCTCTTCCTTCTAATTATGAAAAATGTCCTACACGGGAGAAATGGCAGGGCTGCTTCCCCCTGCTCGGAGTGAATGACTTTCCCAGGCAGCTTTTCACCAAAAGTAGAGGGGCTTTACATGCTGGCTGCCCCAGCCACCCACAGAGTGGGGCTGTTCCCACTGGTGCCATTGGTGAGCTGTTCCTGCGCTTCACGGCTAGTTAAGGGCTAGTGGGGTTAAATGGATAGTCCATTAATCTTGGCCCTGCCAAGGTCAGAGCCGAGAGACACACACACGGCAGCTGATTTATGGCCAGCCTGGGCCCATGCCCTCTTCCCGGGGCTGCTGCCAGAGCTACCCAGCACAGCAGGCACTTGCCAAACTCTGGCAGGAGGACAGTGTGCCTGCAAGCACACCTTGGTGTGCCTGCTGCCTTCCTCCTGAAAGAGCCATTTTGGCTGTGGCTGCTGCTACATCCACCCTGGCTCAGCGCTAGGGGAGTAACCTGCTTTGCAGAAGTGCCTCAGGAGCAGGACTCCCTGCACCAAAGCTCTCACCTCAGTCGCTGCCACTGCCCTTTCTGCCTCAGTTTCCCCTCACTAGACAAGTTGCAGCCTACCAAACCTCACAGGGCCTAGTGCCTATGGTAGCTGGTGCAATGCGCAGTGTTGCACAAGAGATGGCTCCTATGCCACCAGATCAGCTGTGCTTGGTGGAATGGAGCTGGATGGCACTCTAGGGTTGCTGCAGCTGCTGGGAGTGAAGGGCTGTCCCTGTGGCACGTGTGGCCATGGGTTTCCCACTTTTTTTAATGTTCCTCTTGGCCTCTGATCAGAAGTGTGCGCTATCTGCCTGTTATTAGCCTGCCTGCTGCTATCTGCCCCGGGAGCAATCACAGGGTGAATGAATAAACACAACAGCATTTAGTAAGATCTGAAAGGAGATGTGATGATAATTTCTTCCCAGCAAATTGTACGCGTTCATGTGTTCAGTGCGCTGAAGGCAATTAGAGCAGAGCAGAGCTGGCAAGACGAGGGGCAACGCTGAAGGAGCTGCAACTACGGAGCCGTAATAACAATTTAGATTCTATTTAGATACAAGTGGCTACAAGTTGCGTCTCAATATTGAATCAATCGACACAGACAAATGATTTAATATGGAGGCATTTGTAGGAGTGGAAGGAGAGGGACCAGTCTTTTAGAGACACAACCAGGTGGGGACAAAGCACATGGGCAGCCGGGATGGATCCAGAGCTCCCAGCAATGTGGAGGGGAGAAGGGAAGGGGTAATCCTGTGGGGAACAACAAATGGCTTTTCTCGCAGCTTTTGGCACTGTGGGCTGGCTTATGCTCGGCATTGACTGGGGAGGTATTTTTAGAGGCAGTCTGGTATTTGTTAACCTTCTCATGCAGAGTGGAGCTCACTTCTAGAAAGCATTTGTGCGCGCACGCGTGCAAGAGGCAGGAGAGATCCTGCCAGAGATAAAAAGTAAGTAGCCAGCCCCAGCCAAAGGCCGGGCACAGCTGTATAAATATGCGGCAGCCCTCCTCGCCCCTCACCTCCTCGCGGCGAGTGGGGCTGGTGACACTGGAGAATGCTTTGCTGTCATTAGTTAATTGAGCTGCTGATGTTAAGAAAAGGTTATGTATTTCTCCTGGTAGTTTTTCTTTGTAAAACTCTGACAGGGATCGCTTGCAATGCCCCAGCTGGGGACCCGGAGCAACTCTTCCCTATGGCAGGGATATTTTTTTCTTTTCATTTTCTTTCCCCTCTTTTCCCTTCCAGGCAGCATTGACTCTGCAGAGGAGCAGCGAACCCCAATCTGCCTTGTGTGCAAGAGTCCAGTAAGCAATACCCCTCACTGGTGCCCCAGGCAGGGTCTACCCACCTGCCTGGGGACCACCGGCAGTGCAGGCCCTCCACCCCTGTGCCTGCTCTGGGGGACAGCCCAGGGACTGATACACGGTGGCTGGTGTCTCCTCCCAGCTGGCCACAGAGCACCTGGGAGGAGAAGGAGGATCAGATTCTGTCTCTGGTGCTGGAAGTGTTGCAGTTTACCAGGGCTGCTCCCATGCAGGCCAAAGGATTTCACCGTACTGCACCCATGTACACAGCACTGCTAGAGTGGTCCCAGGCCATCCACAATTTGGCTAGCACCGTGAAACTAATTTCCCTGCAGGCACTGTTAATGCGTGTCCCTTGAGACTGAGTGCCAGGGGCCTGGGAAACAATCTCCTTCCTCTGCCTTTGCTCCAAGTTGCTCTGCTGGGAGGTTTTTCTAGAGAGAGAAGGGTCACCTGGGATCACTGACTGAGGCAGGCTGCTCTGCAGAGCAGTTCCAGGAGATAAATGAGAATATGGGGGGTCCTCAGGGGGCTGTGGTGGGTTGAGCTTCAGCAGCCTTGGTTGGCTGATACAATCCCCAGTGGTTTGCTTGGGGTAGGCAAGAAGGGGAGGTGGGATGGGAGTGAGCTGTCTGTAGATGTGAGGGTGTGTTTGCTGGGGGTGCAGCAAAGGTGCTTCTTGCATTCATGCTTAATGGTTGCTTGAACCCCCTGTGCTTTTGAAACACCACCCAGGCATTCAGCTCCTCCTGGGGACAGCAGGACCAGCTTTCACAGTGATTCATCTTCCAGCTGCCATTCCCAAGAAGCTTTCAGGTGTTTGTGTCCACATGAAGCAGAGGGCTGTCATTATCCACCCCCTCACAGCTGGGGCACCGATGCAGAGGAGCAGGCTGGGTGAGCTCCTGACTGGGATGGCTGAATCCATGGTGAGAGCAGCTCACCAGGACCAGCTGCCATGTAAGTCCTCACCCCTTGCAGCGAGATCAGGCTCTCTCATCCCACCAGGGCCCACTGATTCTCACGGAGGGGATCCATCCTCCTGCACTGGGAAGCGAACAGCTAGGCATGGTTAACCAGCTTGGAAGCACTTTCCCTGCACTTCTCCCATGGAGATGCTTATGCCCATGTAGCACATCTTGCTACAGCTTTTGCTCAACCAGTTGTCTCCAGCATCCTCTGTCTTCAGGTTTCCACTAAGTCTGCCTAAATCTCAGTGCTTTTATTCCCCAAAATATCTCTGCTCAGTGCTCTCAGCTCCTGAACCAGGTGATTGCTTGGCAACTGATCTGGCAGCGAGGCAGATCACCAGTGGCACATCTGGCTCAGCAGGCATGACCCACCTGCATCCCTGCAGCCACCCTAGCCAAACAGCAGAGCCTTCTTCCCCAGAGCCTTGCAAAATACCCGCCATAAAACCAGTACTGAGGCACAGGGAAACCCATAAGAAGTACTGGGTGCAGTGTGGGGGTGATGCACAGCCACACTTCTGCACATTGGTCCTGGCACCATGTCTCAGCAGGATGAAATGTGACCCCAGGCAGCCGCCAGGCCACCGCTGCATCACCCTGCCGGGGTCAGAGTCTGAACCAGCAGTGGCTGTGTCCACAGAGGAGGTCACTGACCCTGGCTTCCCACTGCTGCTGGCCACAGCGAGGTCACCGCAGCCCCCTCCCCTGGCACAGCAGTTTGTGGCTGCTCCTTAATTAATCCCAGGCAAAATTAATCAGTTGACATCCGACAGCTGAAGAGAGGATGGCAATCGCTCTGGGGTGGTGCCTCCTCCCACTGGAAGTGCTGGACTTGGTTGAATGGCTCTGTACCCAGTTTTGGAACCAGGGGCCATGCCAGGTCTGCTTAATGCTGCTGTCAAACAGCCTGAATGTGTCTGCTGCATTCTCCTCCATGTACTGCCAACCCATGGGAGGTGGAAGTGACCCCTCTGGAGGTGTCCTGAGAGCTACCCCACTGTACAGAGTGATTCTTGTGCAGCAAAGAGAGCTATAGCCATGTGTTAAGCTCCCAAGAAAGGTGACAGCAAAATGGCTCCAGTGGACTGGGAGATCATTTACACCACACAGCCTGGTTTGCTCACAGACAAGATGGCATAGGACTGAGCCTGTGCTTGCCAGAACTGTTCACACACTCTTGGGTTTGTGGATGGAAGAAGAGTGGTCATGGCAGTATTTTGGTTAGGTAGCACTTGACACCTATCGGATGTCTCCTCAGGTTGTCTAGGAGGTCTTCTTTCTTGATAAAAAGATGCTTTCCTACTGTTCCAGAGCAAATTAGTCCTGGGACCATGGTAGCAGCTGCCTCAGTGACCATGTTGACCCTTCACTGCAATGACAATGGCTTCCCTGACTCTGACTTCCCATTTCCCATTGTCTCGCTCCCTCCTCCTGGCCTGAGCCTTTAATCCTTGTGCAGCAGGCTCTGCCACTTCGGATTGCTAATCATGGCCAGTAGATGCTGGAATTAACAATCTGATCCCATCGACAGCCGTGAATCCATAACGAGACTCTGCTTTAGGTTAATCAGTCATTAGGCCAAAATGCCATCGCAGTGCCTGCAAACCATTTGTCTTTACTGCCATGCTTCCTTTTTATTTGTTTCATTTCAAAGGATCCTAAATAGTTCAACCCTTCCCCTTTTCCATCTCAGGAGAGAGAGCAGTTTCATTGCCACAAGAACCAGCCCTGGGTGCTGACCCGCTCCCAATCCTTACAAGCAGCCCTGGATGCTGCTGGCCTTGCTTAGCTGCAGACCTGCTAATTTGGCATGTAAAAAGAGGAGAGTCAAACCTGACTTTGGTTGTTATTGGAGCAGGTACATGTCCTCACCAGTACAAGCACTGCTGAAGGGTGCCAAGGCCTCTGCTCTGGCTTCTGTTTCACCAGTCTCTGTGTGCAGGAGATGCTATGCAGCTATAAGGTCCATGGGGTCCTGCCCACAGAGATGATGGCAGTGACAGTCACCATGCCACATGTGCCACCTAGGCTCAGATGTGGCATGGATCTGGTGGGTGCTGCTTTGGAGGTAAGAGTGAAAGCAACCAGAGTCCAGTTTTGGTGACCTCATTCCTGCAAAGGGTACTGGAAGACAGTAACAAGACCAGAAACAGGCTGAGATACACAGCAGGGCTGAGCTGCAAGACCTGCTTACCATGAGAAATTTAAGGATCTCAATCAGTTGATCAAAGCAGAGGAGACCTGAGATGCACCAGGGGAAGATACCTGATAGCAGAGGCTTCTCCAGCTTAGCAGGTAAAGCAGGATGCCACAGATGGAGGCTTCAAAGGAGGGGGGAAAAAAATCTTGAATTCAGGCACAAATACTTATTTGGCAGAGGAATTTACCACTGCAGGATTTACCAAGGGAATGCTGAGGGTCCTTTGAGTATGGGGTTCTTAAATCTGTGGGTGTTGCTCAGATGCTGAGGTCTAATTTCCTACACATGTTAAAGGAACTGATGGGGAGCTTTCTTGGCCACGTGTAATGCAGTGCTAATGCCTGTGGCCTCCTCTGGCTCTGAGACATGAATAAAACAAAACCAGTTCCCAGCTCTTTTATACACACCGTTTTGGAGATGGAGGAGGAAAGAGTAGAGTTTGCAGTGTATCTCTGTGGCTTTTACTCTGCTCATACCTCCATCTCAGTACCTTCCTGCCAGAAAACTGGGTAAATCTGACAAGGTAGCCTGGGTTAGGCTTTATCCCACACAAGCCATTTCTGAAGCATGCCTTGTTTTCTGGCAGACCTGCTCCTTTTCTTGGGGAGCTGCAAGTGAACCTTGCTCAGCTCGTGGGGAATAGCAGCTGATCTGTAAAGCACATTATCACAAGTGCCACAGTGGGCTGGGAGGGCACGGGGGTTGCACCAGGAAAAAAGCCTGGTTGTGCCCACCACCCTTTGGAGGATGGCAGGAAAGAAGAGGGGAACAGGCAGTATATGCCAGACCACTGCCCCTGACTTAGCTGCTTGAGGCTGAGCATGTCTTACTGCTGTTTCTCCTCAGCTGCTTTAAAAAAGGGAGTTCCCAGCTCTGCAAGAGCTCAGCATCCCTCAGAAATGGGGCTGTAGGCATGAGTGCAGGTAGGTGTTCTCTCCCTGTGCCACCCTGATGCTCCCCAGGTATCTCTGTGCTCAGCACTACAGTAAGGCATTGCCAAGGCAGAGCCTTTGCCCAAGAGTGCTGGTGGCTGAAAGTGCTGGAGCTGCCTCCAAGAGCTGCACCATGCAGCACTCCAGCAGGGCTGGACCCATGGTGGTCATCCATAACAATGTGGGGAATGGGAGATGAGGATGTAATAGGCATGAACAGCCTTCCCACTCTGCAAACCCCATCTCCTACCCCACACTGGTTCCATACAATGCTCCCTCCCCACCCACACTTGTGAATGTCACCCCAGGGAGCCAACCTGGCTCCAGAGAGTTAACCTCCGTAGCTGCCTCGTGTCTCTCAATTATGAAAGCCCCTCATTTAACAGCCAGTGTTTCCTGCCCCGGCAGCAGAGGCTGAGAGTAAGAGATGCTCAGCTGTGGGGCTGCCAGGCTGGTTGTCCCCAGGGCCAGCCCCTTCCTTCTGGCTGCTCCAAAGGGGATGAGGGACCAAAAGGTGCTGGGAGCTTATTCAGGCTTCATGCTTCATGGAGGAGGGGAGCTGATTGGAAAACACCTGGAATCTATTAGGCCTGGAATATGGAGTCAAGGTTTTGCCGCCTGCAGGCAGCTCAAGTATAAATAGCGGCAAAGGGTTTGTTTTGACTACTTTAAATTGTGCAGGTTTTGTGCCCTGAGAATTGGGAGTTTGAAGCTGCTCCTAACGTAATAATCCTCCTGCTTCCCCCTCCCGCCCCAGCGGCCAGGAATCTGCACCTTGTTCTCTTCTCCTTCTCATTCCTCTCTTTGTTTGACTATTTTCCCTATTTCCCATCTGTTTATCACAAACCTCCCTCTTCCTGGAGCCTTCAGGAGTCTCGGAGGAGGGGAGAGTTGGAAATGTTGTTGCACGCAGGGAAGTGGAGGGGAAAGTTTGGAGCCTTACAATAAAAACCAGAGAGCTGGGGTTAAAAAAAGGAAACAAACCAAATGTCAAAATGTGGGGACAGACCCCTCTGTGGGATGGGGCAACCCACCAGTGATGGGGGATAGGTCCCCCACCCCCAGGCAACGCTGTGAACATTGCCATTGCATTCTGGCTGGGAACAGAGCAAGGAGATTTTGTGGGGAGCCACTGCCCCATCACAGCCACAGCCTTTCCCATACCCACTGCTGCCACAGGAGCAGCAGTGCTCCTGCTAATGCCATAGTAATAGAGTGGTGTAAGGCTCCTAATGGAAATGCTACATCACTGCCAGCACAGAGTCCCCTCGGTCCCAGTCCTAATGATTATTGCTATTCTCTCGTGCCTATGCCACCACGCCAACGTGTCTGGCTGTTCAAGGCAGAGACAGATGCAGCCTCCACTCCAAGGAGTTGCTGCTCCAAATGAGACCATATATCTACAAGGAGAATGAGGAAGAGAGCTCTGAGGGCTGCAGGCTCCTGGAGGAGAGAGAAGCTGTCAGCACCACTATTGAGTGGGAGCAAGGGGCAAGCATAGCTGCCTAGCTGGCCCAGCCTGCCCTGACGTCCCCCCAGCACCATGTAACCCCATCAGCACCATGCTTCTAGCCCAAAGTCACCCCTTGCCTCCTGCCCTTGGAGTGGTGCCTGACTGAATTGCTTCTTGAAGTGTCTTGGCATCATGTGGTGCGAACAGAGCTGCATGAGAGGCAGCACACAAGAGCATTGGCACAGTGGCACCCACCTGATGCAACAGCCACAGCAGCAGAACCTCTGCTGAGCACACCATGGTGGGACATGTGAGACCCTGGGGCTGCCATGGAGCTGAACCATGGCCCCTGACCTCTGAGGAGAAACTCCATGAGGGCTAGGGCTAGCTATGCACAGTGGGTAACAGCTCTTCCCTTGGCTTCAGAGGTAGCCATCTGTGCTGTAGACCTGAAAGTCAAACCCTGCTGACAAGCCATCTGGGGTGTCTAAACAACTGCACATGGTGCAATTTATTTTGCTACTTTTCCTTTTAATCATTGCTTTATCTCATTCATCTGGTGAGAAAACAGCCTTGGAAACCAAGGGTTTATGTCCTGGAAAGAGCTTGTGGTGGTTGGGGTGACCGTGTGCACTCTGAGCACAGATGTTGGCTTCTCAGCTGCTCATCACACATGGCCAATGGCTGAAGTCATGTCTAGAGGCTTCAGGGGCTGGGAGCTCCACTGTGGGGACTGGGGTCAGGCTGCCTTGGGACAACAACAAAACACTAATCCACAGGAATAGCAGCGGCTGCAAACCACCCATGACCATCACAGGGCTGCACATGCCTTGTGCAGGGGGAGGGGGCACACCACCAGATCAACTGATGTTGCCATGGAGATTGAAATTGGGGACTGTCACTCCAAAATATCCCACCACAAGATTCAAGCCCACGGGAGGATTTTCCTAGATTCACTTTACCCCTTGTACACATTTCTGCTCTTCATGCTCTTCATCCTTTTAATCCAATTTAAGAAATAGAAGTGGTTGAAACCAGGATGGATATGAGGTGCTCCAGAAACGCTGAGGCTCGCCCTGCGAGGTGGGAGCCAAAAGATGCTCATGGCCACACTCAGCCTGTGAGCGGCCACATCCATTACTGGGGACGTGACTGCTCCCCAGGCACAGTGTGTCCTACTGCCAGGATTTCCCATCTCCCTGGCTGGCATCTGTGTGCACCCATCCTGTGGGCTGGCCTTGAGGTATCTGCATGGGGCTTCAGCAGTAAGCAAGGCTGAGTGTCATCCTTCCTGGAGCCACTGGGATCAAATATAATTATATCTTGTTGCTTTATCTTTGCACGTGGAATGTCCATGAAACCCAGACAAACTCACTCCACTCTGCTGGACCCCCAGATTCACTCCATGGCTTCCCAGGCTGGCAGTGTTCCCACCATCCCAGCCCCATGCACAGACCCTTGTGGCACAAGCTGAGGGTGCCAGTGTGAGGTAGCACCTTCCCTCACCCCTCTGTGCTGCCCAGCATTCATTATCTCTCTACCACCCAACTATGTGCACCCCAAGGTGCCCTGGAGCAGCTGCGCTCTGTGCACAAGACAGTTTACCCTGTCACCTCTGCCACTCATACCCAGGCTGAACATCATGTGGTGGCACGGTGGTGACCAGGCCACCACGGGGTTGGAGACACACCATGGGCTGGGGTCCTGCACCCGCTGTGACTGCACACATGCTCAATCTTGTCTCCTTTCACGTGGAATTAGCATGACACAATTAAACCATCTCATTAGACAGCATTATTTACTCCAGAGGAAATGTGGGGCCCGCTGCGGGGAGCTGGCGGCTTGGCATTTCGCACATCATTATGTTCCCCTCGTAGCTTTGAAGTTGGAGAGTGGAGGCAGCTCTTATTCCCTTGGTGAGCTCCCATGTGCCTGGGTGGAGGTGGTGGCAGGAGGGCCCTGAGGAGGGCATGTGGCACCCGCAAGCCTCTTCTCTCCCCAGGTCATCACCCTGTCGAACATCTCCTAAAGCCACCACTGCACAGCTCAGCACCCTGTCAAGGCAGCTCATGGCTACTGCTCGGAGTTGCAGGGATGGAATATCTCCATCAGCTACTCCAGCATGTCCCTTTTCTGGATGCCTGGATAACCTCCCCTTGATGTTCCATCAGCTCCTGAAATGGGTGAACAATCCTCCAAATGCCTCATTGCCTCCCTGAACACCATCCCCAGGAGCACTGAGGTGTTACTCCCAGAGCCACGGGCTGGGACGGGTGCATGGGGCTGCAGGCGAGGGCTCCTTTGATGCTGTGGGTTTCTTTACAAATGACGTGTGACATCCTGTTCCTCTTGGCACAGTGGGAATAGAGCAGTGGAGGGTGTGGGTTTGCTCAGCCAGCCAGGTCTCCCCAGGCAGCACCGAACCTAAGTGCTCCTTCACCTTCACCTCTTTCAGGGCTTATTCCACCCTTTCTACAATCTTCCTCTGCCCTTGCTGCTCCTCACTTTCTTTTTTTGGTGTGACTTACTGTTCTGTGCCAGCAGCGTGAATCCTTTTATCCCTCTGTGCCCACGCAGCAGGGCTGGAGGAAGCTGCCCAGGCAGATGGGTCATCTCCAAGGTTAAGCAGCATCTCGGCTTCACTCCCAACCGCCACTTGCCTCTGTCCTTGCATTAAGCTTGGAGGCATCTGCCAGCATGACTGGCTCTGCCCTGGCTGCAGGGATTTCACCAATCATTTCTTTCAATAGAACTGGGAGAAAAAAACAAAACAAAACAAAATGTTATTTTCACACCTCTTTAACCAACCAGCTCATCCTTTCTGTTAGGCTCTGGCTGCAGGCTGCCTTCCCCATGCCATTTCTGACTGAGCTCTGGCATGGGTCCCAGATGAGGCTGTGCTCCCAAGTGCCTGTGATGACCAGCAGGGCTGGTGGTGGCAGGTGAGGGAGACAGAGCCAGGAGGCACCACACTGCAGGAGCAGAGCACAGCAGGGAAGCTGCCTCCTGCTCTGGAGTGCACCAAGGGTCCTGTCCCACCACAGGAACCTTCAGCAGGTTCCTTGAAGCAGCTCCAGCCCTGGAGGACCCTTGTGGGTTTCCTACAGCCGCCGTGTCTCAGCCACTGCTGCCAAATGTTTGGGGGAGAGGAGCCAAGTCAGGCAGTCAGGAGATAAATCTGAGCTCGCTCTGGCTGCACTGGGACTTTGCTCAGGATTAATTGGAGGCAGCGGTTCTCCTCTTGCTCCTCTCCCCCACCGCAGGCTCGGGACGGCTGGGTTGGCAACTCAGCCTGGCGTGGGCCCTCACGGGAAGCTGCCGACATGTTTTCAGCATGAGGAAGGTGCGTGTATGTTTGAGCTCAGGCACAATCACTTGTGAAGGTGGGAGGAGGTGGAGGATGTGCTAAACTATGAATGACTGCAGATCGGAGCCTCTCCACTGCAACCCTGACAGCCTCTCTCCACGAAATGTTTAGAGGTGCTTGCAAGATGTTGTTAGATCTGGCTGCTCTTGGGATTCCTTTTTTTCCTGGACAAAAGCCTGGCATCCACCTGAATTTAAAGCTAATCTAAACAATAGGAAAAAACAAACACAGGGATGTAGGACGGACAATAACCCCAGCACTGAAAAACCTAGGGCAGTAGGAGTTGGGAGCGGCTGGTTTATTAGCCACACAGCACCATAAACATCTGACGCACATTACAAGATGCAAAATACTGTCTTGATGCAGCAGGATAAGGCACGGGGAGATGTCAGTGCTTGTCATCCCTCAGCACTGCAGCCCTGCTCACTCCTCACAGCCTGAATTAATCAGTCTGCCAGGAGCAGCCTTGCTTTGACCTCTGCCCTCTCCTCCGCCCTCCTTAGCAGCAGAGAAGCTGGAAGTTAAATACAATTTAAAGACTGCCTTTTTCTGCATGTAAAGCGTGGATGCACCCGAGGTGGCTGGAAGCACCCCGCAGCTGCCAGTAACCCCCACTCCGCAGGTACCAACTGCTTGGGTGCCAAGGGTGCCAGCGCATGTCGAGCAGTGGTCCCAGCCTGCAGCCTCCCAGCATCCTCCCCCTGGCATGTCATGGCGAGGATGTAATTTCTAAAATAACACGTTACCCTTGCTTAATTATCCCACTTTATAGAAGTCACTTCCGGCGCCAAGCTCAAGTTATGAGATGCATTTCTGAGCCGTTGTCTGAGTGCCAGGAGAGAAGAAAAAGAGAGAGTCAGAGTTATGATTGTTATTGGAGTGTTTTATTCTGGTTTTTAGATGTCTGGATTTCTGTTATAAAATGTATGAACTGCAAAGGAACTTAAATCTTTATGTTCACAATATTAGCTTCTCATTTCTAGGCCGAAATAGTTATGACTCTGCTTAATTCTCTTGGAAATATTCTGCGTGTTTATTTTTTTTTCCCCAATATGTTTATGTAACTTCCTCTGGAAGCTCAATTTTTAGTTAATTAACTTTTTGTCCAGAAATTTCTTTGCTCGCTTTCTTTGTTAATGTACTTGGCATTTCCAGTTAAGATCATAGCTGCTTCTCTGCTTAAGTTCATTTGGTTTCCACCACGTAAAATATATTGCTTGAAGGGTTTCATCTTTTCTCAGAGCAGACTCAGCCCAGCTGCAGCTTCGAAGATGCTTGAGGAGCTGTGGGAGTTGCAAGTCCACTATGGTCCGTGGCCAGCAGGCAGGAGAGGTGGGTGTTGTTCCAACAGTGATGGTTTTGGCAGCACTGAAACCTGCTCAGACCAGGTTCTGAGGGTAACAGGATGCTGGAACCAGAGCTGGCGGGCTGAGGTCACAGCCCACTCTCCTCCATGAATGCAGCACAAGGCAGTGGAGGGAAAGAGGTGCCTGGAGATCCCAGCTTGCCTCAGGTCCTCTTCCTGAACAGTGTGGCTGAGTCAGCCTGGCTCTCTCCTCGCTACACTGCTGCCTTCCCCAGCTTCTTTGCACGTCCCTGCCAGTGTCTAACACCTTTTCACTGTAATGTCATCTGAAGATTTAATTAAGGTGCTGTTTGTTCCCTCTCCTAGATAATTAATTGAAGGTGTTAGATAAAACCAGGCCTTACACCAATCCTTGCTGGGTCTGAACAGCGCCTTCCAGCTCAAGATATTATTGTTCCCTTTTGTTTCAGATCCTTCACTTGTTCTCAGCCCCTGTGAAAAGGCTTATATCCAAACCAATTTGAATTAATTTTTCAAGCAAGATACCACAAGACAGAGATACTATTAAAGGCTTTGCTAGAAATCAGGGTTCATTAGAATACACTCGGCTGCTGTTCCCTCCCCTTCATTCTGCCCTTCAATAAAAAGACAAAAAAGAAAAGCAGTTCTAACTGCCAATGCTTTGGTGTTTAAGCCAAAGGACATGTGTGGCTGTAGGAAAACCAATCCCTCATGTACCATGGCAGTGAGAAGGCTTTTCACAGTGACCTTGCATGTCCTCTGCAGTGGCTGTCCCAGCAGAGCCCAGCAGTGGTGCCAGCAGCAGCAGCTCCACCGAGGACGTGTGTGGTGATGCTAGCGTCACCGTGGGCAGTCACAACCCAACCTCCATGTGTGCTGTCCTGTTCCCATCACACAAACACCACGCCATGGTTCGGGTTAGGGCTGGGGCTCAGGTTTTGCTGCTTGTTGACTTTGGAGAGCAAGCTGCAAAGGCTTCTCTGAAGTGACATGGGCATTCCATGTAGTCACCAGCAAAAACTCCAGTCACAAAACCCCTACCATTTCTTCTTTCTTTTAACCATTCTGTCCCAGGGGCCAGGACCATCCAAACGTGGCTGCTTCCAGTAGCAATTCTGGGCTCTGGCAACATGGCTGCAGTGGCCAAGGGATGGCTCCTCTATGTCAGAAAGAAGAGCCTGGTCAACAGTGGCTCCACTGAGCACCTCCCTTGCCTCAGCACCATTCCCTTCCTCGTTGGAAAGGACCCTTACAAATGATCAAAGGAGCCAGAGAGCTGTTGTAATCTTCCCTTGAAATGGAATTGTATAAAGCAAAAAGAATCCAAGACTTGTTATTTAAAGAGAGGGCCCTATCAGCAAGGAGGGGGGAGGGTGGTAATGAGTCAATCTGAGAGCATTCCAGCCTGGGTGCCTTTACCCTTATCCAATGTGATATTTTTTATGTTATTAGTAGTAAGTGTCCAACAGCAAATGTACTCTCTGTGCCCAGCATCCTGGTTTGCCTGTGCTGCCAGAACCTTGCAGCCCACAGGGAAGTATGGATGGTTTCTGAAGGGGTTCACCCCTCTTTCTCATCTCTCTCTGGCAGGATGTGCTGCTCCAGCAGCTGCGAGGAGCAACGGCAAGAGGGACAGAGTGGGGCTGGGAGAGGATGCCTGGTCTGTCCTGATAGCCACGGAGGGAGCAGGATGGGGGACCTGTGTCTGAGGTTGCTTTTGATTCAGACCCTGGAAGCACTGATGGGAAGATGATGACAAGGCCTATTTTCAGCACTGGTGTATTCTAGCCATGCATCCAGCCTGCCTCTGCTGTCGGAGAAAATGCAAACTGCCCTCCCTAGCTCCCTGATCTGCTACAGAGAGGCACAGGGTATTCTCCCAGCCTGGCTTATGTTGCCCCATGCATTGCATTTAAATGGAGCCCTTTCTGTCTTCTTAACAAGAATGACACAGCTTTGCTTATTGCCTATTAACTCGAGAGGGGAACACATCAGCCAGCAGAATCAGAAACATTTACCATGAAAAGGAAAAGCTGAAATCCCATTTTCTACCTGGAGCTCGATGGGAAATGGTCTGTCAGTACCAGGCAGGGCTACGAGCAGCTGTGTTCATTAGGTGTCTGCTCCACAGTCAGCATTTCCCAGGGGTGGTGGAGGCCCCCTGGGGAGGAAAAACACCTTGATGGTGCCAGAATTGAGGTCCAAAGTGATAAACTCCTCCATATCTTTACAGTTTTTGTTCCTAGTTCTCCCAATCATCCACTGGCACCCCAGCTCCTGCATTCCCTCTTCTCCAGGGACGATGGCACCAAGAAGTTGAAGCTGGAGAAGGTCACACCACTGACCAGGGACAACAACCCAGGAGACCCCTGCTCACCTCCCTCTCCTCCAAGTGCAGCCCGTTAGTTCTGGGGATTTGGGTTTCCATTAGTGCCTGTTTGGTGGCCTTTCTCCTCTACACTGGCATTTCCACGGCTGCTTAACTTCAGTGCATTTCATTAGCACAGAGGTTTCTGTCGATATTAGAAAGCCACTGTAATCATCAGGGGGATTTGCACGGCTGTTAGCTCAGGAGCTTCGCTGTTTGGCAGCATTTTCAGCAGCATTTTAGCAGAAGGTGTCTTTGACAGACACCCTGTTGGTGAGGACTTTATACCCTTGTGTCCTGCTCTGCCCTGAGGGTGCTGCAGCTGCAGCTCTAGTAGAGCAAAGGCAGTGGTGGAGATGCCAGTCCCAGCCAGGAGCTGCATGTGCTCACCAGGATGCCCATGCCTATTGGGATGTCCATGCCTCCTAGGATGCCCATAGAATCATACAATAATTTAAGTTGGAAAAGACACTTAAGATCATCAAGTCCAACCATTAACCAAGCACAGTCAAGTCCACCAGTAAACCAAGTCCCTAGGCACCACATCTATATGTCTTTTAAAGCTCTCCAGGGGTAGTGACTCCACTGCTTCCCTGGGCAGCCTGATCCAATGCTTGACAATCCTTTCAGTGAAGAATTTTTCCTAATATTGGTGCAACTTGAGGCCATTTCATCTTGTCCTATCACTTGTCACTTGGGAGAAGACACTGACCCCTCACCTCACCCTCTCTCATTGTAGAGAGCAAGAGGGTATCCCCTGAGCCTCCTTTTCTCCAGGCTAAACAATCCCAATTCCCTCAGCTGCTCCTCATAAGACTCGTGCTGTAGACCTCTCACCAGCTTCATTGCTCTTCTTTGGACGTGCTCCAGCACCTTAAATTCTTGCTTGTAGTGAGGGGCCCAAAACTCAACTTGGGATTCAAGCTGTAGCTTTACCAGTGCAGAGTACAGGGGGACAATCGCATCCCTGCTGGCCTCACTACTTCTGATGTAAGAATATGCTTGCAGGGATACCTTCTGGGATGCCCACCAGGATGCCCAAGTTCACTGGGATCCCTGTGCCAACTGGGATGCCCATGCCCATTGGGACACCTGTACACACCATGGCAATGCTACCCCTGTAAGAAAGCAGAGTTGCCTCTTCCCAGCCACGGGGCATGCAGCATGCTGCCAGATAATTCTCCCTCTGCTCAATCCCTGTCACTCATCTCCTTCCCACGTCACTCATTTCTTCCTCATCCCTGCTTGCCCTTTGCTGGCTTTCTGTGAGCCACAGTGGCAAGCGGAAGAATGACAGGCAACATGGTGGTGGCAGGACAGTGGGGCTGTGGAGATGGCCTCCCATCCCTTCCCACTTCCCTGGCACTCTTTGGGGCTGGCTAGCCTTTCATGGACAGTGCAGTTCTGTTTTGCATCACCGCTTTGAAAAGCCCTTGGAGAGAGCAGTGATTTATGAGAGGTTTCTTGTACAAGAGGAAATAAACCTCTGACCAGACCCAACTGAAATCCACACTGCTTCATTTTCTGTGGAATCAGGATTTTACCCCTATCTGAGGATTTTGCTTCTTTCCAAGAAAAACAACCAGTGCCTTTCCCATAAGCAGCCACTTTCCCTTTTCAGAAGCAAGGTTGGCTGGGAAGGGCTCCTCTCCCCACCGGCCCATGAGCCCTGGTCCTCACTGCTCCATGCCGGAGCCCTGCGGTTCACAAATCACCGCGCTTCCGACCAGCGCCGAAGCGAGAACATCTGCTGGGGAAGTCAACAGTAATTAATTAGCTCTTAACTGGGAGATAGAGAAGGAGGAGAGAGGCACGGACCCTTTTAATGAGAATAAAAGGTGTTTAAGTTTAGAGGAGCGTAGAGGCGCTCTGGCTACTTTGTAATATGATAAGGGGCTGGGAATTTAAACCAGAAATTTTTTTGTCATCCAGTGATAGGACAAGAGGGAATGGGAGCAAGTTGGACCACAGGAGGTTTAGTATTAACATGAGGAGAAACTTCTTTACAGTAAGGGTGATGGAGCACTGGAACAGGCTGCCCAGGAGGGCTGTGGAGTCTCTTTTCTCTGGAGACATTCCAGAGCTGCCTGGACACATTCCTGTGTGACCTCATCTAGGTGATCCTGCTCTGGCAGGGGGGTTGGACTAGATGATCTTTCTAGGTCCCTTCCAACCCCTAACATTCTGTGATTCTGTGAAATGGCAGGGCTTGTGGGGGGTGTTCTGGGTGCTCCAGTGGAGACTGTGCTGGAGAGGTCTGGATCGCAGAGCAAAGGGATTCCAGGTCAGAGCAAGACCAGCTCAGCCCCTGCCATGCCCCAGCTGTGTGGAAGGGGGTACTGAGGGTGAGGGGCTCAGGCTGCTGCAGCCAGGTGATGGTGGAGTTGAACCAGAGATGCTAAAATGCAACACGGGCAGGGTTGAGGGAGGAATGCTAGAGGTGGTAGCAGCAGCAGCAGCATGGTCAGCATCCCCCATATGTGACAGATCCAAGATGGCTTGTCAGCATAAGAATAGGTTTGCTGGGACTGTGTGTTGCTAGAAGGGTTGGGAGTTGCTTGGCAGAAGCCCCTTGCTGGCTTGGGGAACTGAGGGTGGCTGCCCAGACAGGGATATGCCTGGATTTGGGCATAGCTGAACCGGAGATGAGGCTCTGTGAGCTGCTGGAAGCAGAGACCTTGAGACTCTGTTAAAAATAGCCTAGGGAGAAATGGAAGACCAGGCAGCAAGGGGAAGAGAGGAGAAAGGTGATTCTGGGGGCAATGGGGTTTGGGAGGGGAGGTGAAAAAAGCCATGAGGGGGCTGGGGGTGAAAGGCAGGAGCTGCATCCAGGGTTTGCTCTGCTTGCTCTACATGGGCTGTGAGTAAGACAACAGTGGCAAAATGGTGCTGAGGCAGCCCTAGAGAAAAGGGGGGAGGGCTGCTTATGGGAGGAAAAAAATTACCAAAGGCAGCTGGAGGTGTATAATTACAATTATGATATGTTAAGTGTTAGTGCAATATACCCTCTGCAAACGGATGGCACCGAAGCTGTGAGGGAAAGGCTGGTGTAGGAAGAAACTCAGTTAATTAGTTAATCAGAGCTCTTTAGGAAATGTTTCCTCAACTGGCTTTCCCCCCCCTCTATTTCTGTAACTCAAACTGCTTGTTGCTCATCCTTAAAGTGAAATCCTCCCCTGAGCCTGTCATGGGAGGCTGCTCTGTGCAGAGCCAAAGGAGGAAAACCAAAAAGCTCTGCTGTGGATAGGAAACCTCAACCAAAAGAGCTTTAATTTCTTTGAAAAGCCTGCTTTTTGTTCTGAGACATGTGTGAAACAACCTTGGAAATTCTCTGTGTGTTTTAGCCATCACTCCATCTCACTTTGCCTGCTGGGCTCTCTCCCAGTGGACACCCTGAGCTGCCCCTGAACAAGATGAGTGTCTGGGGAGGGGGATGAGCTCCTAGCTCCTCCAAACCAGTCCCAAACCCCATCCCTCTCAGCACAGCTGATACTGGGGGCTACCATAGCCCTGCCAGAGAAGCAGAGGGGAGTATTACCCAGCTTTGCACAGGGGAAATTATATAATTGGAGCTGTTTGGATTTAGAAATTAAAATAATTTGGGTTTGCTCGGAAAGGTTCACACAACGTCAGCTTCTATCAAGCAGATGAGAAGCAGAGATGCCCCAGGAGTGAGCACTCTGACAGCTCTCCCAAATAACACCCGCTTTGCTGGGGCTCCCTGCTTTTATTTGCCCAGCCTTGTTTGGGGGTTGATGGGAAGGAGTTTCCTCCCATGCTGGACAAGTCTGTATGCCCTTTCTCAGAGTGGAGATGTCACATCCCTTGGATGCCTGGCCAGTCATAGCCATGCCACAGGAGACAGCTGTTGTCCCATCCCCTGGAGTCAAAGGAGCATCTTTCTCCTGGTCCCCAGAACTATCCTTTCTGCCCCAAAACCTCCAGGCAAGACAGCAAGAAGCCTCCTCATTGTTCTGCAAAATCATAGAATCTCTTTGATTGGAGGACCTTTAAGATCTTTGAGTCTAACCATTAACCCAGCCCTGCCAAGTCCACCAGTAAACTGTGTAGCTACACATCACATCTACATGTATTTTAAACACCTCCAGGGATACTGACTCCACCACTTCCCTGGGCAGCCTATTCCAATGCTTGAGAACCCTTTCAGTGAAGAAATTTTTCCGAATATCCAATCTAATCCTCCCTTGGCACAGCTTGAGCCCACTTCCTCTTGTCCTATCACTTGTTACATGGGAGAAGAGACCAAACCCACCTCATTACAACCTCCTTTCAGGTAGTTGTAGAGAGCAAGAAGGTATCCCCTAAGCCTCCTTTTTTCCAGGCTAAACAACCCCAATTCCTTCAGCTGCTCCTCACAAGACTTGTTTAACTAGGCATTTCACCAGCTTCATTGGGCCAGCAAACCCTTCTGTGCTGGTGGTGATTTNTTGAGGGCTCCAGAGCTGGACACAGTATTCCAGAGGAGGTCTCAGCAGAGCAGAGTAAAGTGGCAAGTGACAGACCCTGATACCTTTCAAAGCAGAGAGTACCAGATAGATGCTTTGAGACATGCCACCTAAACTACTGCTTCCAGCCACCTCCTGTCTCAAGGCTGTGTCTCCCAGCTTGTGCCCACCACCTATGTTGAAGACATCTCCCCTGAGGTACCCTGCATCCTTTCATGCTCATCACTCACCCCGCTCCATCCGAGTTGCAAACCACCCTGGCTCCTCTGGTGTTATTTCTGTTCACAGCATGACCTAATTAAGCATCATCTGCAAATGCAATTACTTTGTCATTTATCTTCTGGATCGTTAATGTTCAGCCTGAACAAGACCAGGCCTTGTGCTGGTTCCTGCGCTGGCCGCTGTGCCGCGGCTCCTGAGCCAGCCTCACTTTGCAGCGATTCATTCCTCCCAGAAAGATGTCTGAGACACAGGTCGAAATGCCGTGTGTCCTGCCAGGTTTTATCCATCAGTCTCTGGCTTCCAGAAAGGGTGCAATGCCCTGTAAAATACCAGTCAGCTTTGACTGCCAGGGTTCATCCTTAACAAATTCTTCCTTCGCATTGCTCATGGCTTTGCTCTCCTCCGGGAGCAAGCAAATGCCTTTTCCTTAATCCTCGCTTTTTGTGGTGTTCGTTGCCTGGTGGATGAAATGAATTTCCTGGCTACAAATTGTCAGTCTCCTTTTCCAGTCTCTGCTTTTTTAAATTTTATTTTATTTTTTATTATTAGTTTTTATGTTGCTTCCTGTGTTTATTTCCTTCCCTGCCAGTCCCTGCTGCCCTCCCCCGAGCCCTCTGTTGATTTTTGTACACCAGCTCAAAATTTGGCTGACTGCAATTATATATTTTGTAGCTGGTGGTGGGTTTTGAAGTGGTAGAGGCTAGCTAAGTTCGTTAGCCAATTCCCTTAATAATTCAAAAGGCATGTTGCTCGCCCCAGCTGATTTGTGTATGTTGGGTTTGTCAAGCGTTCCCTTACGTGCTTTTTATCAGTAAGTATTTACAAGGTCTTCATTACTTCCTAATTGACCATGCCTCTCCTCTTCAGTTATTGCCTTAAAGAGCAATTTAAAAAAGCAATTCAGCAACAGCCATTTTAAGGCTCTTCCTTCCTTCCAGCCCCTTTCTCATTTATTATTACCCTTCTGTCTCACTACCACTTCTTTTTCCCCAATGTCTTTAAAAGCCCCTCCTATTCCCTGGAACATTTTCTCAGCTCTAACTTATTCCACACACCAGCTGCCATCCCTTGTGGCTTCACCCATGTCATGTCCCTGGTTTTGGTGCTTCCCCCTCCTCCCTTACCATGTTTATAATGGGGTTTCTCAGACCCAGCCCATCCAAGGATGAAGTATTTAGTAGTGGGATTTCTTCCTCCACACATGGGCATTAGGAGATGGAGGGCAATGATGCCTCTTACAATGCCCTGTGCTCCCATCTTGCATCTCCTCATGGGTCCCACTGCCTGCAGGGCTGATCCCAGTCCAAGGCAGCCTCAGCAATCACCACTCCTTCCCAGCCATCCCTCATCCCCGTCATCCTCCCATGCTGCTTCCACTGCCCATCTCTAATTTCCCTCTCCTCCTGCTGCATCATATTTTTATAGGCTAGGGGACTGGAACCAAACAAGTATTCCTTTGATTTATTCATATATTCATAGGCTTTAAGGCTAGGAGAAACTATTAGCTCACTTAGCCTGACCTCCTGCGTATTACAGGCCATTAAACTTCATCCAGTTATCCCCATACTGAGCTCTGTAATTTGTTTGGCTGAAGTGTATCTTTTTGGAAAGGCCCCCAGTCCTAATGCGAAGACAGGTTTATATAATAGTATTTTCTATCCCACCCTTTATATGGAATATAATGTTTTATTTGGGTTTTGAATGCGCTGCATGATGCATAGACACATTTGGGGGAATATCTGCAGTGATGTTTAGGCCTTTTCCTTTTCACCTCAGCAGCATTCAAACCATTTTTTGTGCACAAACAGCCTGAGACATCCCCATGCCAGGCACTGGTTAAGCAGTACTCTCCTCTGCACTGGGATCTAGGTGTGCTGGGGTCCATCTTGTGCCCCACACCATGGAATCACCTAGCTTGGAAAAGACCTCTAAGATCATCACATGGACTCAGCACCCCCATGCTCACTAAACCATGTGAGGAAGTGCCACCTCTCCCTGGTTTTTGAGCACCTCCAGGGATGGTGACTCCACTTCCCTGGGCAGCCTGTTCCAATGCCTAGCCACTCTTTCAGTGAAGAAATTTTTTCCAATATCCAACCTGAAGCTACCCTGGTGCAACTTGAGGACATTTCCTCTTGTCCTGTCACTAGTCACCTGGTAGAAGAGACTCACAGCCATCTCACTACAATCTCCTTCCAGGTAATTCTAGAGAGCAATAAGGTCTCCTCTTCTTCAGACTAAACAAGCCCAGTTCCCTGTAAAACCATGTTCTCTGCCCTCCATTAGCCCACCCCAAAGAGTTCTGCAAGTTTGCATTGCTTTTTCACTGACTTCCCCAGCCCTGGCAGAAGGGGAGACAAGCCTGGTTCTGGCAGAGATCTCCAGGCATCCCATGTTTTGTTTTTTTTCTCTTTTCTCTTTGAAAAACCAGTCTCTTTTTTCCCCACCCCCTGTGTTTTGTCTTCTGTGGCTTCTGTTCCTTGACATGTTGGCTGGTTTTGATCTTTTTTCTCTTTCTGCATTACAAAATTGTCAGCTGTGTAACCTAGAAACGGAGATGGCTGAATGATATGTTTGCAAATAATATTTGTTAGAAGTTTATCTCTCTAGCTTGTGACTCATACTTGCCCCAAACCTGGTTTCAGGGACATGCTCATAAGGAGGAATGGGTGCCCTGCAGCATGCTGCTGGCCAGCTGGAGAAACCAGACTTTGCTCCCAGCTCCCACAGCGATTTCCTCCGGGACTTGGTGCGAGTCACATCCTTCTTCTCCACAGCATGCCTGCCTATCCGAGCCAAAAGCAGGTATGTCTCTCTCTCTCCTCTATTTTCTTAGAGTTTAAGCAGGAAAGCCCCAGACTCACAGGGTTCTGTGCATCCCACCTCTGGAGCTCAGAGGTGCAAATTCATGCAGGCACCATCCTTCTGCAGGTCAGTAATGACCAGCTCTCCTGATCCCCTGCAGCACTGGCCACTTACAGCATGTGCCAGCAGAGCCCCTGTTGTAAAATGATGATTTGGAGCTCAACACAGGGCCAGGAACCTTCCTCACTCCCACCACTGCTGATTGGGGAGCAGACACTCCCCATAGCTTCTCTGTTAGGTTTTCCTTCTGTATCTCAGTTTTCCCTTGGATCCCTTTGCTGCCAGTTTTGCCATTGCAAGGTCAGTGTGTGCTCTGCAACCTGTTCCATCTTCCCAGGGAGCTCCCATCCATCTTCTCCCTCCTCATGGTTGCATCTTGTTGCAAAGCTGCTTCTGGACTTGGGCTGCAGCTCTCTCCCTGCTGTCCCTCTTCACTGTCCTCATCCACAGTGAAAGTGGTGGGATTTCTTGCCCTCTCCTGTAGGCAGTTCATCTCCTCTTGGCAGCACATCACAAACACCAGCCTCTGCTTTGTGCTAGGTATCTGGTCCTAGGTGTTTCTGCCAAAGCCAGAGTACATCCACCTCCATCCTCATTTCATTTAAAGACTGACAAATTCTCCTGGCCATGGTGTTCATCCATCTCATAAGCTGTCCAATTCAAGCAGCTACCTCACAGCTCTCCCTGGCTGTGTAGTTAATGTGTCCCTGGGTTGGCTGAGCATCAGAGCTGGCTAGTTTTATTTATTTTTCTTGCAGCTGGCCCTGGTTTTCCAAGCAGGCACCCACCTGTGCCTCACTGTCTGCTCCCTCCCAGGGACTCAAGCCTCTCCAGTTAGGTCACCAATTCCTAATTGCAGATAGCATTTCTACACTTTTCTTGGGACATAATGGTGAGCATGCACTACAGGCAACACCCTGTGGACACACTCTGCCCATCCTTGGCCCCATCTTTGGCAACCCTTCCATTATAGAATCATAGAATACATTGAGTTGGAAGGGACCTTAAAGGTCATTAGCCAAACCCACTTGCAGTAAGCAGGGACATCTTTAACTACATCAGGTTGCTCAGAGTCCTGTCCGACCTGGCATTTGATGATTCCAAGGATGGGGCAACTACCACCTCTCTGGGCAGCCTGGGCCAGTGTTTTACCACTCTCAATGTAGAAAATTCTTCCTTACATCTAATCTAAATCTACCTTCTTTTAGTTTGAAACTATTATCTCTTATCCTATCACAACAGTCCCTGATAAAGATTGTCTTCATCTTTCTTATAGACCCCCTTTAAGGACTGGAAGACTGTACAACCCAAACCCTCTCAGACTGCCCTCACAGAGGAGGTGTTCCAGCCCCTTGATGATTTTTGTGGCTTCCTCTGGACCTGCTCAAACAAGTCCATGTCTTTCCTGTGCTAAGGGCTCCAGTGCTGGACTCAGCACTGTAGGTGAGGCCTTATCAGAATGGGGGGGGGGAGTACACAATCAACTCTCTTGTCCAATCTGGCCATTCTATGATTCATTCTATGACCTTCTGGGCCTGCTTGTTGGCTTTCTGGGATGCAAGCACATATTGTCAGCTCACATCCAGCTTTTCATCTGCCAGTACCCCCAAGTCATTCTCCTCAGGGCTGCTTTCAATCTGTTCATCCCCCAGCCTGTATTGATACTGGGAATTACCCTTACCTGGGTGCAGGACCTTGCACTTGGCCTTGTTGAACCTCATGAGGTTCACATGGGTCCACTTCTCAAGCTTGTCCAGGTCCCTCTGGATGGCATCCCATCCCTCAGGAGTGTCAACTTGGTGTCAGCACAAGGTTCCCTTCTCTTCTGTCTTCCCTTCTATCTGCCCACCTGGAACCTTGCAACCCAAAGCCATCCTGTCTGGTGTGCCTCAGAGGTAGTCAGCCATTCAGTCCCTCTGCCCATTGCCTGGGAACAGGGAGCAGCTGAGGCTGTGTAGCCCGCTCTGCCCCTCTCCACATCAGCCCTGCTTGGCTCTGTGGGTAACACTCGCATCTCAGTCAACACTTCATACTTCAAGTGTTCACTCTTCACTTGTTGGAGCCTGTTAATCTTGGCAATTAGCTCTTGCTCTGATGCAATTTTCATGCACACTCTCCCTCTCCCAAATCCCTCTAAGATCCCCTCGGAGCGTGTTCCTGTGCTGCTGCAGCTGCCTGCTTGGCTCCACACCATCCTTCCCCAGCAGAGCCCAGGCACCAGGGGAAGCCAGGCAGTTGTTTAGGTGTTAGGTGCACTTAGACGCCTGCTCCCTGACATCGCGTTCTGCAGATCTGACAAGAGCAGTATGTCACCCTTCTACCTCTGCCCTCCCATCCTGCTGAGAAGATGGGAGAGCTGAATGTCTCCTTTAAGTCTGCAAAACCCAAAGGCCTGATAAAGATTCAGGGTGAGCTATCACTTGAATGAGGAGCAGGAAGAAATCCGAGCTGTATAATTAGGTACTTTGGGGACTGTATCAAAATGCAGCTGACTGTAGATTTCTATACAGTACGTGCTCTTCTGCATTGACTTTCCTGCTCCTTCTTTCACTAATACATCAGGAGGTGGTGGGAAGTCACCTGCCCAAACCCCTGGAGATGGAGCTCAGTGTGATTCCATGCAAGAGTTGAGCAAGAAGTTGGAGGTGAAGGGATGGTTGGATGCAGTTAGGAGCCTGGAGCAAAAAAACTTCAGCTGCTTGCTTCCAGGCACCATCTGGGCTGTGTGACTTTGCAGCCCCTCTGTAAATAGCTAGGGTTCATGGAGGGACTGCCTGGTGCCACTGTTGATGCCTATCGCTGGCAGGAATAGCCCAGAGGACCTAGCTAATGGCTTAGATAAAAAATACGTAATTGCTTAAACTGGTCAAAAATTACAGAGTGTTTTCCCTCTCAAATCAAGACAAAGTTGAAATATCAAAAATGTTCACAGAATGAGAACAAAAAAATGATTAAGAAATGTCAGACTTCACCATCGACATTTTTGATGGAAATACTTTGACATTTGCAAACTCAAATGTTTAGTTTGACAAACCAGATGGAAATGTCACACCGAGCCAAGCCGAAACGCTAATCTGCCTGCTCCCGGGAGGCTGCGGTCTGCTGTGAGACCTCCTCTCTCTAGCCACCCTATGGGGTCCTGGGAGCTACCCCACACCCTCCAACAGGAGCAGGGCTGGGCTATAGCTCCCTCTGTGTTTAATCCCAGAATACAAAATTGGTAGGGACTTCAAGCATTATATGCTCCAAACTTCCTTGGGAAAAGTACAGGCTAGATAATGATGGCCCAGCACCCTGTCCAGCTGAAAATGTTGAGTGTGGCTGGGCAGGCAATCACAGCTGAAATCCCTTTGGAGGAAGGCTATTCATGGGAATGGGAAGGGAGAGGCAGATTTGGTGTTAGGATGCTACTCTGAGACACAAGAAACCACGTCCCCTTGTCTGCTTTGCTACAGATTTTACCATAGATTTGGGCAAACCAGCCATGCTGGGTCATGGTTCCCACTCTGTAACAGGAGAAATAACTCTTCCCTGCTTCAGCTGGAGGTTGCAGGCTTAGATCCATTAATGTTTGTGAAGTGGTTGGATGTCAGTGTAGTGGGGGTCCTGGAAGCACTGGAGAGAGCCACATCAGCCATTTGGAGATGGCTTTATGTGATAGGCTGTGGAGGGCTGCCTGCAAAGCCAGCAGCAGTAAATCCTCACTGTGGGAATAGCATTTGAAGTGCAAAAGTGAAACGTGAAGTGAAAGCATACGGCATGTCGGGGCCTTTGGAGCATGACTGGGCTCGGGGCCCAGTGCTGGGCAGCTCCAGACTGGGTTTGTCTGGGAGAGGGAAGGTCAGCTGCCCCTAACCCTCAGCAGCCTGTGGCCATCAGGATGCTGGCGTGGCTCAGCAGTGAGGTTAGTGTAAACCCTGTGAGAGCAAAGTTTGCCTGTCCCACCTGCCACTGCCTGAGTTGGGTTTTTTTTAAAACTTCTCTTATGCTGCTTGCTAGAAGATTTCAAGGAGAAAAGGCAAAAAGATGTGCTTGAATTAAGAAACACTTCTTGGAAAAGCAGTTCACAAGAGCAATTTTTACTGTGTTTTGTTATTGTTTGCCAAAAAACCGCCTGTATTTTTTTCCCTGCCCTTATGTTAATGTGCTGGATTGAAGCCTGCGGGTGAGACATGATTCATTACATGGACAAACCTCTCATCTTGTATTGCTTTGGGGACCAAAACTACAGGGCCAACCAGCAAAGCTGTTGCCTCTCTGCTGCCCATAAACAGATGTACCTCAGGCACCGATTTCCATTACTGATGCCTTTCTGATATTGAGTTTTCTTGCTTATAATTATCAAAACCTTTGAACTACTTAAGCCTCCCATTGCTCTTTTTGGCTGGTGACCCCAGAGCCACCCTTACCTTGTGGTGGGGCAGTGAGGGCTATGGCAGAGGCCTGAGATGCTCTATTCATGTTGCAGTGTGGGTTGTCTCATGGTGGTTATTAATGTCTTCACTTTGCTTACCCAAGTGCTTAGACAGTTCAATACGTTTTCAGCCCTATCCTTACATTATTGTTGGGAAAGATTCATTAGGACTTTGGCTGGAAATTATAGTGACAGATAGAGCTGGGTAATTTATGGCTTTTCTTGAGGGTTGTGCAATTATTCAATAAGTGTCTTTCCTTCCTCTACCTCCCGCCAGCCACTTGTTGGAAATAAATACTGAATTTATTTGCGGAAAAGTAGCCGTTGACAAAGCTGTGAATGGATGGGAGAAACCTGGAGGAGCACTTGAGGCATCTTTGCTCACTTTCCTCTGTGGGGACGAGTGCTCCATGCTCACTCCTCGTGCAAACCTTGTCACCTCAGCACCGTTTCCACTGTGTCTTCCCTGTCTGCTCCTCGTGAGGCCCCTGCTCACCCCAGGCCCCCCAGCCTGTGATGGTGAACTCCCCAAAACCAGCACTGGGGCTGGGCTGTGTGGCTTTCAAAACAAAGCCCCAGCTGAAGCTTCTGTGAAGTGTCAAATCTGTGCCAAAGGAGCCCTTGTTGGGGCACGATGGCATCTGTTCCCCAGCCACGAGGGAGGGACACTGCACATCCACCTCCCCTTGACATCTGCATCTGTTTCAAAGGCACCATAGGTACTTATTGCTTTTGAGCACCCGTTGATGGGACCTGTTAATGCTGACAAAGTCCAGCCCTGCTCCTCTGCACTGGGTTCAGCAGTGTGAGGAGGGGCAGGGTGAAGCTGGTAGCATTGCTAGCTGAGCTAGCAAGCAGCTTGTTCTGTTCCAGCAAAGAGATGGCATCAGGGTCGGGTACAGCAAGGGCCTTGCCAGACCAGCACATCCTGTTGGACCTGGGCTCCACGCGGGACCTCACACCTTCCCAGGCTGCTTCCAGGCAGCCATCCTCTGGGATGACTGATCCCTAGGGAGCAAAGCATGGGGCTTCATCTTAACTTGCTGTCAGGAGGTTCTGGACAAATGCCTAGCAGGTCCTGCCAGGATGGATAAATGCCTAGCAGGTCTTGCCAGGCTCTTCCTCTGACTGATGGGGAGAGTCCCTCTGAGAGCAATCCCAGCTCCCCAAAATCAGGCTCTTGCTCAGCAATTCCTGTCAGAGATGCTCAATCTCACCTGATGGACCTTCTCCATCTACACTAATCCTAGTGCCTGACTATGTGCAGGGTTGTATCCCTCCCTGTGCCTGTGTGGGCCCTGGGATCTTACTAGGGGAAAGTGGGGCTTAGAAGTGCCATTATCCAAAGTGAAGCAGCCAGGGCTGAGTGCACAACATCCTCAACAAGAGGGTGCTATCAGTGGAAGTTATTGGCACCATAGCATGTGCCCTGTTATCTCTCCTGCTCCTTTGCCTTTTAACATTTTGTTTGAATTAGTGGGGCCTGCTCCTCACAGCATGCATGACTACACATTTGTCTACTTTGGATTTCTTCTGCCATTGACTGGCCCATCCATCAAGCTCTCTTCGGGCCTTTTGAAGTTCCCTGTAGTCTTCTCTTGTTCTGAATGCTCACTGCAATTTGGGTTCTCTGCCAGATCTTTCTTATGACATTTTTCATTCTCTTTTTCCAGATTATTAGGGCATCTCTTTAACCACTGGCACTAACATGAAAACTTAGGGAACCTCACCATGCACCCTGTAGCCTTCTGGAAGGTAGCCCTCATTAATACATGCTAGTTTGCCTCTTTTAGTTTCCAACCATTAGAGTTACTTTTTTCATTTGCTTTGCAAGCATTTAATTCCCTTAATAGCCTCTTGTAAGGGACCTTGTCAAAGAGCTTTGAAACCCCAAACACATTATGTCAAGTAGTTCTCCTTACTTCGCCCTCCTGATGATGGGAGAAAGCATCCTAGCAGATTAGAGGCATGAACTCCCTTTCAGGAAGCCAGGACAGCTCGCTCCCCTCTTAGTTAGCTAATTTACAGGTTTTAAAATACAGCTTCTTATGAGCACCTTCATCTCTATCCACTGATTCAGTTCTCACAGCCTTAAAAAGAAATGTGTCTTTACCCCTGCCGGAGTGCAGACTATTTCCCATTTGTTAGCTGCCAGGTCACTCAGCAAATGAGAGCCATCAGAGCCTTTGGATGTTTCCCTTTCAACTCCAGAAGCTTTTTGCTGGACAGACTCGTACAGTCTCTGCTCCTTTGGCATCGCTTTTTGTAGAAATACTCCTTTGTTATCACCTGAAAATAATAGGCATCTCTCGGCTGTCCCTGCTAGGCACCAGCTGGTCTAAAACAAGCCCTCCTCAGCTCTTCTGCAATGCCTTTGCCTGCCCTGGCTCTTCCCGTCGCTCCCCAGCGATGCCGGTAGGGTGATGCCGGCAAGTCGAGTCACGCACTGGTGCCGAGGGAGGAGGATGGGGCTGATAAGGTCCCGGCCAAAGCTGGGCTGTCTCTGCATTAAAGGTACAGGGTAGAAACCTGTTTCACCCGCTGCTGCGTGATTCATGCCACTTCACTCCTGTGAATCATCCTGGCTGTTGTGTAAGGTTTATGCTGCTCGCGAGGCAGGGCTGTATTTTCTGTGGCTTTTATGAAGTTCTTCACAATTTATATGTGCTGCTCCTGCCTTAAAATATTGACACTCTTTATTCAAGGCTTTAGGATTTACGGTCCCTTTACCCGGGACCCTGGGAATGGTACTGCAGGCAGGATGATCCCAGGGCCAAGACACTAGTTATCGTTATCAGAAACGATCCTGCCTCACAGTGATTTCTGACCACAAGGAAGGGAAAATGCTGGTTTTGTCTCCAACACCAATATCCATGAATCTTTAAACAGGAGGAATTATTTCCCTGAATTGCAAGCATCGGTGAAGGTGTTTAACTCTGAGAATATGTGACAGCTCCTCGGACGAGGAAGCAATATGGTTTTGGGGCAGCACAGGGAATGCCAAGAACATTCACTAGGAGCATGCTCTCTGCTGGGAGCTCTCACAGCAGCCCTGGGCAGCTGCCAGGCAAGGGAATCAACCACGCTTAATAATGGAGTACCCCATGCCCAAGCAGCCAGGGGAATCCTCCAGTGCAGCCACCTGCCCTAGCCAGGGCTGGAGGTTTTGTGTTTTTTAAACAGCATGTGGCGACTTTTGCCTAAGCTTCTCCAGACAAAACTTTTGTGCCAGATTACCTGTCTAGCTGGGCTCTTATCGTGGTGTTTATCACTGCCGCCTCTTGCTGTCAGCACTGTTTATAAGCAGGGGAACTGAAACCCTATGCTAAGAAATTTCCTCCTCCTCCTCTTTTCTTTCAAATCTGCATCTGTTCCAGACTCTCTTTCATTGGAGACCACATGAAAGCCAAAATAATCCCAGGCTATCAGGCATAGAAACCTTAACAAGGTAAACTCCTCTCTGCCGGTAAATAAGGCACACCCTGGCCAGGGCTCTGCCCTGGCACCTGGGGAGGTCCTGTCCACTCTGTATCACCAGCCTCCTTATTCCTGGGTACCTGCAAGGCCTCCAGCACCCTCGGGCACACTTGCAGAGCCAAGGGGAAAATTCAGATTGCAAAATAATGTTAGACCCCAAGGATGTCTTCCTGCACCTGCATCCCAGTTGGTGAAGAGATGGTGCACAGCAAAGTGCCCTGGGGGAAGTTGGGGGTGGGGAGGGGCTGAGGGGGATGTGCTCGGTGCCTTCTTCTACCTGTTGTAAAAATATTTGTAGAGTTGCAGCAGGCTGTAAAGAACAATTTTGGGCAGAGAGGAGTGGGGCTGATACCAATTAGGCAGGAAATGGCTCGGTATGGATGGCATCCATATGGGAAAGCTGATAGATTTGGCGTCTTGAAGGCATCCTTGATGGATCCACTGATAACCTGGCAGCAAAACAGACCTGGACTCTCTGATTGCCTGCCAGTGACCTACTTGGTCAGCCTTCTTTAACACATTTCTGCCATGGGAACTTGTCACCCTACCCTGGGGACTGGTGGCCCCACAGTCCCCCTAGGAGCCCCGGGGAGCTCAGCTGGCTGGTCCCCATGGTGCTGCCTGCCGGGGATTCTGCTCCAGCTTCTTCCCTTTGAAGGTTCAGCATGAAATCTGGTTGGAGTTTAGGGAGGGAGGAGGGCAGCGTGCAGAGCAGCCTGCATCCTTGGGATGAAAAAGCTTCATTTTGCAGCTCTGGAAAGAATCAGCGGGTTTCCATGCTGGGCTCCTGCCTTGCATTGGAGACAGATGGAGAGTACGAAACTCAGGGAAGGCAACCGGCTGTTCCCACCATGGCTGGCATGGGTCCTGCTCCATGTCTTTCTCCGGACAGTTTAATGTCATGGCCAGCTGTTTGTGCACCTTCATGATGTGCACAGCCTGCACAGAGATAGAGGAAAGTCAACAGCCCAGACATGCCACAGGAGGCCCTCAGTGTGGCCAGAAGCCCAGAAAGGTGCCCTCATGCTAAGGAGAGCTGGTTGCTCCTGTTCCACAGTGCCTCTCACTCTCTGGAAGCTAGCAGCAAACACAGGGGAACCTTAGAGAAACATCAAAATGTTGCAGGGTGCTTGCTGGAAAGGATCAAGTTGGAGAAAATGATCATGTAGCAGAGGGCAGTGGGCCCTCTGTTTCCCTCTGGGAAACAGCAGCCACTCAAGTGGCTGGTACTTAGTGCAGTTGAGGGTCTACAGCCTCCTTCACCAACCCCTGTCTATGCTGATAAAATGCAAAGGGTAAAACTGAGTCCTGTTATGGTTTGGCAGTTAAGATTTGTATGGCCCCCTTGCATGGCTTACTAGGTAATATTTTTGGAAGCAAACTCCTTCAGTCTAAGCCCCATTTCCTTCCATGCTCCCAAACAGATCCAGGGCAGCAGAGGGTCCTGGCACCCTTCTCTTTGGGGTCCCCATTCCATCACTTCATCCCTCACTGCTGCTCCCTGGCAGCACCCAGCACCTATGGGGTTCCCTGGTACAGCATGACTCGGCTGTGCCTTTGCTCGTGGCAAGCGTATGCTCTGGGAAATGTGGCAGGAGGAAAGATACATATGGATTGTTCTAAAGCTGCTTGGGGTTACAGCAAATTTGATGGCTAAAATGCAGCCCCCAAAAGCCCCAGCAGCTCTCCAGTTCGCTGGCTGTGTTAGTCATGGTGAGAGCTGTTTGCTCGTGCACCCGGGTCACAGCCTCCTCAGCTGTGAGTTGGGTCTGTAATTTCCCTGTGGTTATTTCTAAGATAAGTTATTTCAGGTTTTTATGATGCTTACAAATTGGACAACATCTTAAAACATAATTCAGGCCATAACTGGCTTTAAATGGCTGTGATTTTACAGGGATGTGTAAAATATTTTTAAGTGTTGGTAAATTCCAGGGACTGGAGCTGCGTGGGTGGACAGGGAGGGACAGAGGGTCCGGCCTGACAAGTCTTTTGGAGACACAGGCTGGGAACCAGCAATGACACTTGTTTACAACCATAAGGAACTATGCAGTTCTAGCAGTTTGTAGAGCATGTAAAGAAGCGTGCATGGGTAGTGAGTCTGCATCTCCTCTTCTCCTCAGAACTGGTTTAATTTGTAATTTGTACAAATTACCTGGGGACCCAAGCACTTGACCATGATAGATAAGAGGTGCTGCACTGGGGAGAAATGGGCAGATGAACCAGAGTGAAGGTGTGTTCCTTGGGAACAGGGATTAAGGTAGCAAGAACCAGCCACATGAACCAGCTGGTGCCTTTGCATGATCCCTTCCTGCTGGGGAAGGTGGCCCCTCCAGGGACACAGACAGCCATGATGCCCTGGCTTCTACAGCGCTCACTCAACTACTAGTGAAGCAGCAGATGTGGGCAGGAGGCAAACCACATCCTGAGGATTTTGGGGTCCAGGCTGTGTGTGCAGGAGTTGAAGAGGGCTGTGGCTGCCCTGGGGCAGACGTGGGATCTGGCACAGATGTGGTGGCTCCCATCATTCACGCAAGGCAGTGGCTGTGCGGGGAGGATTGGCTTGCTGCCACGTGTTAGAAAGAAGCAAGCAGAGCATCCCAGAGGCAGCTTGCAGAGGTGGGTAGGGAGGGGTCTGTTATGTACTCCATTAATGAGCTGGCAGGAGGCACTGCTCTGACTAAGATCAGAACTAGGGCTGCTAACACAACACACAGTCCTGGGACAGAGGCACCTCAGAGGATCACTGTGATACTGTGATCACTCTGGTGAGACCAAGCAGAGATTTGGTCCTTGTCCTTCACAAGCAGAAGGGATGACCCAGCTGACTGCTGTGGAGCCTGTGCAGAGAAGAGATGGAAGTAGAGCTGGATCACAAAGCTAACAAGACCCTGCAGTGGATCTGGAGCTGATGAGCAGGTGCTACTCTCGGCAGCGTGGTGCTAGCACTGATGCTGCTTTCAAGCAGGGAAGCAGTAGGACCATCCCTTGCAAGTGAGCTGTTCCAGGAGGCAACCATCTCGGGGAGCAGAGCTCAGGGAGCTGTGAGCCATGCAGATGTGGCCCCTGCCTACCTGCCCTTGTCTCCAGTGCCCAGAGCAGGCAGAGATCTCTGTGAGTGTTTGCATTTGCAGAAATAATACTTGTTTTGTTCTGCCCTTTTGTGAGGATGTGGGGATTTCACTGAAATACAATCCTAGGAAAGACCTGAGATTTTGGCTGTTGTTTCAGGCACATAAGGAAGATGTTACTGTCAAGTGCTCCCCTCTCTCCCGGAGGCACAGTGCTGTGGAGGTGGCCAGGGTCTGCAGGAAGGAAGGGGGAGTCAGGGCAACCCTGGGCAAGGGACATCCCTGGGCAAGGCAGGATGGCAGCAGAGAAGCCAGAGGACCTCTTCAGCACATGATATGCCATTACAATGTCACCCATGGCCAGGCTAGCCTGGCCTGCCAACTTCTCCCTGCTGCTGGGCTTGGATGACAGCAGCTGCCAGCTCACCAAAGCCCATGTGAGCTTTCCTGTTTGCCTCTCTTCCAAAAAAAGCAACTTCTAGCCCATGGGAGAAAGCTGAGAGTAATGGTGGAGACGTTGTGATGATGCATCATCTCACCAACACCTACCCATGTCTGTGGGAGGAGGGACTCGCCTGGGCAGGCATCTTGGCCGGGCAGCCCTGGACCCCCACGGAGGGGGATGGACTGGGAGAAGGGGAGCATTGCTGTGGCTGCTGAGTTTATCAGCACTGGGAGCTTTCATAACCCTGTCACTGGGGCAGGAGAGAGTGTATGATTAATGTCCCTCTGGAGCAGATTGCTCCAGGAGATGCTGCTGATCCCCAGGAGATACTCTGAGAAAGCGTTGCATGGAGCTCTTCAGGGACAAGCAGAGCTGAGGGGTCCCTTCCTCCGTGCACAGCACATGCCTACAGAATATGCTGAGCTCCTACAAGGCTACCTCAGGGGACAGCAAGCGGTTGGAGACCAGCGAGGCTCTTAAGTGGGTCCTAGCTATGTGCTACTAACAGGCACAGGGTGCTCTGACCACAGCAGCTGTGCACAAGGCTCTGGGAGTTAACTGCTGGAGAGAGCCTGGGGATGAACTAGGCATTTGTGGGAGGGCTTTCCCCATAGGGGCGGGTTTGCAGGTAGTGGGGAGCATCTTGGGAAGGTAACAAGGTGCTGACAGGAACTGGTTTGTCTTTCTGGATGATGTCTCCCATCTCCCCATAGCGCTGCCCCATCTCATGGAGATGGGAGGACTGAGGCAGGGGAGCACTCCGTGGGGATAAGGCTTGGTCCTACTCACGGGAAAGGGTGCCGGAGATGCTGGGCTCTTGGTACTAATCCAGCCCGACTCCACCATAAGGAAGTGATTGAAGCTTTCACGATCTGTTTAACCGGTGACATATGTTTCCTGCAGGCGCGGCAGCATGCTGCATGCCGGCGGATGAGATACGGCCACTCGTCCCTGCCTGGCTCTGCCGGCGCGGAGAAGGGCTGGCCCCATCCCCACGGCCACGTTTGATACGGCTACGAGCTGCCGCTCCCTGTGTGGGAAGGGGAAATTGCTCGCACGGCAAAGGGAAATAAACATGAGGAGACCAGCCCTGACAAAAAAGTGAGTGTTTCTCTGGTTTGAGGCCCCGCTGCAGGCGAGAGCCACATGATGCACAGCAGGGCTGGGGATGAAGGAGGGGAAGCCAGAGCTGTGGTGATGTCTGAGAACTCCCTCTTACTTACGGGGGGTCCCTCCCTCCGGGTCTCCTCTCAGCTTTCATTGCTCAGACATCAGAGTGGGGAGCTGTGCATTGAGGAAAAGGTCTAATTGCCCAAACCATTAAGCCTGGTGGAGGAGCTCTGCCAAATTCAGCAGTGGCCAAAGCAGGCTGAGTGCTTTCTCTGGGGAAGGTACTGTGCCCTGGAAATTTGCAGTGGCTGAGCACCCAGACATCAACCCAGGCTCAGGCTTGCATAGGTCCCTGCTCCATCCTTACTCCCAGCCTTCAGCTCTTTTTGCCCTATCCCTCAGTACAGGGGAAGTAATTCATAAGGCAAAAGACTGACTGGGTGCCTTGGGCTAGGAGTGTGCTGGGTTCTGAGTGTGCTGGGGTGTCCCAGGCCATGAGGCTCATTCTCACGGGTGCACTAATGTACTACTGATCCCCACTGCAAAAGTGAGGGGCTGCAGGAGTGGTGGTGTGGTCAGAGGGGCTGGTCTGGAACAGGGAACAAAGAAGAAAAATTTTGTCTCAGAATAGCCTTTGTGACCCCATGGGGATTGGGACAGAAGGAGGCACTGCCAGATGGCTGGGTGTGCTACAGATGTCATGAACATTGCATGCTGGAGAGGGGGTGGTGGAGACACCAAGCAGCTGTGTAGCTGTGAGCATTTGGACATTATTCAGTACCTGGAAGCACAGGAGGCTGGGGATGGTCCCCAGGTCCAAGAAGGGTGTTGCAATCAACTGCAGGCAACCAGAGGGTTCACTCTACCTGGCAGAGACCTGGGACAGTGAGAGCTTTCACCAGTAACTGAAGCTACACAGGAGGCTGAGTTGTGAAAAGGGGAGAGGATGAAGTATTGGGAGAGATCTGTGGCCAAGTCGACTGGGGGCCACTGGGAGAGATGCTGACCTCACTGGGACAAAGTGGTCCATGGTGACCAGTGAGGCTGACCCCCAGCAGGGCTCCCATGCAGCCTGTAGCCTGGACACGGTGTGCCTGAACTCAGGTTTGTGGCAGAGTTTGTAAACTTGGCGTGAGAGCACGGGGAGTGAGGGAAAGAAGGGATGAAGAAGTTTTACGGGTGAGCTTTCACCCTGGGGGCTCCTCTGTCATTCTATGGTGCCAGCATCCCTCCCCAGCACCAGCAACCTGCCTGCTGTACCGGCGTGAAAGGGAAAGCCAGGATTAAGGCCTCCAATCCCCTGCTAGGGATTTGGGCTTTAAAATGGAGCCTTCCTCCTTAGCTCTGGGGTAGAGCATGCTGCAGGCCAGCAACCACTCCCCAGTGTCCCCATTAGCTCCTACATCCTTCAGCAACCAGGCAAGCCAGAGGTCCTGCACTCCCCTCCAGAGCATTACCCAGCATTGGAAAGGCAGTGGTGCTTTGTCACCATGTGCCATTCCAACAGGGAAGGGTGATTTTATGAAAGGATTCAACTCTCTGAAGGTTTCTTAGCGAGTGCTTTTATCCCCATGTCGCTCTCCGTTCAGTGCATTTATCTGCAGGATTAAAAAACTTCTTGGAGTGGTTGGGAAAACCTCCTTGCCTGGAGCTTGCCCAAGTTCAGAAGTCCTCAGCTCATGTCCGTTAGCTCTGATGCAGGATGTAGGATGGTACCTTGCTCTGGCAAGCTGTGCTGAGTCACTGAGACACCTCTAGCCCATGTCTGTGTTGACAGGGGCTGTCTTGTCAGGGACAGGTGTCACCTTCCTGAAGTTTCATGGTTGCAGTTTGTGACTGCCAGAGCTCTCTCTGTTTAGCTGGCCACAACCTTGGGCTTTCTCCACACTTTTTAGGTGTCCCAGCCCTGTGTGCATTAGCAGATAGCCAAGCCTAGTCTGTGACTTGGTGCAGTGGTTTGTTCCAGCAGTGAACTACCTTCACGCGTTACAAATCAGTGCTGAATTTCTCAATGGTTTTGGCACCAGGCAGGTGCCTGGAGCACGTCGTGGGGATGAAAAGGCTGGGGGAGGTGGCAGAGACAGAGGAGGTAAACTTCGCTCTCCCTGCTCTGGATAAAGGCTCCTACTTCTGGTTGGATAACCTTTGGGAAAGCCAGCATTATCTTGCCTTGCTGGCAGTGCAGTGTAAGCTCTACAGTGCCCTGGCTGTGCTCAGGCACACCAAGCATCACAGGGATGCAGATGCTTTTCCCAAAACCTGCTCCCCAGCAGGCACGGAGACAGCTCACATTGACAGCCTGGGATGAGCAGCAGTTGATCATCTTCCATGTGACTGCTAGAGATGCCTAAATAATTCATTAATGGTTTGGGGAAATAAAAATATTGTGCAGTTGAGCAATTGCTTGTATACGACGCTGAGCATTGCTTGAGCAGGTGACGGGTGGCCGCAGCAGCGCAGCATTGGCAGGGCAGCATTGGCAGGGCAGCACGGGGCAGGTTGTTTTCTCTAACTTTTTTTTATTCCATTTTTCTTCTTTCTCCTTTCCTTTCTGCCTCTGGCTCCACACAAATGTGAAGGTCTTTTGTTTCCCAGGGAACTGTGTTGAAGTGGTGGGACTGGAGCGTGGGCTGGCAGCATGGGACACAGGGAGCAGGCGAGGGCTTGTGGGAGCACCAAACCCTCACGCAGCCCAGCTTTTTGTGTGGCATGAGGGAGAGAAGGGGCCATGGGGATAGTAGCTGTACCTTCTCTCAAAACCCCATTTCCAGTGATGGGACTGGTGGCACCATGCCAGATGGAGCCCTCCCCAGCCAATCGCCATACTCTAGTGATGAAAGGCTTCAGGCGTCCCATTCCAGACCCATCTGTGGGCAGAGGAAGGACCCAAGAGCCCCACAACAGATAGCAGTAACAAGGGACTTCTGTTTCTCCAAAGGGGTCTGGGAAACATCTCTGACTGCCTGTCTGTCCCTGGAGTATCACAGTGCTGGAGGCGACAGGCTGAAAGCAGGGCTCTGACTCCCTGTGGGTGCCCCAGGGTGAGGGGCAGGAAGCCCCACAATTCCCCACACAGCTCTGAGTGAACATCACACCAGGGCTGAGCTTTGGGCACAACAAGGAGTTCATTCCCCCACATTAAGCTGCGGTTCATGTGGGCTCCTGGAGGAAGCCCGCGCTGCATCCCCCACAGCTCCTGCTTGTCACTCTATTAAATTTCCATTTTAACATGAAAACAGCTGGTTTCATGGTACCTCTAACTGTGTTATTTACACAGTCATGCACACAATCCCTGCTGAAAACCACATTACTCACTGTGGCAGCAGCCCTCTGTCTCACAGGTACTGAGCTAGTGGGTGGGAAGGTGATGCCAGCCCCTGGGTCAGGCCACCAGCATTCTTTCTGCCCTGCCTGTGGCCACCCTGGCAGCTCATGGTGAAACTTGGGTGATTCAAAAGGGGTAAGCCAGTCTCAGAGTGCTCCTGGTTCAGCTGGAGGGCAGGATGAATCTCTCTCTATCCACACCAGCTTGCAGTTCTCTGTGAACCCGACCCTTTGCTTCACCACAGAGCCCTGAGGATGGGATGCTTGATGCACATCAAGGGGCAGAGACAACAACTATTGGCCATACTCAATAGTGCTTTGTTCTCAGCCCGGGAAGCAATGAAAATCCTCCTGCTTTGAAGCCCAAGGAGGCCTTTTTATTATCTCCAGGGCTCCTGGAAAGGGAAAGTGCAAGTGTTTTCCCATAACATGATAAAAAGCTCTCCTGGCTGAGGCCACTAGGAACTTGTTACACGTGAGAGCGGTGAATCAGTGCAGCATGGGGCTGAGCTCAGCACTTGCTCAGCCACTGGAAATCACTGGTTCTTAGGGTGTATGTACCTAGGATTTGAAGAGCCTTGGCATGAACCCTGTTGACCTGGCAGCTGCATGGTCCATGGGGTGCCTGGTGCATGGTGGCCACAGGGAGCAGTTCAAGGGACAGATAAGTGGTGGGCACATTCCTCCCCTTGCCTCCGCTGCAGGTAACTGCAGGCCAGAGCCGAGCTGTACACGTGCACTGGCTTTGCATTTTAACAGCAGGCAGTTGTCTAGGAACAATAAAAATGATCTGCTAATAGGAAAAGTACCTAGGAGACAAAAGGCTCTCTTAGCTGGGGTAGGAAGCTGGGCTATAATTTACAGTGGCCATAAAGCAGCCAGAGTGGGTTGAGCAGAGGGCCAGGCCACCTTGTGCTGCCTGAGGAGAGTGGGGTGGTGAAGGTCATGCAGTGGGAGAGCCCACGAGCTTCCCACATTTGCACCCAACAGGGCAGCCGTGGGGCAAGGGCTGAGGTGCATGGTGAGATTCCCCATACTCATGCATCTGGCAGTGATGGTCCTGGGAATGAAGGTTGCTAGGATGACAATGGCTGTGTAGAGGAGCCTAGAGTTGTTGCCCATCCCTTCCTACCAGGCTGGGGCACAGCAGGTCCTCCCTGGCACAGCCCCTAGCTTGGCTGGGAAACTCCTGAGTGGTGAGGCTGGCCTAATTAGTCTGTTTAATCTTCCCCCATAAATCACTCCTCCCCATCTCCTGTTGACTATCGGCAGCATCTGAAGTCATTAGTTAATTTAAACCTGGGAGTTCACACAGTTGGCTTATCGGGAGCCATCTCTGCTCCCGCTAAGCTCTTGCTTGGTGCAAGTCTCTGGCTGCCAGATTCTATCTGTGCCCGCTTTGAAGCAGTGATGGGCTCTGAGCAGGCGAGGTGCTGCCTGCTTCCCTGCCTGCTGGCAGGTGAGAGGCGAGATGGAGATCCTTCATTCTCCCCCTCCCTGTGCTCCCTTTTCTTTGAACTGCTCTGACTCATCCATTTGATTTGATATTTTCACCTTTGTTTTATGAGTAGCCGTTTTCCCGAGCTCTAGAAGGAGAAGGCAGCTCTGATGCTACTGCAGCTTCCCCGGCTGCAAGGGGAGATGCCTGGATTCCCCAGGTGGGCTGGCAGCCAGGTAAGCAGGGTCCTGGGGAGGGAGGCCAGTGGGTGCCCAGCCTGCCTTCACACCCAGCAAGGATATGGGGAAAGCTGGGACTACTTCAGGGTGGCCACGGGGAGGTGGGGACATGGCAAGGGATCCCACTAATGCTTTGTATTGCCTATTGATCATCCTGTTGCCTCTCCATCTCCCTTCTCCTTCCTGTGTCCCCATCCTGGTGTGAGCAGGACTGCCCAGGGCTCTGGGGTGGGATGTCCCCTCCTGCACGGGGATCAGGACTTCTTAAAGTGACCTGTGTTGGCTTGGGGGCAATCCTGGTGGCCTGGGTGCACATCCATCCTGGCAGCCACATGGGAGGGCTTCAGTGAGACTGAGGGTGGACACAGCATCATAAAGGCTCAGATCCTGGTTCAAGGCAGGAAGTAGGAAAGCCAAGGGGGTTGGCAGCAGTAAGGAGATAACTGAGCTGGGGACACCCAACAGGAGCCTGCAGCAGCAAAGTCTGGCAGATCTCAGCTGTTTTTTCACGGGGTTTTGGGAGGTGGGGAGTCATCCTGTCTGCCCCATGCCACTCTGCACCCCAGGCAGGCAGCACCCAGGCCAGGAGATGCCTGGCTGGGTGCTCCAACCCAGAGCAGCACCCCCCGGGCAGCCCTGTGTCAGGGCAGCAGTCAGACAACTCTGCTGGCACAGCATGCATGGCCCAAAGTCCCCGAGGGGGCTCTGGCTGACAGCACAGTCTGGCACCTTATGCTTGCAGTGTGGGTGATGCTGTAGACCTGGAGGATACGTGTTCTCCTCGCCCTCCACACCCCCGGGCTCTACCTCTGCTGCTCCCAGGAAGGCAAAGCGTGGCTGCTCTTCCTGGGACGTGCCAAGCCAGGCTGCTTCCAAGGATGCCCTGTGCACCCCTCAGACACAGTGACTGACAGCCCAAAGGAACCAGGGCAGCCAAGCTTCTTGGGGCTGCATTTTTGGCCAGAGAACCCAGATTGGGCCCTTTAAAGCATCCTGGTTGCTCAGCATGCAGTCCCACTGCCAGAGGTGGTTGTAGGAGGGGACACAGTGCCTGTGCTTCTCAGTTGACTTTGTGACCATCCTCTTCCTCTCACTCTCCCATTCCAAGGGGGAGCTGCAGACATGTTTGGTTTTTTAGTCCAAGTTCTGGATTTATTGCTTCCAGGTCTTTGTGTGTTTGTTCATTAAATGAAAGACGGCTGGGTAAGCTTGCTTCCCACTCCTCCAGCCCCCCTCCTGCAGCTTGAAGGGGGTCCTTCAGCCTTGGGATGATGCCTTCCTTCACATGTCATAGATACCCAAACACCCAGCAGGGCTGCATGAACAGGGGATGCATCTGTGTGGGGTGATGTCCTGTGAGATATCACAGAATCACAGATTGTTAGGGTTTGGAAGGGACCTAGAAAGATCATCTAGTCCAACCCCCCTGCCAGAGCAGGATCACCTAGACCAGGTCACACAGGAATGTGTCCAGGCAGCTCTGGAATATCTCCAGAGAAGGTGACTCCACAGCCTCCTGGGCAGCCTGGGCCAGTGCTCTGGCACCCTCACTGCAAACAAGTTTCTCCTCATGTTAATACTAAATCTCCTGTGGTCCAGCTTGCTCCCATTTCCTCTTGTCCTAACATTGGATGACAAAAAAAAGATATGTCCCAATTCCTCTGTGCAGATACTAAAGCTGTGCCCTAGGTGATAGAGATGATATGACTTTGAGCTGAGGGCAAACAGAGGACAGGTGCTCGCAATCCCCCAGGCACTAAGGACCATGCTGAGGCATAGCATGATGGGCACATGGGGCACTGGCTGGGGGACCCTGGCTGGGTGTGCTTGAGTTGTCTCCTGTCCCCAGGCTGATGCTCCCCTTCTGCTGCAGCTGGAAGACATGAGCTCCCAATTAAAGGATATTTCAACCAGACGGAGGGGCTGCAGCAGCCAGGGGATCACACAGCGGGAGGGGACGGGGACAGGACGTGTGAGAGATGAGAGGAGAAGCCAATTTACCCTGGAATGTAAATACGGCAGCACACGCTGCTCCGCGGGCTGCATCACCTCCCTCCTGGCCCTGGGACCAGAGTAAGAGCCACTGGCAACAGCTCAGGTATCACCTGTGCCTCCAGACAGCAGAACCTGTGTCTCACCTGGATGCTGGGCAGAGGGGAGGAGGAAGAGGGTCAGGGGCTCTTGCAGTAGCTCAGTCATAGAATCCTAGAATGGTTTGGGTTGGAAGGGACCTCTGGAGCTCATCTAGTCCAACCCCCCTGCAGTGGGCAGGGACATCCCCAACTAGATCAGCTTGCCCAGAGCGAGCCCTGNGCCTTGTGCCTGCTAGCAGAGGGATGAAGTCTAGCAGCATCTCTAGTATGCCTGAATCTGCAGAACAACAGCTCAGAGTTAAGAGGGGAACTTCTCAAGAGGATTAACTCTCAAACCTAGTGACAACACTTTAAGGATCTGTGCTACCTGTGTCATTGCTGTTCATTCTAGCAGCTAGCTCTTACCAATGAGCTTTACCCAACAGCGCTAGAATTTTCTGTAAGAGCAACCTCTGGGGATCAAGAAATAAGGTTTAAAGATGCAAATATACTATGAGATACCCAGATTTAAATGTCTTTTTTTGTTGTTTCTTAGCCTGGAGTCCAGGGATGAGTTCTAAAGGAAGCAAGGAAAGATCCTTCAGAATGCAAGATGGAGGAACTTTTTTCAAAGAAAAGACCAAATAAAATAAAAACACAATTACTTTGATTTTTTTATTTATTTATTTTGCTTAAAACCACTGAATTTGGACATTTTCCTTCTGCACACCCAGGGCAGTGTGCAGGTCAGGTTCATCCACTCCTCTCCAGTTTGCAGAGCATCACTGGCAGGTGCAGGGAGCAGCAGCAGAGTGAGCCTCAAGCAGGCACCTCACTACCCAGGGCAGAGGAAACTTAGCAAATGGCTCATGGCAGATGACAAAGAGCCTCAAATAAGTCCCTAAAATATCCACCCCAAGCTGGCAGTGGGCTTCTCTCCTGCTCCAAGACTGGACCCCAGTGTAAGGACCTGAGCTCCCAGGAGATGCTGGGAGAATTCACACCACAAGGCAGGTTAGTATTGGGGGTTTTGGTTTGGTTTTTTGAGGCAAGAGTAGGAACTGCTAAAGATGCATATGGAATTTGAATATGAATGATAAGAACAGCTGTGTATATCTATTATGAATGAACATAAACAGAAATGTATAAACTGAGATTTTGGGGCTTTTGGAAGAATTAGTGCCTTTGTTCCTGAATTTTTTTCCTATCAAAGTTTGAAGCAAAGCCCATTAGCCTGGACTTTCCCGCAGCCAACCAAGCCAGGAGCTTCATTTCTCTCTGGCTCTGAGCCACGCCAAATTCTCCTCAACAGCTCGGTGAGCCCTAATCCTAACAAATTTACCCAGAGAAGTGGGTCTCTTATTACACAGCCTAATTTGAATGCTTTCCAAGGTTCATTTCTGCTCCCTGTCTCTCTGCAAACATGCCTGCCCCTCCGGTGCTGGCTCCCCCCTTCCCCAGCCCCCCTGGCTCCCTGTCAGCCCCAGTCCAGAGGGAGCAGCCCCTTCATCCCCACAATGTTTTTTAAACGAGAAAATAATGTGGTGTGTGTCCCTGGGTCCAGACTCTGCCCAGAGGGTTCCTTAATGCCAAGTGACTTCCTTTACAAATTAATTGCAACTTTTGTTGGGCAAAAATAGCCCTGGAAGCCCCTTCCCCATGGGCTCTTCCACATGTGATATCACGCAGTTCGTAATCTGATTCCTGCCACTCTATTTCTTCCCCAGCATGCCAGTGACTGTCTGTGAGGGTACTGGGTGCAGGATGACCCACTGGCAAGGCAGCCACACTGGGGCAGGGAGAGCTTCATTGTTGCCTGACCCAGCTGATCCTGGGGTCTCACTTTGCAGCAGACTGTGCAAGAAAATCTCAGCATGGAGAAACCAAAACCAGCCTCAGTGCAGGGAACAGCTGCCAGATCCATTAGGGGAGGAAGCAGCCATGCCTGCTGGATGCCTATCACAGTAGAGTGGTTTTAGGGGCTTGCAAAGAGGGGGTTAAAAGGAAGAGTTACATGGAGAAAGTGTCCAGAGCTGTTGCTAGCCCACCTCTAGCCTAGCTGCATGTGGCCCCAGAGATGCTTTGTGCTGGCTTTAAGCTGCAAGAAGCAGAGCCTTTCCCCAGCAGCTGTGCCTGGGGGTTTGCACTGGGTCACTGCAGGTGTGGAACTGCAGCTCTGCTGTCCTGGGTTGTGGGTTTCCTGCAAACCTTAAGGCATGGAGGTCCCTGGTGCATGTAACAGGGTACCCTGCACATCTCCCAGTTGAGATTCACTCAGTTTGCTTTCCTTTCCTCACATTTTTCTCCTTATACTCAGCTAATGCTTTTATGTTTGCTCACACTGAGCATGACAGGTAGCACAGCATTCTGTCACCCCAGCAGGCAATAGGGCAGAGAAGGGGTTGGAGATGTTCCATTTGTCATGCCAGGATGGCTGAGCCAGGCTGGAGCATTACCAGGAGCAGTGTGGGGCTCTTCGTGGTGGTGATACCATAGAGATGTCCTCTCTGAAGTGCCTCTGCAGGTGACATCTGCTGCCACATCCCACTGCCAGGTAACCTCCCGTTGCTGCTCCTAGTCCCCCCAAAACCTCACTGCCCAACACTGCCCAGCAGTCACCTCACCAAGCTGATACTTGAGTCTGATGATTCTGCTCCAGGCGTACAAGCTGCACATATCAAAGCTGAGCTACATCTTATCTCCTGGCTGTGTTCCTGCCTGATCCCAGCTTGGGAGTCCTGGCTGCAGGTTGTTCACAGTGGTTCTCTGGCACCATGTGTTGTGATGATTTGGAAGTGCCAGTTTTGAGAGAGGATGGGGAGAATGGGAGTCACCAGGCAGGTGTCTATGGTGCAGGTCAAAGTGACTGGCATAGTGGGAGCCCTGTCTGCCAGGAGGATGCTGGTTATTGCTCTAAGTTCAGCCTTAAATAATGGGAATAATAAAAGTAAGGCAGCCTGGAGCGAAAGAGAGAGCAAACAGAATCCTAATGAGGTTGCACAGCACATCAGTGTGATCATTTCATGGAAATCATTTTTAAAAGGAGAAAAAACATTAAGTATATGTTGAAGGATGTGGGACAGAGCAGCAATGGCACAGTCCCTTGAGGCCACAGAGGTGGCCTGTGGCCCCCCCCCCCAACAGCGAGCTCCCACACTCATGAGCTGCTCCTGCTTCACTGTGCTCAGAAGATCCAGGGAAATCCCTGGCTGCACAGGGCTTGGAAAATGGGCCTGAAGGGCAGAGGGAGAAGCAGCTTGGTGTAGAACAGGGGCTGGCATCTTGTCACCAGCTTTACTGCAGCTGAGTGTGGTGCCTGGTGCAAGGGGGCAGGACGTTTGCTTTTAGGGATGGCCAAAATTTACTGAGAGTTGCAGTGGCAAACACTGAAAGAGGAAGTTTTGGAAGGGAAATAAAATGTGAATGCCTCAAGGCTTAAGATGATCCTCAGTGCCAAAGCAGGAAAGTGATTAATGCTGTAGATGGGGAGCTAACCAGCACTAAGTGGAAGCAGGGCAAGGGCAGATCGAAGGGGTTGCAAGGAGGAGGGTGGGCAGAGATTTTCCAGGAGATGGCAGGGACTGGGCCTGAAACTGCCAAGACCCCTCCAGCACACTGAGCTCCAGCAACACCCACCTTGCCGGGGAGATGTGCCTGCAATGCCCCAGCTCTCCTCATCCTCCTTGCTCTGGCTCCTGCTGGCCACAGGCCAGGTAAAAGGCTCTCTCAAGTGTGACAGGGACCCATCCAACCCTCTGCAGCTCCAATTATCCCTGGCTGGAGACTTTCCAGGAATCCAATCCCCTCTCTCTCTCTCCTCCGACCCTGCTCCCCGCCAGCCTTTTCCCCCTCAAAGCAATTTGACTTTTATAGTAATAACTTCTGAACCCTGAATTGGGGCCATGCCAAGGAAAGCAGCAGCAAACAATGTGATGGGTCTCGGCAGGCGCGGAAACTCCAGCGACCAAGACCAGCCCTAAAATAACTTTTGAGCAATTGTTATTTATTCTGGGAGAAAGTTCGTTCATTCACAATTTGGAGGGGAGATAAATCAGGGCAGGCTCGGGCTGCTTGCCCCTGTGCAGAGGCAGTGTGTGACAGCTGTGAATGCAGGGTGCAGCCAGCTCTCCACAGTCCTCATGCACGTGTGCATCCCTGTGCCCTGTTGAAAAAGCTACACTTTTTTTTTTTTAAGGTTATTTGGGTTCACCTGCAAGCCCTGGTTCCAGTGGAAGAGTCCTGCTTGAGATTGGGGGTCTGCACATGCTGCCAGGTGCAGGGGGCTGCCAGCTGCCTATGTCTGTGCCTGCGCGTTTTGGCTTCCCCTAGCACACTGTTCGGTGTGGCCACCGTGCTGCATGCCATCAGCTTGCACCCCTGCCCCTGGCTTCAGCACCCTTGAGCCATCAGTGTCTGAGGGTGATGTAGGCAAGTAGTGGGCAGGGAGCACAGCCAGCATCCTGCTGCAGGTGCTGGTAAGCATCAGCATGTGCACAGCAGCTGCCTGCCCACATCGGCTGGGCAAGCAGTAAGTGGTGCAACCTCAGTAGCACCGTGCCATTTCCACAGCTCTGAGCTGCCACAGCTTCCCTGCAATTCACCAGGGCTGCACCAGAGCTCCCAGGCCTGCGGGAGTAGTCTTGGGCAGGCAGGGTAACCACAGTTGCTTCCTGAATCAGGGAAAATGCTCTCCAGGGAATGCAGCCAGCCGGTGAGGCAGTCCTCGGCACTGCTGCACGTCTGCCCGTGCAGATGGGTTTTATCATACCTGTCACCACGGTCTGGCCACTGGTCAGGATTTGAAGTGCAGCAATGGCTCTGCCAGCCAGGGCTTGGGCTGCCTGCATGACACCCTGGAGACACCCAGTCCCTTGTTTGCTGGGTGACAGGGCTGATGAAGACCTCACAGCACAGCTCTGTGGGCAGGTGGGTGGGACAGGGACAGAGAGTGACCTGGCTGGACACAATGGACTTTACCAGCTTTCTGTGCAGATCATGTCCAGGAAGGATGCACATCCATCTGCCCGCAAGCATCCATAAGCATCTCCAGGGCAAGGCTCAATCCTGCTCCACTGTGGCACCAGCCAGCTCAGCCCCAATGCCACAGCACCATGGAGCAGCATTGCCATCACCACGTGCCCCGCACATCAGCTCTTGAAGGATGCAGTGCTCAGGGGTGGCAAAGCCCTGCCACGTCCCCTCCCACCACAAGGACAGTAGATGTTGCCTGGGCCACCCCCCTCCTCCCACTGCGTGCAACCCAAGGGACCTTGCTGAGTGTCACCTGAAGTTATTGCTTTGGGATTTGTCTCTGACTTGTGGACACAGCTGAGCTGGGGTGCTGGAGCTGCAAAAAAGGCCCAGCCTGGTGCTGCCAAGGGGGTGGTTCGGACCTGTCCTGCTTAGCAAGGAGAGGACCAGTTTATGTTTAGCAATACAAACAGCCTGATGCTGGATGAGCTGCTGCTCGATTGCCCTTGCAGCACAGACTGTGGGGAGAGTAGGGTTACAGCTGGGTCAGACACAGGGCAGAAGCAGTGCTCTGGTCAGCACACACTGCTTCCTTCATGGCACCGTGCCTGTGCTGGTGAGACAAGCCCTGCTGGGCCACATCCCTCATCCTGCCAAGCAGGAAAGCCTTTGGCCCTGTGCTCCTCCTTGCCTCTCTGTGTCCCCTGCCCTCTGCCCTGCCACCACTGTGGGCAGCCCCAAGCTTGCCAGCTGACTTCCAGCTCTTCAGGCTTTCTGAGCAGTTCATGATTTTGGCAGGCAGCTCAGGATCTCACTGGTCATTATTACCATGATTATTTTTGTTTTCCGAGCTCAGAAGGGTTCTCCTCTCACCTTGCTCCTGGCTGGCCCTGAGCCAGGTGGGACTGAGCGTGGAGTGAGGGGAGCTGAGAGCATCCTGTGCTGCCAGGGCAGGGGACTGTAGGATGCAAGAGATGGGGTGAAGGGGAGGAGAGATCCAGTCCCTCCTCCTAAGGGTTCAGATGGGAACTCAACACCCACTTGGTTAATTCATTAGCTTTGATTAGAGACTCTGAAGCTTAGATCAGTTAATGGCCTCCCTCCTGCTGGTAAATCTCCAATAGGAGCTGAGCGAGGTTATCTGCACCAGCCATGGCGGGGGAAGGATGGGGATGAGTGCAATTGAATTAGGAAGCTGTTAAATGAAGAAGCTAAACCGAGCCAGAGCAGGGACAATACGAGATGACCACAGCACTAAAACACAGAGCAGAGCACCATGCTGTGGCTGCACTTAGCTGGGGCAGCAGTTCCCCATGGACACCAGCCCAGGCTGGGGTTTGGCATCGTGTTTGCTGGCACTGTCCCTTGCAGAACCCTTCACCAACATCTTCTTCTCCCTACATGGGCTGCATCTTCTTCCAAGTGGGGTTTCCTCCACAGGCTGGTCATTGATTAAATTAGCTCAGAAGTAACCTATTTGTGATGATGGTGTGATGTAGTGACCTTCAGTGTTTTCTTTAGAATACACATGTATATATTTGTTTTCTGTGGTTATGAATGTAATTCCACAATCCACTTAGGAGCTGGTAATTTTCTGGCTGAGGTGGGAAGTTGCTGACATCTTGTGATACATGACAAGATTGATTGTGTTTGCTTACCCTTTAACCTAATAAAGAAAAATAATGTTCCTCAGTCTGGCTAATTCTCTGTAAACTTGGGCATTGCTTTAAATCAGCTGAAAGTGAAGGCACTGAACTACACTGTTGCTGTAGCAGAAGTCTCTCTCCCCAGGTCCTATCCAGTTCCCAGCCAAGGAGCACCTGAGTGGGAGCATCATCCCCAAGAGAACCCAGCACCTCTGGGGCGCAGGAGACCAGGGTGGTTGTGGTGGAGATGTGGCCTCAGCATCCTGTGTGTCCTGCTCGCTAGGAAAGCATTAGCCAATTTGCTGCTAATCGTGTTATCACCAGCACATCTGAGCAGATGCTGGGGCAGTGGCTGGCCAAAGCAAACACAACCCAGCACCTGGAGGACAAGAGACCATGGCAAAGGCAGCTGTGCCTGCTTGTTGCTTTGCTGGTCCCCCTTCTCCCATCGCAGTGATCCCGTTGGCCTCTGAAAAGAATGGGGTTCTGCAGAGCAAACCTGGCCAGCACTGTGGTGGAGAGGAGGGATGCTGTGATGGTGAGGGACGGAGTGGTCCTGGCCAAATGCTCAGCTGGTGCTCCGACATTGGTACCTGGGTGACCCTGCACAGTGGGTATGATGTCTGTCAAAACATCTGCCCTCCTTCACTGGGGGATAGGATGTGAAGTGAAGGAGCAGTCTGGGCAGCAGGTTGTGTGCCACAGTGGGAGAGCCAGAGCTCTGAAAGGGGGTCTGCCTTCCCATAACACCATCTCCTCCACCCTCCCTTCTGCAAGGGCAAGGGTTTAGGCAGAGCAAGCAATGTCACTACAGCGTGGTTCCCCTCAATTACTTACCCACCCTCGGGGTAAACATTGTGCCTGTGTTGTTCTTAGTTACAGAGCCCTGCGTCCGGCTCACCAACTCTGACCTTCTCCTGAGCACAAAGAGCAAACAGGGTGAGTGCCTGTCCCCAGGTCAACAGCATCACGGTGTCACATTGCTCTGGGGAGATGGACCCTGCCACAGCAGCATGCCCCTGACCTGGCTGTGCAGAGGCAAAAGGATTGGATCTTGGGGAAGAGTTTTGCCAACTGGACACCAGGCAGCTGCCAGAGGCTGGACTGCAGTTGTTGGGCTGGCAGAGACTGCTCACCTGCCCAGTGCAGTGGTTTACCTGCTGGCTGCTGCCTGGCTGGGAATTGCCTTTGCCTCTGCTGGTGTGCTTAAAAATAACCCACTGGCTTGTCAAGGTTATAAACAGAGAGAGAACAAATTGCTTTCTGAGTTGATTAAACTGCTCAGCATGGCTACGCATGCGGCACTTGCCGTACGGCTGGGACGAGCCATAATCTGGCACCTTAATTTGCACTCGTCAGTTCCTGTGCTAATAAGACCTTGATGAGCTGCCTCCTCTTACCCTCAATGCCAGCCCCTCCAAGCCATGCTTGGCTAGACTCTGGGACCTTTGGGGCACTTTGTCTTCTCAGAATGTCTTTTTTGCCTTTCCATTGCTTTTGAGCAATGCCATGTCTGGAGCTGCCCCAGAACAACTGGACCAAATCTCCGGAGGATTTCACTAGGTCTTCACTTCAGGGCAGCCAAGGGAAAACAAGCAGCAGCACACTCCAAAAAGCTGCAGGGAGCAAAACCTACCCACAGCCATGAACTGCTGCCACAGATATTTCTCCATGCCAGTGCCAAAGCCATCCTCCCCACCATGCTGCACTGCTTAGCATCACCCCATGATGCTGCAGCCACGTCGGGCTCTTCGTGCTTAAAAGAGGTTTCCAAATATAACCAGCCCCTCGCCTCCCCCTGCCATCCCCCTCCAACTTTCTGGGAAAATCCCTTTCTGCCTAAAATTATCCAGATGTGCTTTACAGCTCAAGGGGAGTTTGTGGGAAAAAATATGAGGTTTGCTGGATGAGAGGTTTCCTGAAGCATGGGGCTGGGAGTTGGTTCCACTTTGGAGCAGACCCGCACCATTCACGCACCCACTCCTGCCAGAGCTCAGCTTAGTCAGGCCAGATCAGTTTTATCTCTTAATGGGAGCTAAGGAATGAGAGCTTTTTTTTTTTGCTTTTTTTTCCTTTATGTATGTTGGAGAAAGGAGGAAAAGGATATACTAACAAGACTGGTGCTTGCTAGTGCTCTGGCTCTGGATGTTTCGTGTCTTTCATGGGTTATGCAGAGGGTTCCAACCCTACATGCCAAAGGGCATCCCAAGGCCCTGGCATGCGTGCCCCACCCAGGAACCAAATGCAGGGCTGAGCAGTGCATAGTACTTGGGTTTGCCCAGGGAGAGCAGAGGACTGGGCCAATGTGGGAGCTGCTCTCCCTGGGCAGTTCCAACTGATAAATGAATTTTCTGTGGTGATGAACCAGTGGTGGATGCAGACTACTGGGTAGGGGCATAGCAATTTGGTGGCTCTGCCAGTCTAAACCCTCTTTAATTATACCAAGGGTAGCATCTGACATTGATTTGTTACAGTATTTGTGTATGGAGCACTAGACAGTTTGGGGACGGATTTAGGAGCAACCTTCAGAGTTTTGCCCTTACAGTTCTCTGTGAGTTGCAAAAGACTGAGTTTAGCTGCTTGGTTACCTACCTACATTGGAAAATCAGTTATTTCAAGGTCCTAAATACTGTTCTTTTTATCTGTAAACATTTTGCAGATCCAAAATTAGAGGCTGCATTCAGGCATCTCCAGGAGGAGAAATATATATACATACATATTTGCCCTTTTTGCTCCTTGTTGCCCTTTTCAGTCTCTGAGCTGTAAAATAAGATTGACAGAAACTTTGAGACACTGGCAGCAGAGTGCAGACCAGGTCACAAGCGCATGGAGCACTCTAGAGTGTAGGATGCTTGGGAATCAGGCTGAGGAGTAGCTGGTGTGGTTGAGCCATGCAATGTCAGGTATTTAACCAGCCTGCTAGAGCTCTTTGAGGATATTACTGCTTTGCTAGATAAGAGAAATTCAAGGGGTGTGCTATACTTAGAGTTTCAAAACACACTTGGCATCAGTGCAGATCAAAGCCAAATGGTGCAGGCAGCATCCCGGAATAGAAGGTGAAAGAAAGAAAAGATTTGGAATTTACTGGGAGGGAAAAAAAAAATTCACTGAAACCAACAGCACGAGGCTGCTGAGCTAAAAATAGCAAAGAAGGTATTAGCAACAGCTCTGCACGCTGACTGACACTCGGTTCCTCTCCCTCCATTTGGGGAGAAACCTCCCACCCAAAGCTGGCAGATGCACAAGAAAACCATGGCCAGTCCCTGGACCCTCCACTGCCCCAGCCCAGCTCTCAGCTGAAACCAGTGGGGACCAGTAGGGTTTGGGCCAAACCCCTTTAGGGCATGCCCTGTGTCAGCCTGTCCTCCTGAGCAGCCTGTCCCTGCCATCTCAGGCTGTCCATATCCCGCAGCAGCCATTTCCAATCCCATAAACTGGAAGAGCACTCCTTTGTCAGCTCCCACACCAGCAGCTGGCCACGGCCAGGGGCTCTCACACAACCTGCTCTCTGTGGGGACATGCTGCTGCCACTGCCACAGTGGGACGAGGGTGTGTGTGCCAGCCCCATGCTGGCATCCTGCTCTGCTCACAGCACCACAAGAGTTTGGAGAGCCAAGATGCCACGTGCCAGCTGCTTCCTTGGCCCTTCCTCCTCCTCACTGTAGCCTGGTGCTCCTGGCAGCAGTGACAAACCTGCCCCTTGCCATCTACACTAGCTAGCATTTCCCACCAACCCAGAAGAAAACAGGGAAGGCAAGGTGACCCCTCCAGGTGCCTATGTGGTACCCTGGTCAGGGCTGTGTTTTAGGAGCAGCTCTCCTTGCAATGCCCAGTCAGCAAGGAGGAAGCACAGCCTCCAAACACGCTCTTGGAGCTCACAGGTTGTACCACAAAGCTACAGCAGAGCTGCAAGTGCTGAAGGAACCCCTTTAAAGCATCAGCCACTGGGTGACAGTGTTCAGATGCCAGGGAAAGACCCACAGAGGGTCACCTGTGAGCGGTGGAGAGAGGGGCAGAGGCTCCTATAAAGAGCTCACATGTCCCCATCTGTGTGATGGTTTGTTCCTCTGCAGAGCAGCAAGGGTTGTGCTGCAAGTGAAGGAGGGATTTAGCTCCTTTCTTGCTTCTCCTGTCCCTCTCCTGCTTGTGGGTTCAAAAGATGAAAGGCCTTCTGCCCTCCCTGAGGAAGGCATTATTTCTGAAGTATCTCAAGCCCTCCTCTAGGTTAGTGCAATCAAGCTAATTGCAGCCCTGTAAGGAGATGGGTAGCAGGTAGGAAGGCTCTGCAACACAGGGCACTCAAGTTCTTGCTGTGCTTCAGGGGATGTACCTGTTGGAGTAGAGGTGATAGCAGGCTGCTGCTGCATCCCCCCATGTCTCTTGGCATCTTCTGTGGTGGCTGGGAGAGAGCTGGATACTGTACCCCTGCAGCAATGCAACCATCTCCCCAAAAAGGGCTGGATCCAGAGGTGAGGATATATGCTACCTAGGCAGATATTCCTGAGGATGAGCACTCTGGGGTACCACTGAGCTGATTGGCATGCCAGGGGTGACAGCTTGCCCTGCCATGTGCTCAGCATGGGGGGCTGGAGCACTGTGGCATATTCAGTGGGCTGAGGGCTGGGTGCTGGGGTGTATGTCAGGAGGCAGCCAGCCTGGCCCCACTGTGAGCCACTGGGTTTCCTTTCAGGCATGCCAGGCCCCTGGCAGCTGAGTTTGAGGTGAGGCATTAACACTGGTATCTCTGTTAATATTGCCATAAAGCAATAAAGGTAACTTGATTGCGGAAACACAGGGAGACCAGCAGGTTTGGAGCCATTCCACAGCTCTGCTATTAGAGAGCTCCAAATGAGAGTTATTAAATTACTGCCAGGTTCTGCAGGCTTTTTCTAACAGGGAGACTTCAGCTTGGCTTGGAAACTTAAGCTCTGGCATGTTCAGGTTAATTAAAAGAGAGCTGGACATCTTCCAGGGCCTTGCTTCTCATTTCTGATGGCTGCCCCCTCCCCTCCAGGGCCCAGACATCACCCTGCCTGGGAATGCTGAGGGTGTTTTGGGCACCTGCACCAGGCAGGGATGGCAGACCAGGGGTCTGATGTCCCACAGGGTGGTGACTCAGGTGTCACTCACAGTTCTCGGGTGCCTTTCCATCATCTGTCCTGGGATGCTGTCCCTTGAACATATGGAACATGGGAGGTGTTGTGGGGCTGAGATCCCCCCTTTGCCACATGAAGGGGTCTCAGGAGCCCAAGGTGAGCAGCAGTCAGAGGCTTTCATGATGCTCACCTCAACAGCTGCTGTTCTGGTTCACCCATTACCCCCAGGCCCCAGCAAATTCCTGATCCCTTTGCAGGGAAACCAGGGACAAGCACAGCTCAGTAAGGAATGGCTAGGGAGAGGTGGGGGCAGGTAGGCAAATCAGATCCTAACTACCCCTCTTCCCACACCTCCTGTTGTGTTGCTCTTGGCACCTCTGGTCAGGCATGTTCAAGCTGCTGCACAACAGGCACTTAAGGATTCACGTGGCTTCTCTTCATGGAGAGCAGCAAACCTAGTGTGGCTGCAGGGGGTTAAGGGGCTGGCTTTGGAGGGGATTGCCTTCTCCAGGTAGGGAGCAATTTGCAGAGAATCATAGCATGGTTTGGGTTAGAAAGGACCTTAAAGATCACCTAGTTCCAACCCCAGGGCAACTTTCTTTTCTCCTGTGCTCTGTCATCCCTGCTGTTGCTTTGACTCCTGCCTCAGCCTCTGTAGGGATTTTCCTGCTCCCTCACCAGGTGATGGAAAGTTTGAGGCAGCCCACTCCCCTCACCCTGGAGCAGATCACCTGCAGAGAGGCCTCTGTGGGACTGGGGGGGTGCAACCAGGTGGCTGTGCTGCCTGGCCCTCCTGGGCTGGGAAAAACAGGCAGAGGGACCAGGGGGCTCAAGGTTGTGCTGATCTTCCCTTCTCTCTGTCTGGCTTTGAATGTCTAGCTGCTGGGAAGAGTTTTACCCAGTAGCTCAGGCTGCAGCCTGTGAGGAAGCAGCATAGCTTGGTCCTGCTCCACCTGACCTCTGAGCAGCAGGAGTGAGGCCCCCAGCACTCCTGAGTGGGGCTGACTTGGGTCCCTTTGTTTTGCCCCACTGCCCCTGGGGAAAAGAAGAGCAGCCAGGGATGTGCAATACCAGAAGAGTGCCTCCCACTCCCCAACAAGCACCAGGGAGGAGGGCATTGAGGTGACCCTCAATGGTCCGGCTGCCGTGATGCTGAAGGGACTTGTCCCCATCTGCTCCCCCAAAACAGCTTTGGGAGAGCAGGGAAGATCCCCAACCCTGTGAGTTCTCCACCCAGCCCTAAACTTCCAGGTGGTGTCTGGATTTGAGACCAACACCCCTAGGAGGGCTGGGGCCAGCTGACCTGCCTATGGTAGCAGTCCCAGGTCCTGGGCAGGATGATAGGTGCTGGGGGTTGGTGGGTGAAGTCAGGTGCTGTAGCTGCTTTCTAACACCCAGCACCCTCTCCTTGCTTGCCCTGGCTGGGTTTTCAGGCTCATGTTGCTCACAGCTCTGCTAGTGACTCAACCCCCCAAAATGCTTTTTGGACTCATTTTCCCAGAGAAAGTTTAATGGGGTTTGTCGTGCCAAAACCCCAAGCTATGCCTCACTTTCATCCCCTAATGCAAGCCATATATCAAGAGACACTAACGGAGCAGGGAAGGTTTCTGACAAGGGGATCCTGNATAGAGAGAGGAGTGCTCCGAGCCCTCCTCGAACCCGAGGAGCCCATCTGGGGCCGGCGCCAGCAGCCCTGCCGACAGTCTGCTCTCAGGGGCTTCTGCTGGTACTGTTTGAAGTGTCTGGAGCAGCAGCACTGGAGTTGTCTTCCTGGGGAAAGCATCCCCGGGGGCCAGCCGTGTCCCCGCACATCCCTGTTGTGTGCACGCAGCGCTTTGGATGTAGGGGGAACTCCAGTTAGCCTAAACTGTCCTTTTTCTGCCCTGAAAAGCTACCCCTCCTGTCCTTCTCGCCAAAAAAGCTTTCCCTCTAGCAAGCCATGAGACACTGGAGGGTGCAGCCCTGGCAACAACAGCATCCTGGGAGGGATTTGGGTACCAGTCCCTGGGTTTACCTCCTTCGGTTTGGGTTAGAAGGTGCCTCCATCCCCTGGCTCTCATATGGTGGTGAGAGATGCACCTTCCTTGCCTCAGGCAGGGACAGCTTCTGAAGTGGAAGGGGCTCTCATACCCTATCTAGGGCAGCACAGAGTGCTTTGACACTGGGTGCCATCTCCAAGGGCAGCCTGGAAAGGAAGAACTGAGGGTGGGTGCCCTTTTTGTGGTGCTTCACAAGGCATGGAGAAACCTGGAAAACTAACTTGTCTTAATTTAAATGTCCATGCATTTGCTTGCTGTGCCTGTTATCAGTGTGGGTTTCAGCTCTCCTGGAGGATGTTAGCCATGTCGGGCGCAGTGGTACCTTGGAAGTGGACCTGCAAGCCAGCCTGGGCATGCTATTTAGTCCCCATGCACTTCACTCACCATCCTGGAAGAAACCCAAAGCTACCCCAGGTAGGGCTGGGGAGCCCAAACTGGGCACACCTCATCCTTCTAATGGAAAATTAAAAAAAAACATTCAAGGCAAAACCCTTCCCCTGGGAGAGTTTCCAAAATAAATCCCAAGGCTTGGCTTACCACACAGAAATGGGAAAGCTCCTGGAGGTTTTCCTTCAGCTTGTCTAGAGGAGGATCCCCAGCAGTGATGCATCCAGGACAAAGGACACAGGAGCCAAGGTACCACCAGAGCACGTACCTGACCTATAGGCCATGGCAAGAGGAACGGATGCAGCTGGGAACATCTGGTTGTGGAGGAAGAGATGCTGGCAGAAGGGGCGCTGGGGAGGCTTCTGCTGGCTCGTGTGCTGGGAGCAGGGTACTTGCTGGCTGTGGTGCCATCAGGGAAGTCCTAGGCTAGCAGAAGACATCCTCAATCCAGGCACCTGGAACTGAGGGCCTGGGGGAGCAGGGCTGCCTCTGGGACCATGTGTGCCTAGGAGAAGCTCCGAGGAGAGAAGGAGCTAGGATGGTGATGAGCGAGTGTGTGGGCTCAGGCTGAGGAGGAGAGACCCTGGTAGGGATGGGAACCACTTGGGGCTCTCTCCCTTGCCCCTAGCCTGCCAGTCAGTAAAGGCAGAAACTCGATGGAATGGGGCTGCTCCCTGCATCACCCCTGTGCCCCAGCAAGGCTGCAAGCAGGGCCAGGAGGTGGGGAACCCCCAAAGCAGGGAAGGGGTGTGCTATTTCTGGGGTTAGTTTCACTCTGATCTCTGTTGGGTGTTGGTGATTTAACCAAGGGCCAGGGAGAGGAGGAGGACTGTGATGTTGCTTATGCAGCAGTTGCATAAGAAACATAGGAAATGTTATGGACTCATACAATGATTTTCTTTGGAAGAGACTTTCAAGATCATTTCCAACTGTCGAATCAAGCTTGCTCGTGGCTGCAATCAAAGAGCTTGCAGGATGGGGAACGGCACCATACCAATTTGCAACTGAACTGAAGGCTCTGCCAGGAAATGCCACCCCTGCCCTGCACCAATGAGAAGTGAACCCATGGGAGTGGGGCACCCTGTCCCTGCAGAAACCATCCTCAGGAGCCAGCCACCACACCACTGAGTGGCATTGCTATGGCTGCCCATGGCCCTTCCCCTCTCCCATGCACCCACAGAGGGTCCTGTGATGGGGCTGGTGATGCTGGGTGGCCCTGGAGGACCCCAGGGAGTGCATAGGGGTCTGAGGGCATCTGCAAGGGTTTTATTTGCCAGGACCAGCCCTCCACGGCCTTGGGGTTTACGAGGCAGCCAATGCGGCTGCTTCCTCACAGGCTGCAGCAATAAAGCTTGCTGGGGGGTCAGAGGTGATACTGACTGCTCTTAAGTGGGCAAAACTGGTGGTCTGGGATGGAAACTGAACTTCTTGAGCCATAATCAGAACCAGCGGGGTTAAATTCCAACAGCTAAATACCAAGGACTTAGCCTAAACATCTCTCCTGTCTTGCTCAGTCTGTCCCAAACAGGATCCTGCAGTGTGCAGTTGTTTGGGCAAGGTCAGGCTGGTGGCATGCCAAGGTTTGTGTGCCACATCTCCCCATTGCCTTGAGATCAGGCATCACTGGGGTTATCTCGGTGTGCTGTTGCACTGGCTAAATACCTCTGCAGCACTTGGGAAATTCAGAGAGCCCTGCAAATGAATCCAGAGTTAAGCAGTTAGTTTTGGGGCTCTCCAGAGCACCAGGGTGAGGCCGATGCTGGAAACCTGAGCCCTGTAATTGTATTTTTCTGCCTGAGTGATATCTGAAGGGTTGGTTGGTTGGTTTGTTTGCATGTTTGTTTGTAGTACAACTATCAAAGAAGGTCTCAGTGGTGATGCAGACCGCTTCTAAAAAAGGGCCTGCCTGGAGCCAGCACCAGCCCTTCTCCAGGTCGAGCCACTACACGTTCCTATAAGCATAACCTGTCCTACCAGTGGCAGCTCCAGAGGCAAGCCAGCATTCCCCCAGGAGCAGGGGATCACCTGCCATGCCTGAAAACAGGCTTCAGCATTGCTGAATGCTTCCAGGAGAGTCCTGGGAAGAGCCTTCTCCAGGGGCCAAGCAGTGGGTGTGGAAGAATGTGGTCAAAACATGTCAGTGGAGAGCCAGGGGAAGCAAGGAAGTCAACAGGAGCAGGGCTGAGCAGATATACCATCACATATCCTCACCTGTGGAAACCCAGCAGAGATCCTTCCACTAGAGAAAGACACTCAAGAAATGCAAATATGGCCATGCATCTCAAGGTCCATATGCTGACCACCCCAAGGATCACAAATGACTGCAGTCCACCAAGGAGATCTGCCTGGACCCATCACAGGCTGGTTTCTCCATTGGCCAACCCAACAGTGAGGTGGGAATATCCTCAGCAGCATCCACCACACAAAGTCACACACATCCCAGTGTCTATCCAAGCATCAGGGCATCTCCACCTTGCCAGGTTCAGGCTTCTGCCTCCTGTCTGTGGGAATAGAGTCACTGTTCCCTGTGGCAGGAGGTTAGCAGAGGGCCAGGCAGGCTGCTGAGCATTAGCATCAGTGTGGTTTATTATGCTCATTAATGATGTGGAGAAGGCAGCATGTTAGCAAAAACGTGACATATTTAGGTTAGTTAAGGCTGAAGGACTCTGCTGCTGTGGGAAAGGATTGCACAAAGATATATGACAGTCACCATGGGCTGAGATGATGCATCTTGGATAGACTAATCAAGACAATTCACATATATTGTCCTAAATTAATTACAACCACTAAGTACAAGCCCAACATGTCAATGCAGACAGCTCAATTAAGAGCTCTTATTCAATATATGCTGATGGTCAAAAGAGCAAAGGAAAGATTACAATAGGCAGGAGCGTGGAGCAAAGTGGTGGAAATATTGCAGTGTCACTACTTAAATCAACATGTGTCTGCCAGCAAATGAAGGAGCAGAGGGTGATGGGCACAGGGCAGTGTGGCAACAAGATGAAAGGGCACCAAGAGGGACTTGCTTCAACTCTCTCTCCTTGATAACCTCTTAAAAACAGAAAAGATCAAGTCTGTGCAGCAGGTTTTTAAAGAACAACAAAGAAGAGGATGGAGAAAAAGAGTTATTTTAAAAAGGAAGTGGTATTTGTGTGGAGCAGGAGCAGTGGTTCCCATCCATGCAGGGCAGTGACCCTAGGCACAGCACCTGTGCACCAGCCAAGATGTGCATGGCCAAGGAGAAAAAGTGGGGAAGAGGAGAAGGATGAGTCCAGCTCTGCATATGGTGAGTGAGACTAGGAACGTATGCTGCATCTCAGCTTGAGAAAGGATGTTGAAAAATTGGAGATGGCTCAGGAATATGGTAAACTGCCTGTGAGTGGGAGGCTGAGGCAGACCCCTGTCTATTTAGTCTACCACAGATGAGGATGTGACTCCATTGCAGTCAGCACATCCCTCCACGGGGAGATTTCTTTCCATCAAAAACATGTAATGAAACCCAACAGCCAGAGGCTGGAGCAGGTCTCACACCATGGCAGGAACTTGCTGGAAGAACTCTCCATCCCCCACCCCACATGGCCAAGGGGGTCCCCAAAGCCTCTCTCCAGCCAGATCCCTTTCCCTGGCTGCTGTGGTGCTCAGTGGGTGACCCTGACACCAGGCACCCTGTAACCCAGGGCAAAGTGTGTCATGCCTGAGCCCAGCAGTGGCTGTGGGAAATCTTTGGGCTGATTTCCCTCCTGCAAGACTCCAGCCAGAATCATGCAATCTCTTTTCATTCTTATTTTATGAGATGTGAATAATTAATGAGAAACACAATGCAGGGAGGATAAGATGAATATATATATATATGCACATATATTCACACACACACATAAATATAGTGCTAAAAAGAATTAAGACTCAAATGTGTTTGAAGTGTTGCAGTATGGCAGCTGTGAAAACATGGGGCAAAGAACAGGGGCAGATGGAAGGGGTTTGAGAGCCATAGAGGACAGGAAATAACTGCTGTCTTCTGTGGAGGGAATGGCCCAGGCAAGATGTCCTGCAGAGCCCTTGGGGTCTGGTAGCAGGGACCAGCAGCCCTCCCACCCAGCCTGGGACTCACCACAGGCAGAGGCATCTCCCCCAGCTCCTTCCCTGGAGATGTGCAGGGCTGTGTGATGCTGAGGAGAGGGAGATGCCAAGGGCTGCTCCTGTGTCACCTCACTGAAGGGGTGAAATTCCAAAGGGCACCTGTGCCAAGTGACTATGTTGTCTGTGGATGAGGGGAATCTCCCAGCATTGCCTCCTTCTGGGGAACAAGGATGGCTGCTGCTGCCCTCCTGCAGTCCCAGCACCTTGGGGTTAGGCACTGGAGCCATGGGGAAGTGTCCATCTTCCCTGGAGCTGGCCTGAGCTAACTCAGTGTGATGCTGCAGCACAGACCTTTGGCTGCTTTTCCACCCTGGATCTGAGCTGTGGCCCATGGCCAGACAGAGGTAGGGTAAGGGGTGAACACAGGGGACAGGGAGCACCTCAAAGGTGGCTGGTGGTGTAACTGCAGGCATTGGCTTCTGAGCTCAGGCATCAGAGTGGTCATACCTTCACTAGCTCAGGACACAAGGAGCTTGGGAGTCCTCCACGGCCGTGCTTCACATTGCATGAAATGAGTTTGTAGCTTCTCTTCACCCCAGAAGGAGTTGGCCCCCATGGCCCAAACCCAAGAAGTGGACTTGAAGCCTTGTAACAGGAAGGTCTGTGCTGGTGGGATGTGTGGGGTCCCCATGTGGAGACAGCAGGAATGCATGTCCACACTCACTGTCACCTGCAGCCCTGCCAGCCCCTGCGTCCTGGTGGCACTCTGAGCAATGCATAGGGGGTTCTGATAACCACTTTGGCCCCATGTTCCCCAGGCAAAGCACATGGGGCCATGTCACAGCCCCAGCCATGAGCTGGCTTTGTGGTAGGACACAGATTGCAGCTGCTCCTTCTAACAGCCCAAGAGCAGGACATTCTCCTCCTCCTCACCCCTGCCCTGACTTTCCAGCTTTTGAATCAGCTTCACCCCCAAAATACCCTGTTCTAAACAAGCCCACTGGAGTCCTCCTCTGCACAGGGCTTGCCCACTGCTTGCCACCTTCTCCCCCAGCTCATGCCCTCACTGTGGCAGGGACTGGGTGCCAGCAGGACAAAGTTTGCCCCTGCTTTGGTTCACCCCAGCCTGGCTGTACCTGTGTCCTCTGTGGCTGGGAGCAGGCAGAGGTGTCTGGTACCCGGTCCAGCCCATCCTGCCTTTTATCCGGAGTCAGTGGCTCCCATTTCCCAGGTCCAATTTATCACCTCACTTTTTATAAATGGGTCATTTCCCATCCCCAGCCTGAGAGACAATTGGGACAGGCCCTGGCATCATGCCACGAGCTCCTTTCAACTTCATAGCCAGTTCATCAAAGGCCTGAGATGCCATTTCCCCAAACAGTAAAAGTGTCAGAGAAAGAGGCGTGTTGGGAAGCCTCAGTGACAGCCAAGTGCTTAATTAGTGGTAATGCAGAGTTTATGGCCCCCCTCACTGCTTCCCCCCCAGCCTCTTGTTTCTGGGAAGGGCATGAAGGGTGAGGCAGGTCTCTCTGCTGCTCAGTGACCCGTGATGTCCTCCAGCAATGCAGTGCTGGCAGAGGGGACTGGGACATCCCAGCCTGACTGTGGCAGGAAGATGAGGAGAGATTTCCCCATGTGGCAGTCATCCAGAAGCATCCCCATCCTTGGGTCCCCCTTATGTCATAGGCCACCCCAGCACCCATGGATGCCAGCACCCACAGGCACTCTCTGACCCCTGGCTGCTGGATGACAGGGGAGGATATGGGAAAGCTCTGGTGCAGGGTCGGCAGTGGAAATACTGTTTCCCACCCAGCCCTCCCCATTCCACTCGCCTGGCTCCTGTGATGTCTCACAGCCTCATGAGACCTCGTGGCAGGGTACCAGGCCAGTTCAGGGGGGACTGCATACTGCTGTCACATCTCTTTCATTCATCTCCTCTCAGTACTAATCCTCTCTCTTTTCCTCCAGAAATCACTTTCCTGCCCATCACACTCCCTACCTCTCTCCAGGCTATTTTTACTATATTCCTTTGATGATGGAGCAGCCAGAGGTGACTTCAGCACTCAGAGGCAGAGTGTAAGCATTAATGGAGCTGATGGTATTACAGTATTGGCATTCATCTCTCTCACAGCTTCCCTGATACAACCTAACATTAACTAAGATTTCTAGCCACAGTGCCTTTAGCAGGAGCTTCTCACTGCTTCCCACAGCTGCCAGATCCATCCTCTCATCCCTGACCTCAGCAGGGGCCAGATTTTCCATCAGAAGTTGCCAAATACAGGTAAGGCTCAGAAATAAAGAGATTTGGTGATGTGGTGTTTCATCTGCCCCATGCACAGGTGCCCACAGCTCCCAAGGGAGCAGATCACTGTAGGGAGCACTGCAAAATTAGAGGTACAGTGTGTGAGCAGAGAGAGCTTTCCCATCACTTGGCCAGAAAAGTACCACATCCCACTCCTGAATAAAGCTGCTCGCAGGCAAAGCACCTCTGTGCCTTGCTTTGCCACCTGGAGAGGTGCCATGTCACCCCTCCTGGGACACGCATGTGGCTGATGGGAATGAGCAAGGTGATGGGCGATGTCATAGCACTGCTTGCTATCCACGTTCTTTATCCCCTCCAGGGCCAGAGCAGTGCTGAGCTGATATAAAGCAGATATAAAGATGATTTTCATTAGGAAGCAGTCTCGGAGGAGCACCAGGTCTCACTGTGGGGCCCCACTCACACCCAGCAGGGCTGTGATGCCAGACACTTGCCCCACCACATGGGGTGATGGATGACATCTCCCCACCACCGCCCCGCAGCACACAGGCAGAGCTGGCTCACATTCATCCTGATGGGATGATCATAGAATCATAGAATAGAATCATAGAACAGTTGCAGCTGGAAGAGACCTTGAAGATCATGAGTCCAGCCTTCGTCCTAGCCCTAGCAACCTGCTAAATGATGCCTCCCAATGCAACATCCACCTGTCTCTTAAACACCTCCAGGGATGGGGACTCAAGCACCTCCCTGGGCAGCCTGTTCCAATGGCTCACAACCCTTCCAGCAAAGAAATTCCTCCTAAAATGGATGATGGCTGTGATGGAGCAAGTCCCCGTGTGTAGGACCATGCCAGCCCATGCACAGGACACTGCTGCCCACAGGGAGACCTGGCAGCTCCCCAGCACATCCCACCTGGCTGCAGCTCCCCCATTCACCTCCCTGGCTTCCAGTTTGCCGAGTGCTGGGCTTTCCAGCCACCACCCTCCTCGGCACGGCTGGGGCCTTGCAGCTAGAACCAGGAAACTATAAAACTTTACAGAGTGCGGCTGGAGAGAAACAGGAATTGCTGCAGTGACTGCCAGAAGGGCCAGCGTTACATTCACAAGATTTTCCAGGGCTTGGACTCGCCAGGAAGGGATTTATCCACCTAGGAGGAGCTGTAAAAAGTAAAATTAAATTCTTCATCTTGGAAAGGGAGGGGGTAAAGAAAGAAGAAAATGCTTGACCTCCCCCCAAACGCTCTGCTGGAGGCCAGGAATGGGAGGGGAAATGTGGGGCACCCGTGGCTGCACCTGCCAGGGCTGTGGCTGAGGGGGACCTGGCACCCCAGGCTTTCCTGTCTCCAAACACTGTGAGTGGGTGCAGCTAGCCCTGGAGGCTGCACCCAGAATCCCTCCTGCCTGATCTTTGCCTTCAGGGTATCATTTGGGGATCCCAAGGAGAGGGTTGGGGTCAAGTGTCCCTTCCCCAGTCCCTGTACCCATTCCCTATGGTTCTACCCCACATGCTGCTGGGGAGGATGGTGCCAGGTGTAGCGTGGGAGCATTTCAGAACCCCAGCAAGGGGTGAGCAGGGATGCTCCTACCAGCCCAGCCTGATGGCATCCCAGCAGCTTGGTGGGGGGCATTTTCCTTGGTGTTTGGGGGGCTGGTAAGAAATTAGGAGGAAAAAAACACGCTGGCCTGTGGTCTTCAGGGGCATGCTGCAGCTGTAACTGTTCTGTGATTCTGTGATCCTGTGATCCTGGGTAGCCATTGCAGGGGACAAAGCAGTACCTGGCTGGGTCAGGAGCTGCTGCTTTCTGATGGGGCACAGCAGATTTGGGGACCACGCATGGACCCTAGCTTTTGGCCAGCTAAGCCATGGCAATCTCCTGTGCTCTGCACTATGACCAAGAGGACTGGATCCAGCCGCCAGCCAAAGGACAGCAGAGTTCCCCACCTACACCAGAGCCCACATCTCTTAGCCCAGGGGCATTTTTAGACTCAAGTTGCCCAAGGCATTTAGTACAGTCCCAGGTGCATCCCTCTGCCCTCTCCTCCACGCTGGTGTGGTGTGGGCAGGTCCTCCCTCACCACCTTGCTCCTCTCCATCCCACCAGGCTCCGAGGTAGCAGGCAGGGGCATGCCAGGGTCACCCAGCCACAGCCCTGTTGAACCAGCCCTGACACCCACGGGCTGCTGGAGCAACATATCCTGAATTCCTCTAGCCCTCCTCACTGGGTTTTCCCCAATATCAAGATGCATACAAATGCTTTTAGCAAAAGCCCATGCTGCTGCTGGCTTTGGGGGTCATCTCCCTTATCAAGGGAGACAGCAGCATCCCAGCCAGTGTGCCCTGGAGAGGGTTGCACCATGACAGACTCTTTTTAGGAATATAGCACTCACAAGACACTAAATCTTACATCACCAATCTTTTTGCAACAAGCTGAGTTTCTGGAACTTTGCTGCCAAGCAGCACGGGAAAGCATCCCACCATGACCAGGGAGAAACCAGGCTGCTCCTTCAACCATGTGGAGGCAAAGATCAAACAAGGCTTCCTTGGAAATCTCAACAAAATTGTGCCAGAGGACACATAGGATGTCCAGGCCAATCCAAAGCTGCAGCTTCACTGTCACTGTCTCCTGGGGTGAGCTGGGCTGCACTGGAGCCCCAGCAGCTCCATCTGACCAGCCCATGGAGCAGAGCATGGCATGCCAGTAATTTGTTTTATACTCACACTTTCAGGCTGGAAAAACCAAGGGAAACATGCAGATGAGAAGTTTACATGCAAAATCCTGTCAGCCAAGCAGCCAGCTGCTGGCAGCACTGTGTCACTGGTGCCCTGCCCCACTGGGATGCCCAGGTGCCACTTTGCAGATGGGCTCTGCAGCAGCTTTCCTTTTATTTCAGTTTTTTTGACTGCAACAGATCTTATACCAAATGCATGGAAGCACTGCTGTGAGAATATGTACTGGGGAATGCTCTTTTGTCACTTACTCTGGTTTTCTTTCTATTTTTTGCCTGTTACTGCCAGTGCAGGGTCTTAAAATAACTGGCTACTTTAAACCATTTTCCTTTGTTCCCTGGCTGAGCACTGCTGGATGCCAGCTTGAGATGGAGGGAGGTGAGTGTCAGGGCCCTGTGGAGAGTTTTAAAGGTTTGATGTGATGGGCACATAGCATTACACCCCAACTCCTTCTAGCTGCCCTCTCCCTCCCTGCCAGCAGAGCTATGTGCCACGGGGTTTCCCAGCGAAGCACTGAGTTTGCAAGTTCTCAGCTGGCCCTTGCAGCTCCAGGGGAACAATACCATGCTCCCTAGAGACTCCTGACAGTCCCTGCAACAGCAGACCTCTGCCTGAAGGTCTGCCCCTTTCCCACCCATGCACTATCTGCTTTGCAGCAAACTTTGTAAACTATGACATCTCCTGAGCACTGGAGGGGAAAGTAGGGACAGAGAACACACATCTCCCTTGACCTCAGTTACTGTGGGAAAGGGCTACAGCAAAACTGGTTAGGAACTGGGAGCTGGCCCCAGGGGAAGCAATAGCTAAGCCTGGGTTTATCCCTCCTGACATGAGCGTCAGGGCAGCAGATGCAAATCCCAGCAAGGCCAGATGCTGCCTGGCTCCTCTCCCAGGGTGTTTGCGCCCTCATCCTTGGGCTCCCCAGGAATGCAGCATGGCAGGGAGAAGGGGATCCCTGCAGCCAGCCAGGGTGCTGCCAGTGGGCTGGGATCCACCACCCGCAGGACACTGGGGCTGGGTCAGAGCCCAGCTTGGAAGTGCTAGGTCGGAGGCTTGTGCCATGTCTGGGCATGTCCTTGCTTTGTTTATTCCTTCAGCTTATTATTTTGTTTGACTATTTATTCCTGGCTGCCTTTTTCTCACGGTGGCTGTGTTTATTTAGCATGGCCAGCCTGGAGCCTGCCGGGCTCAGGCTCTGCTGCCAAGCAGAGCAGTAACCTCAGCATGGCAAGTGCAGCAATGGGAGGTTTCCCTGCACTGAGGTTTCCCCAAGTGCTTGATAGGGTGTTTGCAGTGGGTGGGATGGTGTTTCAAGGGGACAGCAAGCACTGGACAATAAGATACAGGAGGATGGTCACACTTTCTCAGCGCTGTTGATGTTGGCAGCATGCATCCACACCAGCATGCAGCTTTGGCACCTGCACGCCTTCCCACCAGCCCAGCCCCACAGTGCCGAGGCAGCTGTGCCAAGTAGAGAAACCCTGGGCAGGAAGGAGACAAGTTTGCAAAGCATGAGCATGACCTGTGAAGTGATGCCATCCTTTTACCATCAGTGATGCTCCTGAGGGATCCCACCCCCTCCAAGGTCCCAGGTAGTCCCAGAGCCCATCCCCTCTCAGTACCAGGGTGATGTGGAGTTGCCCTCCTTCTGGCCTCGTCTCGCCCCTCCATTCCTACATCCCATACAGCATCGCCCATGGTGACAGCCACTGAGGACTCAAAACTAGCATTTGGGTCCTCTCGACACTGAGGATGCAGCTGAGGCTGGGGGCCGGGGAGCCATGGCAACCCAGCAAGGATGGGGGTTGCTATGGTGACAGGAGGCACAGCATCCGGAGCTGTGGCTTTGGGAGACGGATGCTTCAGGTAGGGTGGGAGGCAGGACCAGGGTACCCCTGAGGATGGGGGATAACAAAGCCACATCTCAGAGTCCAGGAAAGTCTCCCTCTTCCAAGGGCTGCCCCTGGCCTGCAGCACCAGGAGGCAGTGGGCAGGTGGATGCTTGCAGGGTCCAGGCTTGGCCCTACCATAGCCCTGCCTGTTCTTACTGCCCCTGTCACCTCCAGCCACTCCCAAGCAGCCTCAGCAGGACATGATGCCAGTGCCCACATGCATGGTCAAGGGGAGCAACCAGCTCTGCAGGATACACAGTGTCAAGCAAGGCCTCTTGTCTTTTTGGAGCCCGAACAGTCTGTCAAGCATCTTTCCATGTTCAGATATGAACATGAATGCCAAATATCTTGTCAGCTGGCCTGGGCATCACTACCACCCACTTGAGAATGGCTCTGTGAGGTCAGGCTGGAGCAGAGGTCAAGAGTCAGCCCCTCAACCCTCTGTTTGGAGAGTGTCTGCTTCCCATGACTAAGGTGGGCACTGGGCTGCAAGGCTTAGGGATGGGCATGCAAAGTGTCTGTGCTGATTTTTCAGCTGCAGCCCCCTAAACTGTCACCAGTGGAGTCAGGTTGCTAACTGCCTGGTCAACAAAGGTGCACAAGCAGGTGATGGACTGGGTGAGAACTCCGCCATGGGGCATCACCAATTGACATCCTTGCATTGCTCACCCCCAGCCCCACTGGCCACCCTGCTGCAAGCACCTCCCACTGTGCCCCATCCCTCTGTGTCCCATCCTGCCACAGGGCCAGGAGACAGCAAGGGGAAGGGAGCAGTGGGAGGCAGTGAGAGGAAATGGACCTCCCAGCCGGGAAGCAAGTGGGAGAGTGACATTTACCAGACACCAATGCTGCTTTTGATAAAGGGGGTTGGGGCAGTTGGCTGCCTGCAGGCACCCATGTTTCCCACACCTCCCAGCAGCTGGGGCAGAACCTTGTCCCCCAGCCCTGGAGCCTTTGCCTCCCAACCCCCCCGGGGCTGTCCTGGCAGAGCAGGAGCCATGGGAGGAAGGATGCCTCCTTTCTCTTTCAGATGCAGTGGGCTGCAGAGAAGCAAGGAAAGGGCAAAATTGCTGGGTTGTTTTATTTAATTGCTTTTTTTTTTTTTGATGTAACATTTGTCAACATCTGATGAGAAAGAGCTGACACAGAAGTGGGCAGTGTCACCTGGACAGCATCAGCAACTTGCACCTAGCAGCAGACAGACAGGGCCAGCTCTACAAACACACAAATCTCATCAGACTTTTCCCAAGGGTTCATCCCTAGTGCAGGAATCAGCCCAGGAACCAAGTTTCCAGCCACTCTTCCTCCTCACACTGCCTCCTAGGGCTCCAGCACCTGGCCCTTTTCCCCTGCAGAAATGGTGGCTGAGCTCTCCTGCAAGCACACGCCAGCAACCAGGGCTGGCAGGCACTTGCAGTGATTCCACCCTAAAGCTTGTGGCAGGGCTTTAGATCCTAAGCCTGCTTCAAACTTTGCACTGGGAGAAGTGATTTGTCTGCAAATGTTATGTGGTTAAAATAAATGCAGAGAATTTTAATCCTGGGAATTTGGAAAGTAGAAGATTTAAAATAACAAAACCCTTTCATATGGCACTTAATCCAAAATTAGCTGGGTTTTAAGTTTTACGGCAGTAGCTGATCATTCCTCAGCCACCTCCAGCTCGGTGTGGGAAGAGGGGGAGTATCCCTACATCCCCAAAACAAGGGGCATGGGAGACTGCAGCCTGGCCTCTCCCAGCCACACCATGCTACTCCATGCCAGGGCAGTGCAGGAGCAGTGACACTTTTTTTGTTGACATGGAATGGATCTCCCACAGCTACTTAAGGTTTTAATTGCCCTGTGATTAAAGTTTTCATTACTAAGCAATTAGCACCTGAAATTTTAAGTGCTGAAGTGTTTAACTCCATCCTGAAGCTGCCAGAGGTGAGGGGTGGTGGATGTGGGTGGGACAGGAGAGAGTTTTGAAGTGGGGGCCAGGAGCAGCAGGAGGTGGCCAACTCACCAGGGCCCAGTCGGGCTGGCTCAGGTTCTGCCAGCCACTCTGATCCTGCTGGCAGTGCCAAGCACCCAGCAGCATGGGGAGGAGTGCCTGGAGGGGTGAGCACCCAGGGAGCCTGGGAAGGAGACAGGCTGGAGCCAGTGCTGACCCGGCGGGAAACACACCGGCTGGGCGAGCTGGCACGTGGTGGTACTCCCTGCCCTGGGAACAGGTTGATGGGGCCTCCCAGGGCCCCCCTTGCACTGGGGATGGCATGCAGGACCCCCAGCAGCCACACAGGTGCTCCAGATGCCTGCTTACGTGTTGCCCCTCTGGATGCTGTTGTGGAGATGCCACCTGATGTCACCTGATGTCCTGCTGAAGCGATACCCAGTCCAGAAACAGGGAAGAATCCCCCCCCACAGCTTCCTGCACTCCCAGTACAACTGTACTTCTGGTGAGCAGGTAACAGAGCCTTCTTGCAGGGTTTTTTTCTCCCATCCACTCAGTGCCACCCTTCAGACACATGTCCCTGTATCTATCTCATGGCAATATACTCCCAGGGCTGACGTGCCTAATGGGGATGAACTCCCTTCTGTTTGTTTTAAAACTCTTGCTGGGTCATTTCATTTGATGTCCCTTAGATCTTCTGAGAAAACAGGAATAATTGTTCCCTAATCACCTTCTCCTTATTAAGTTGCAGCTGAGGTTGCTGCATGCAAACAAGGTGAAGGGCAGTGGCTGGGTGCTCCCATGTGCACAGCTGTCCTCTGACACACCCTGTGCACAGTGTGCTGGTGTGATGTGGACCCACCACTGGAGCATGGCAGGGCTGTGTTTGGAAATGAGGAGTGAAAGTCAGGCTTATTCCAGCGGGATGGGATCTCTGGATGGAAAATTTCTTGTGGAAAGAGGGCTGGGCTGGGAGGTTTGTCCTCTGAACATCCATGGCTGTTGCTACTTTTTGAGTCTTTCCTTTCATCTCTTTTCAGCAGATCCTGCCATCCTGCTGCTCCCCGTCTGTATGGGAATGCCTCCCAGGGACACCGTGGTCGCTGCAGCTTTGCTGTGCAGGCTGGAGTGATCTTCTAAGGCAGAGCATTGCCAGCTCAGGTCAGTGCTGCAGACAGGCTCCCATGTAACCCACAGCTCCATGTTTCATCTCTCAGCCTGTCCCTGCCTCCATGGTCTCTGTTGCAGCCCTGTCCAGTTCCAGCCTTTGCCCCAGGATGCTGGGAAGCTGTTGGTGGAGGGGACAAGGGCTGGATGTGTGTGTACAGGAGTGGGGTTAGAAGATGCCTATGTTCTCATGAGCGTATGTGTCCCCTGGCCACAACATTACCCTGCAGGCTGCAGCAGCACTGTCCTCAGTACTGAGTCCTTGCACTAGCTGTCGGGTTGGCATTACAGAGCCAGCCCCTGCCAGTAAATACCACGCAGTTACCACAGTTATTTCCTATGGTGCAGGCACCAGAGCCCAGCCAGCGCTGCTCCCCAGGCCACCTGTCAGCTATGACACTCAGGCAGCGACCTAGGGGTCCCCAGCTAGCTACCTGCATAGCTGTTGACCTGGCTGCTCCTCAGCCCCCATCCAGGACCACAGCACCATAACTGCCTGCACCGGGAGAGTGTGAGGCCCCAGGGAGAGGCCAGGGCTAGTAGCACCAACCCAGTGGGAGCAAGTGGGGGGTCATTAATTACTGTGCATGGGGAGAGAGGTGATTATATGGAGCATCCTCCCCCTGCCCTTGTCCTCCCTACCACTCCCTGCTCCAGTTTCTCATCCTTTTCTGAAATAAATTCCTTTTAGGCTGAAATTTGCCTGGCATGGCTTGGCTCCAAGGGGAATTCTTGAGGAAAAGTTTAAGTAAAATTGGTTCAGCCATTTTTGAGTTATTCAAGTGTGAATAAGCAATTTCCCCATGTGCTCCGTTCAGAAATTTTGTGCTTGGGTAACTCAGACCTCTGGAATCACAGAATAAATGAGGTTCCTGCATCTCGCTAAGCCAGCAGGCTCTGGTACGGTGTCTCTGGCAGGGAGGATTTCCTGGGAGTGACTTCACGGGGAGACAGTAAATCCTCTCACCCTGAGTCTGGCCCTTGGTTAAGTTTCTCAGCATCTCCATCAGCCCCCATCACTCTCCTTCCCTGCTGGTCCATCAGCCCCCACCACTCTCCTTCCCCACTGGCACAGCATCATACATCAGCGCACATGTAACAGTGCCGGCTATGTCATTCACTTCTCCATTACTCATCTCCTTAAGTGATGGCATTTCCAAAACAACAACAACTTACTCTTTGCTCAAACTTTGGTGTTTTCCACTAGAGCAACTCCCTTTCTGCCGCTGTGCTCCCTAACCGCTTCCTTTTACCTTGAGAGCACAACACCCCACTTGCTGCTTCTCCTGCCCCTTGCAGAGATTTATCACAATCATATGTCATGTCATGTCTTAAATCCACACACTGGATCTCTCAAGCATGGCTTTTCCCTTTGGGAGCCATGCCTGAAAAAGCTGGGGTGCTGTGGCAGCCCTCAGGGCACACCATCCTGGCAAGGCTCCCCACAGCTCCCAGGGGATGCTAGCATTCCTGCAACAGGAATGGGTCATCTCCAAATTTTTGGCAGCCCAGGATGAGTCCAGGCTCATGCTAATCTCTCTGGCCAGGGCTTGGGAAGTCAAATCCTTCTGGGCCAAGGAAGTCAAATGCCTGTCCATGACTCTGATGGGTTTGTGCCGCAGAAGAAGGAGGTGATATGGCCATGCTTGGTATTCATCCACTTAACAGAGAGGTTGAACATGGCCAGACCTGATAACCTCCTGAGTTCCTGTACCTTCTGGGAGCCATGGGAAGGTGGCCAGGAGCATGGGCCTGTGGCTGCTCCATTGTGGCAGTGCAGGGCCAAGACCACAGCTGCATGGTGAGGGAGTTTCTGGGGCAGGTTTGTGGAGCAGGGAGTGCTGAAGTGAGGTGTTGCTTGCAGATGTTAGGTGGCTGCAGTGGGGACAGCCCAGATGGCTATGCCATGGGGACAACGCTGCCTGGGCTGATGTATCCAGCCATGCACCACTTTCTATCCCTGACCTGCCAGAGATCTTGACCACCTTGGGGACCAAGGGCATCAACATGCCCCAAAATCAAGGACTGGGGAGAATTTACTCAGCCTTCTGCCAAGGCCAATGCTACTCAGGCATCCAAGGAGGAAACTTGCAGTGCGGCACAGAGGGCCAGGGCAGGTCACAGCCTGTGTCCTGTGCCCAGCACTGCTGGGATGTGTCTGTCCTGAAGGATGTGGCAGTGCCAACTCTGGCCACAGGGACAGTGTGTGTGTGTGCACCATCCTGAGGCAGCAGAGACTATTCCATGCAGGGTCCCAAAACCTCCCCATGGCAATGGCAGGGGATAATGAGGAGAGGACTGAGGCACTCACAGGCCAGAGTCCGTGGCTGCATACGTGGTACCTGGCACCATCTCCCATGAGAAGCATGGTGTGGAAAGCATGCTGGACTGCAGAGTGCTCTCTGTATGGTGTCACTCTGGCCATGATGCCAGCACTTAGCCCTGCCACTGTAGTGGGACTCAAGGTGTGGTGGGGATGAGATGGGGTGGGGTGTAATACAATAGATAGAACAGGATGGGATGGATGAAATGGAATGGATGAGATGCATGGAATGGGCTTGGACAGGACAGGGTGAGATGAGACGGCATAGGGTGGGATGCTTGAGATGACGGATGGGATGGCACAGCAACGGGTGGCATAGGTTACCAGTGGTGGGGCACAGACGGGCCCATGGTCCAGTCAACAAACACATTATTAGCCTCACGCACTCATCCGCACCCGTTGGGGGCAGGGCCACGGGACAGCCCGGGAGCGCGGCCCCTTTAAGAGCCCAGTTCCGCGGGCGGCCGCTGGGTGGGGCGCGCTCCCCGCCCTGCACCTCCCGCGCGGGGGGGCGGGGCCACCGGGGGCGCACGGCTCAGCGCCCTCCCCCTCCAATTCATCTTTCCGCCGAGACTCCGCCCCCTCCCACCACTGCCCAATGGGCGCCGCGCTCGCCGTCGCCAGGGGCGCCGGGTTGCCAGGGGCGGGCCGAATAGCNCGCCCGCCCGGGGGTCCCCGTCCCCCCGCCGCCGCTGCTCCCCCTCCTGCTGCTTCTGCTGCTCCCCGGCGGTCGCCGCGCTCTGGAGGGTGAGTACCGGGCGGGCGTACCCGCCGTCCGCACCGGGGCCCGGGCGACCGCGTACGCATCCTCCAGGGTGTCCCCAGCCCACCGGGCCCCATCAGTGTCCGCCCTCGGCTTGACTTGTCGCGCCATGGACGCCCGGCTATCGCCGTCGCCGCCGCAGCGCGCCCTAGCCCCGCTGCCAGTGCTTAGCCGCCTTCAGTAGGTTTCAGAGTCAACGCCCCGTGGAACTGAGCCCGGCGCGGCCGAAACGCGGCGGCCGCGGCCGGCGGCTGCTGGCAGCGGTTGCAGGGAGCGGCGCCTCGTTGCATACTCGGTTCACGTTCCGAGGCTTTTCGCCGCGACCGAGAGGGCTGGAAAATTAATATTTCTTCCAGTGGAAGCTCGCGGCGTGCCAGAACTGGTGGGGCCGCCGGAGGAGTGTCGGTGTGCCGCGTCCGGCTCCATTCCTTCCCCGGAGGGGTTCGCCGCGCCCGCTGCCTTAACCCCCGAACCTCCTGCGTAGGACCAGCGGGGCGAGGTGCCACGCGTGCCGCATCCATTCCCGGGCGGGGAAGAGCAAGCGGGGAGGAGGGCAATCCCCCGCGCTCTGTTGGAGTTGGGCACGAAAAGATGGTTAATTGTTGTCGTCCTCACCCGGAGGGTGAATCTCGGTCCGCGGGGCACCCTCGGCTTTGAGCAAGAAAAGCTGCCCCTGGCCCTGCTGGGGAATCGGGGGGTCCCGGTGCGGGTCGCTCTGGAGAGGAGGAGAAGGGGGCCCAGGCGGGTTTTTGTCTCGGCACAAAGTGTACCCGGCTCCGACGGGGAGCGCCGGGGGCGGCGACTCTCCGGTGTCCGGTAACGGAACCCGCTGCCGGAGCGGTAGGAGGAGGCTAGGAAGGGAAAATTCTCGGGCAGAGAGGGGCTGCCGGCGCTGCCACCCAAGCAGGGGGCGGTGGCGGGGGCTTTTGTGTGCTCGGAGGCAGTATTGTGCTTGGACTGCCGTCGCCTCGCGGTGCGGGCTTCAGTCTGCAGCACCACGGGGTGACCGTGGGCAGGAGCCCTTCCCCGCCGCGGTTTGTTCGGGTGGAGAGGGGAGCACGTTTCCTCTGGCTTTTGGCTTTGTAGAAAGTTGAGGGGTTGCTTGTTGTCTGTGTTTCTTTTCATTCTCCCTGCCTGCGATTTTGTGTTGTTTTTTTTTTTTTCTTTAAAGGAAGAAAAAAAATTCATTTTCCTTTGTACGCCGTAGGAAACGGAGCTGTGGGCCTGCAGGGATCGGGAGCTCTGGGCTTAGCGGGAGCCTCGCGGCAGGAGGGGAAGGGAGAAGCCAGCCTGCACCCCCTACTCTTGGGATGGAGGCTCCCGAGGGATCCGGGGACTGCCGCGCCGGGCATAGCCGTGGGCAGCCCTGCCTGTTGGAGAGCTGTGGAGGGATGGAGTTGTGGGTAGGAGCCTGCAGCCAGCCCTTCACAACCCGCTTCCCATCAGCGGTTTGGGAACTGGGAAGGAAAGCTGGTGTGGGGGCCGGCAGCACCGGCCTGCGTTGCCTAGGGACTGTCCCGCCGGTCCCTGGGGAGGCAGGGAGCCTGCCGGCCTCTATCCTGCCACCGTCCAGGGACAGAGCAGTGTGAAGAGCCGGATGGAGAGAAAACAAACAACTCTTGCTGAGAAGCCGCTGGGTTTTCTCAGCTTCCCGAGTATGCGAAGGGGTCAGGGGCCGAGCATGCTGCCCGCAGAGGTCAGGACCCAGCTGGGTACCAGCCCTGTGGGACCGCTTTGGGCAGGCTGGCAGCCACCCAGCATTTTTGGGGCTGGCCCTGATTCCTCTGGGATTTTTTTTTTCCTTTTCCCTTTGCTCTTGTCTGAGCTGGAGGGAAAGTTGCAGCTGGGCCGGGAGAGGTTTCTGGCTTGCCCAGCGTTGCGAGCCATAGCTCACATTAGGGTCAGCCAGCTCCCGCACTTCTGCTGCGCTGGGCATTTCTGACTGCTCACAGCACTGCTTCCTGACGGGGACTGGCGTGTTTGAGCGGTTACTGTAAATCTAGTGTGCGCATTTGTTTGGGTATTTTAGAGGTGATCGTAAATCTGGCATGGCTATAAATCTGCATACACGTCCTGCAGACAGTGGCAGTGAGTGGTCCCCAAACCCAGCCACATTGCTGTCTCCTTTGAGGGGACAAAAGGCTGGACTTGCACCCGGTAGCTGGCTAGGAGGGCAGGAGGCTTCAGGGCTGGCCGGTGCTCCCCATTCCCGAGGGAGTGACAAGGAGTTGGGTTTCCTTACAAGGCCCCACGGGGATGGAGGGGGAAAGCTGTGTTCAGCAGCAACTCAGTGAGGGCTTTGTGCTGCCGAGGAGAAAATGGTTTCTCTCCAGATCCTGTAAGTGCGCTGGGTCTGTTTGAAGTCACAATGTGTTTTTCTTCTCCGGTTCAGCAGTCCCTGGGCTGGCTGCAGAAGGAATGTTCTATCCGGGGGCAAGAGCAGATCCTTTCTCCGGCACAGGGGTTGGAGCTGAGGAGTTTGTCCTGGCAGGACCGTGGGACCTGATCAGACCCTGTGGGGAGTGGACGTGGTGAAACAGCATGAGGAATATGCTACATTCAAGAGCCTTGCTGACCATCCAGAGATAAAATCCCAGGCTTCAAAATGCCCTGACCCTGAGGGAGCATGGGCGGTCACAGGCTCCATCTGCCCATTGCCCCAGGAGTGCAGGTGGGCTGGGACTGGGACCTGTTCTCCCAAGGAGCCATTCTCCCAGGCAGCTCCTATCCTGAGCAGCCTCTTTGGGTACAGGGCACTGTTTCAAGTTGGAGTTTCTCTCATGAACCCGCAAGGCAGAGATGCCACACTGCTGTCCATAGCCCTGAGCTGACTTCGGGCTCTAGCAAAATAGCCAAACTCCCCCAAAGCAGAAGGGTTTCTAGAGGGGGATTTTCTTCATCTGGGCTCTTCCCATTGGCAGCAAACAGACCCTAGTCAGGCGTTACACAGGCTGATCACGCTCCTCTCGGCACCAGCAAACCCCTGCTTAATTGACCCCTGTACTGGAACTGCCAGGTATTTTCTTGGCAGGGAGATTTGCTTTCCATTTAATTACTTTTCACTGAAATGGCATGTTTCTTGGCGGGGTGATGGGGGGAAGTTAGCCCTGCTGTTCTTATTGATGCTTGGGGTAAGGCTGCGAGGGAAAGCGAGTCATGGGGCTATGCAGCACTCACTGGATTCATTAAATCTCCAGTTCCTCGCTGAAAACTCCGCTTGAGGAAACCCGCCACGTCCGTGCTCCCGAGGCGGGGAGGAGAAGGGCTTTCCTTTGTGTCAAGCAGAGCATGTGGAGAGCCAAGGAGATGGAAAACTTGCAGCACCGGGGTCTGTTTGCAGCCCTGCGTTTCTCCCCTAGTGTCCAACGAGGCTGCGGCTGTGGGGCCGTGACCGCCCAGCCCTCACAATTGGGAATAGCGGCCTCTGGTTTTTAAGGAATGAACCGAAACTCCTTGTTTTGTTGTGATGACTTAGTGCAAAAGATATTTGGGGAAACCAGTTTGTTGCATTTTCTTTCCGTGTGCTGTTTGCTGCTGCCACTGGAGCAGGGGAGCTTGGTGTTTAATTAAAACAGCCCGAGCAATCTGAATCACAGACTTGCATGTTTTTAAAATTGTAGCTGTTCCTGTTGTGCTGAGTTAAACTGGTTTGTCAGGATTAAGCGTCTCCGCCTGGGAGCTGTGCTGGGGGAAGGGTGCTGGAGCGGCCCCAGGGTTGGGATCCCCGTTCCCAGCTGATGGGGCGGCAGGGTGGGTGCCAGCCTTCCCCCAAGGAGAACCCTGGGAAAAAGAGCCTGTCCCCGGGCGCTCTGCTGGAGCTGGTGGCTTCCATCTCCCCAAGCTTCGCCAGGACTGAAGCCATAACGAGTTGGTGCCACTTCTGGAACAGACATTTTCCCAAATGAAGCGTTTTGGGGGATGGTGGAGATGGGGGTGACTCCCCCAAGGACAGGAGCCTCTTTGCAGGGAGCCAAGCACAGCCCTGTGCCCCTGAGGATGGGCTGCCATCTTGAAGGCCAGGCAGCCTTTTGCAGTGGCACCTCAGCCTGGCTGGGATGGTCCAATTTGAGTTTGTGTTTTGGTTTATTGCATTTCTGTTGTTGTTGTTGCTCAAAAACCAGTCCTGTGCTCAGGCTGGGGTGGGGCTGGTGGCAGGGCATGGGCCATCCCCCTGGCAGAGCTGAGCTCCATGCAGATGCTATGGGGAGCCCAACGGGAGCCATTTTGTAGGACGGCCTGCCTGCAGAGAGCCAGGCTTGGCACTCTTGGCAAATCTTTGTCTTCCTGTGCTTGGGCTTCAGCATCGCCGGCCTTGTCATTAGCCACAGAGCCCTTTTGGGGCCAAGCTTGGGAGCAGGGCTGTGTCCCCTTCCCACAGTACTGCCATTTCCAGAGGGGCTGTAGCCCTCCCATGGCGCCTGCTTTCCCCTCAGCACAGCCAAGCCCTCCAGCTTGTGCTCCCTGAGGCGGGAGGGAGCGAGACCAGAGCTGGCTTCGCATGGCCGCCCCTCTGAAGAGGAAAGGAGCCATCTTGGGAAGAGGCAGGAGCACGGCGGCAGGGCTAAATGCTGTCCCCATGACTGCTCTCTGTGCGTGTGCCAGCGTATGTTGGCTGGGGGTCCTGGTCTGGGGCAGAGGTGGGGATTGCTGGGGGAGTCTCTTTATTTTATTTTTGCCCGTCGCTAAGCTCCGCACTGCCAGGGCCTGGTGTTTCTCACGCATGTGGCAAGAGCTGTTGACAAACACCTGTTTCCCGGCCCCTTCCCCAGGAATGCCCCAGGGGCCCCGAAGGGGCTGCAGTGCTGGAGAGAGGGACAGGAGGGATGCCCCCTCCCTGGGTCTTCTAGGGCTTTCCTGCCCGGCGGCAGCTGCAGGGGGGATTTGGGCCTCCCTCTTCCTAGCCGAGGTGGGGCTGCTGTGCTGAAACCCATTCCTGTCGCAGGGAGGTGACACCAGCCACCCTGCCATGACCAGTCCTGCTTGTCTTCTGGGTGCTGAGCTGCCTGCTTGGCAAGGGCTGGGGCGCAGGAGGGACCCTGCGGGGAGGGGGAGTGCTCGGCGGGCGCACACGCGGCGCGCGATCCAAGGCCTTTTTTTATTAATGAGAAAAATGTGCAGGGCTTGAACGATCGCCAGGAACAGATTTATTCTAGTTCCCCAGAAATTAAAGTGAAATGAAGGAGCGAGTCAGCCTGGCCCGGCACCCCCTCCTGACTCTGTGCTTGTTTTAACTCTGGAAGAATCTGACTTTGGGGGTGGGGGAGGTAGGGAAGGAGGGGAGATATTTGGGTTTAAGCAGTTCCAGATGGGCTCAGTGCTCGAGGAGAGCTGAGGAAGCGAGCAGAGAGCAGCACAGAGATTTGGGTAACTGCCCCAGGCAGGAGAGAGGAGGGAGATCTTGGCAGAAACTCCCACTCCGCTCTGGTGGGATGGGATGGGATGGAGCTTGGCAGCCAAGCTGCCCTGTCTGTGGGGCGAACCTTTGGATGTGCAGCAAGTAACCTTTTTTGGGGAGGGGGGTGGTGTTGTGTGGGTTTTTTTTAAATATCATTACTCCTTCCCTGGTCTTTTTCCAAAAGTACAACCTGGAAAAAATGGAACTGAGTGTGGGGAGAGGGGCCCTTTGGATCTCAGCCTGCTGCAAACAGTTGCCCTGCAGAGGCAGGCCCTGCAGCACCAACTGTATTCCCTTCCTTCCCCTGGGGACTCTGGGGCTCTCTGTCCAGTCATGGCAGCCCAGTTCAGCCAGGTGACCCCATGGGGACACCTGCTTCACGAAGCCACAGCCACAGGGTGATGAGGCCATGGAGGGAGGCGTCAGGAGCATCCCCATCATAACATGGCCTGGAAATGAAGGCAGCTTTGTGGGCTGATTTGCTGCCTACATCCTGGTTGATGGCATTCTTGGCTGGAACAGGTATGGTGTCTCCCAATCAGATGAGTTATTTCTGTGGCAGTGGAGGGTGGCTCTACCGTAAGAGAGGAGCCCCAAAGAGGAGATATAAGGACTCCCTGAAACAACATCTCTGCCTTGGCCATATTGATCAACTTAACTGGCCTAATCTGGCCTCCAGTCGGGAGGTCTGGAGACACACTATCTTTAATGCAGCTGATGTTTTTGAGAAGGCATGCAGGATCACTCTGGAGGAGAAAAGACAGCATAGAAAGAATCGTGTCTTGCAGATTATACCTTCTAAGGAGTCCTTCTGCTGTGCCTTTTGCCACCGCTATTGTCTATCTCGTATTGGCCTTTTCAGCCATCAGCGCTTGGAAAAAGCATGGGTAGAGCCCTCCCCGGATCTTCATTCGCAAAGCCTGACCATGATGATGGAGGGTGGCTGTATGGTCATTCCTGCTGGGACAGCAGCCTATACATCATTCCTGCCTACTGGCCATAAAGTTCCCTGCCTGGTGCAGCAGGTCATGCTGTCCTCATGGCAGCCCCTTTCCCTGGGCCAGGCAGGGACATGCTCATCTCAAGCAGGCAGCAGTTGTTTTAAGGCCAGCAGGGTGTCTGGTAGCAGGCAGGGCTGCATGGCTGCCAATGGGGTCTGTCCATTCCGCTTGCCCACAGTCTGGCAGAATGAAAGCAGCTTTTTTCCCCCTGGGCAGGGATGGATGGCAGCACTTCCCTGGCTGAGCTGACCCTGGCGTGCCACACCAGGCTCTGACATCCGAAATCCCCGCGGTATTAATAGAACAGTAATTGCAGCGCAGGGCTGGACTCTGGCAGCTGGCTTGCATCCACTCCCAGCGTTAGTACCGCCTTTCTGCAGGACCAGGGCCTGGAAGCGGGTACCCAGCAGGGCTCAGGCAGTGGGCTGCACGTGTCCTTGGCATGCAATTGCAGGACAGGAGCCTAATGTCCTGCAAAAGTTCCAGACTCTGAGTACCATGCTTTGGAGAGGGGTGCACACAATGTGGGTACTGGTGAGTGCTGAAGCCTGGCCTGGCATGGCCCAGCTAGCATAATGGCAGAAGTATACCCTCCTCATCTCGGTCTGGTCAAGTGTGACTGGGAGGAAACCAGTGCACATCCCTCCCCACATCCTGGGTGCTGTCACTTGATCTGCTTTTCGCAGAGCTGGCACCTGTCCTCTCTCACATGCTTCAGTCTGTCTCACAGCCATCAGGAAACAACTCCTGGCGAGGAGCACGCGGCCGGAAAACCCTCTTCAACCAGTTAGCAACCAGCGGGTGGGTGACAGGGCAGGTCTGGAGGGAGGGAGCGTTCCTGTCCACCTCCATCCTGCATGCCAGGCAGCTCCCAGTCTTCCAGGAGCTTGATCTGGTCCATCCAGAAGGCACAGAGCATTGATGGGGGACTGTGAGGGAGATGTAACTGGCCAATGGCTTGGAGCCACAGGACCATCTCCCAGCTTGAGGTTATTGGGGTTGGGAAATGAAGGATGCATCCTTGGAGCATCTTTGGAACTAGTGTCTTGGGCTTTGCTGTGAGCTTACCATGGTGCCAGCAGGACTCGGACTGGCAGTGGGGACAGAACCAACAATGGTTCTGGGACTGGCAGTGCTGCCCATCCTTGGCCAGGCTCTCTGGGGCAGAGACTGCCTGCCCTTGTGCGTGCATGTGTGGTGTGTACAAAGGGGCCTTAATCTCAGTTGGGGCCTCTGGGCCCTGCCATAATGCAGAAATAATGAGTCTATTATTAAGTGCCCACAATACTTCTTCACTCCGGTGGCTCGCCTCCAGCAGCAGGCAGAACCTGCCCCGCTTGAAGTGGATGTGTCATCATTTGCCTCAGCAAATCTGATCCCCTTTGATGATGGGCCAAACGCCCTTGGCATGAAGGGCCACAGCTGTGATACAGGCCCCATTTTTTTCTTCCCCTCTTCTCTTCCCTTTGTTCCCAGTTCATTGGCAAGTTGCTGGCCTGCCCTGGACCTGGGGCAAGCGTGTGCTGGTGAGCATGGGCAATCCAAGCCCCCCACATCCTCCAGAGGGGGATAGAATGGGGGGCTGGCTTCCACAACAGGCCTGTATTTTCACCCTCAGCCCTGGGGAGCAGTAGGCATCCTGCTCGGCATGAGGATGGGTTCCCAGCGTGGGTGGTGATAGGGAGCACTCCAGCCCTTCCCTTGGGCCTGAACTGCACCACCTGGCCCGCCCAGCCTGACAGCCAGAGAGGGTGAGGCTGGGACCCTGCACTGCCCCCTGACCTTGCACCAGATGCTTGGATGGCCAAGCATGCAGGAGGGTCCCTGGGAGAGCCGGGATTCCCCGGAGGAGAGGAGGGTGTGTGGGCTGTGCAGCATGTCGGCAGTGCTGCCAAGCCCAGTCCCTGCAGAGGGAGCTGGCAGACAGCATCTGCCAGCACCTTCAGGAGGCTCCCGAACCCTGTGCTTGGCACCTCCACCACGGGTATCCCCGGCCCGCTCTGGGTGCTGCCTTCTCCTGTGGCTGTGCTCTTCCTTGCTGCTCTCCTGGCTCTCGGCTGCATCAGCAAGAGCCTCCCGTTCCCACAATGCAACTTGGGCATGAGAGGCTGCCGAGTGCCAAAAGCTCCCAGCATGCAGCCTCCTGTGCACTTCATGACTCCAGAGTTGCTCTCTGCAGGGTCCCCGTCCATGGAGTGTGTACTGTGCCTTGAACTGAGTAGGACAGGAGTGCTTTCACCTTTCAGGCAGGGTGTGGAGTCCGCTGGCCTCAGAGCAGGATGATTCTCTTCCCATGGGGATGGGGTTTAGCTGGGGTCAGAGGGGGAAGGACCCTCCTGGAGGAGGGGAGGGATCCAGGTGAGCAGCACACTTCAGGAAAATGTGTCGTGGGGTCTCCTAGACCTGATGCGCGCACGGGGCACTCTGTGTGGCTTGGCTTTTGTGTACACAAAATGCTCGTCAGCGGGAAAAGTGCAACCTCAGGTTCTCTCCCACAGGCAGCTCTTTGTTCCCAGATAAAGGACCTTACACCAAAGGCCCTTTGTGCCGCTGCTGAGAGTGGTGCTGGGATTAATTATACCGATAGGTGCTTGAATGGGGAGGACGCAAGGCCACTCGCTCCTGCTGTAATTATCTTCAAAACCAAGGAGGAAATTAAAATATGTAGGGAGATGCCCCTTTTGGTAGCTTTTTGACTAGCATGCAACTACATTGCTAAACAAGCTGCCTTTCCTTCCAGAGGAGCACAGTGGCAAGGGGGAAAGGCATCTGGCACCACTGTGAGCAGCTGCCACAGTGGAAGCGAAGCTTAACCTGGGGCAAGTGGCCTGGCCATGTGGCTGGGCCAGGCCACTATCCCTACTCTAGGCTCTTACAGACATGGTGCCATGATCTGCACGGCTCCCAGAGAGCACAGGCACATTGCAGAACAGGTTCCACTGTTTGCGGCGAGGTTGTGTGGGTGTCTTTACTAACTTTCCTCCCTTGCCTTCTTCCAGGATGCTGTGGGCTTGCATGAGCTGCCTTCTCCTCGTTGGGGCAAGGAGCTGGTGTCCTACCTTGGCAGCACATCCTGATAAAAGCCAGTGGTCCCAATGTTCAAAGGCGAGAATGTTCAAATCAGAGCTGGTTGGTGGAGATGATTGAGTCTTCCCCAGCGGCTTCATCTTGAAAGAATTTTGATTTATTTTATTCCCCCCCTCCCTTTTCTGGCTCAGCCATCACTGCCGTGCACGTCTGCCGCTCAGCAGCATGAGACAGGCTCTCTGGGCCTCTTAGAGGGAGAGTTCAAACGTTTTCGCTGGCTTCAGACTGTGCACACTGCATTCCTGAGCCCCTGCGCAGGGAGGAAGAGGTCCCTGGCTCCAGATGGGTCCTCGCCAGGGCTTCAAACACACCCATCAAGCTGCTGGGGACTCTGTGGGGATGATGGGAAGCCTGCTGGAGGGGTACCTCTGGTCTTTGCAGCTCAGGGTGCGCATCAGAGGGGATTGTTTGCAGGACAGGGAGGAGATAGCTTGAACAGTGTTCACAGCCCTGTCCAAGGAATGAGGTTCTTTCCCTGCCCCAGGATCCATCTCTGCCATGGAAATCCTGCTTTTATTGTGGGATTGGCCATGGCCTGCTGCACTCATTGAGCATATTGAGGCTTCTTCTGCATCCCTTGTCTTTGCTCATGCCCAGCTGAAGGTAAGGAGGAGACAATTGCTGCATATGGTGATAAAGCGAGCCTTAGGGTGACTCGCCCGAGCTGGTGAAATTGGAAGCCAATTTCCCATTGACTAATGGGACTGAGCTCTAGCTCTGGTGTATGGAATTGAGGTGGCTTTGACTCACTGTTCAGCCAGCCCAGATGCTGCTCACATCCCTCCAAAGCACCTGCAAACGTGAACTGAGCTGGGAAACCGTTGGTGCCGCCTCCAAGCCCACCTCTAACACCATGTGCCGGGAGGAGAGAGCAACCAGCTGGTCCTGAACCACTGAAACCCATCTGCCCAGCCCTGGATGCTAGCACATGCCCTTGCATGGCAGGCTAGGACTTGGCATAGAATAGTTCAGGTTGGAAAAGACCTTTTAAGATCACTGCCCCAGTGTTTGCTGGAGAAAGGACACAGGTTCAATGCCAGGCCACTGTAAGATCTCTATGGCACCTTTAAGGGCAGAGAGTAGTTCCTGCAGCTCAGCTGTGGCTGGCTCAGCTCAGCATGGTGCTGCTGGCCCTGTGACCATGCAGCACAGCAGCCCATGGGGCTAGGGAGCTCTGCTGACCGCACCTTGCTCCCACAGCTGCAGGAAACTCCCATTGCCCTCCACACTTGGCCCGTTTCCTTCAGCTCAGTCGCTCAGTGATTTTATTATTTCCCTTCCCTGGACTCTGTATATGGTTTACGTGGCTCTTGCGCCAGTGGTCGGCTTGCCTCTGTCAGGTTCTTTTCCCCTCTGCTGGTCATTTGGCAGATGCTGCCAAATTAGGATGCAGGCCCTGAGCCTTCTGACCAAGATGTATCTCCGGCCTGGGCCGGCACTTGTGGGGTAGAGTGCTGCTGGAGTTTATGGCTACTCATGTCCCCTGTCCTGGAGTGAGTCCAGTGTGACATGGGCTGCTTGCATGGGGCTTGCTGGCATGCAGGGGAGTTCCCACACACCCTGGCCAGGTTCAGGGAGCAAAGCCTCCTGCATGGTCAGATCCAGCTCAACTCTGCTGCAGGATCATTGTGCTGCCTTGCTTGCAGGCACACCCTGCCACCCAGATCCCCATCTCTGTGATCTGACTCACCACTACAACTGGTCATCCACAGGGTTCCTGAGTGCACAGGGCACCCCTTCCCCATTCCTCCTGCCAGGTCCAACCCTCCTGCAGAAACACCCACCCAGCTGCCTGCACCAGGAGCAGGGCTCTTTGCTGGCTGGACCTGTGTGAGGTCTCTGCACTGGGACCTGACAGCTCGGCATGCTGTCAGCGCCGAGAAGGCGCTTGGCTCTGCTGTGCTGCCAGCACGGCATGCCTGGGCCCTTGCACTGCACCACTGTGCCCTTATTAGGGCAGCCGACGTGCAGGGCCCGTCCCTTGGAGAGGTATGAGCTGCCCTGCTCTGCAACCTGCTCCCCCATGGCCTGGCACTAGCCACTTTCCCTGGGAGCCAACCCAGTGCAGTGTCTCCAAGAAGGCCATATGGAGCCACAGTCTGGCCCCTGCCAGCGGTCAGTAGCTGATGCTGTGGGGAAGCAGAGAGGACTGGTGGTTTGCTGCATTGCCTGGGCAGGCAGTGCCTTGTGACCAGGCAGAGGCCACCTGATGCCCTGCCCTGTGCATCCTGTGCCCTGGCCCTTCTGATGTGCAAGTGCCCCCGTGTTACCCACTTGGCAGAGGGCCAGTTTGTGTTTGTGAGAAACAACAAATAGCCACTAACCACCTCTGTGCTCCTGCAAACAAGAGATGGTGTTCCTTTGTCCTCCTTGCTGTAGATGCTGCCCTGCCTGACCCTCTCCCAGCTGGGGAGCTGGGACCAGGAAGGGTTTTCCTCACTCTGTCCCTGGTTGTGTGTCTGCTACTGGTACCACCAGCCCACAATGGGACTGCATTTACATTTGCTTCATGTACATAGCCTGGGTGAGAGGCAAGCTCACTGACCAGACTGGGACCCTGGCAAACAGCAAGGCAGGTCAGAGAGTCCACATGTTGCCAGATGTGCGTGTTTTTCTGTGCTGCAGTGGTACTCAGAGCCCATACTTCTAGCTCATCCATGGATGCTGGCTTGGATGCTGCTGGCCAGTCTACTCAGGGTGGGATGCAGGAGGAAGGCGTTTACCTCCAGCCAGGCTTCATCCAGGACTCTGCAATGTGTGAACATTTCCTTCCTCCTCTGCACTTCCTCCCTGGCCGGGTCAGCCTTTGGTTTTCCTGGGGTGGAAGGAAAGCTGAAACTGCCTCTCACTTTTGGTGCTGAGCCGTGGTGCCTGGCACAACTGAGCTGCCCTGGCATGTCCTGTGCCCAAGCTGTCAAGAGCAAACGGCTCCCAGCCCACTGCTGGCTCTAGGGACTGGAGAGCTGTGGCTCCCTGACCTGCATCTTGGGGCTGGGTGAGCTGAGGGACAGACAGACGGATAGGCAGCCCTTGGAGAGCTGTGTGGGGTCTGGGATGGGGCCATGCCTGCATCTGGGGACAGCGATGCCCTCAGCAGGGAGGTGTTTCAGAGCTGGTCCTTGGCCATGCTTGGGGCAGGCACCAGAGCCCCTCTGAGCACACCAGGATCTGCAGGGAACTGTCACACAGTTCTGGCATTTGCACCCCCCTCACCCCAAAACTCACCTGGACGGGAGGACTCCAGAGGACTCCAGGAGTTCCTGCTCTGTCCCAAACAGCCTACAGGGCCATCTCTGGAGCAGGGATCACAATGCCAGCAGCCTATAGTGGGACCATGGGCAATGACTGGCCCTGGAGCACATCATCATTCTCTGTCCTTGTGTTTCGCTCCCGGTTTTTGTGTGTGGAGCCGTAGGGCTCTGCCTGGGATTAGCGACAGCTGCCTGCAATTGCAGCTCTTCCCAGACAAGCGTCTCGCTCCCCCAAGGCTGGGGCTGGGGCTGTTTGGGGAATGCTGCCGGGGTGGTTTGTCTTGTAGTCTGCTCCAGGAATGTTGGCCAGACGGTCAAATTCTTCTCCCCTCTTGTAAAATGAGTGATGTGGGGCGTCTCTGGGAGAGCAGCCTGCCAGTCCCTCCTCCTCTGGATAAACCTGCCTGGCCCGCACCACCCTGTCATGGGAACAGGCCCTTTCAACCTCAGCCACAGTAAATACGCACCCTGCCAAAGCAGAGGAGGAGGGCAAGAATGGGGGTGCCCGGTCTCCCTCCTCTGGCACTCCCCTGCACTGGCCAGGAGGCATGGCTGGCTGACCCAGTGGCCTGGGGTGGTAAGCCAGCCCCTGCCCCCCCTTGCCACCTGGCTGGCTCTTCATCCTGCCACTTCCCTGCTCTGACACAGCTCTCCAGGGACGCCTTGCTCTTCCTGTTCTCCTGACAGGAGGAGAGAAATCTGGAGTCTGTCTGCACCTCTCCCCTCTCCTCCCACCATGTCTCACCCCCCAAGTTGCTGTTTTCCTCAGAAATGTCAGGCTCAGCTCTCCTCACCCCCTCCTCCTGTTTTTTTTTCCCCTCTAATCTTGGCCTTCATCTCCAATTACTTCTTTCTCTCCTTGTCTCTCCAGAGACCCTGATGGACACGAAGTGGGTGACCTCTGAGTTGGCATGGACAACTCATCCAGAGACAGGGGTAAGTCTGGAGCCAGCCCTGGTCCTGACCTCCAAAGGCCATGACTGGCCCTGGCCCCACGGGAATTGGGCTGCTCGCCAATGCCTTTGTGGAGCTCACTGCATCTTCCCTATTATCTCCCATGCTTATCCTCTTGCCTCATGAAACCATCTCCTCCTGACTTTGTGCTGGTGGAGCAGGAGTGCTGTGGTCTCTGGCCCAGGTTGCTCTTAATCACCTTGATGACCAGAAGGGTTGGGATGGGTGGAGGTGCAGCTACTGCTTTTCCTTATTGACTGTTGCCCAGTCCCCCCCCAGTCCCATGCTGTTTGCAGTGTGCCTGTTGGGGGTCTAACCTGCTCCCTTCTCACTCACAGTGGGAAGAAGTAAGTGGTTATGATGAGGCCATGAACCCCATCCGCACGTACCAGGTGTGCAACGTGCGTGAGGGCAACCAGAACAACTGGCTTCGCACCAAGTTCATCCAGCGCCAAGACGTGCAGCGCGTCTACGTGGAACTGAAGTTCACTGTGCGGGACTGCAACAGCATCCCCAACATCCCTGGCTCCTGCAAAGAGACCTTCAATCTTTTCTATTACGAGTCGGATACAGATTCTGCCTCTGCAAATAGCCCTTTCTGGATGGAGAACCCCTATATCAAAGTGGATACAATTGCCCCGGATGAGAGCTTCTCCAAGTTGGAATCTGGACGTGTAAACACCAAGGTGCGCAGCTTTGGCCCTCTCTCCAAGAATGGCTTTTACCTGGCCTTCCAGGATTTAGGAGCCTGCATGTCCCTCATCTCCGTCCGGGCTTTCTACAAGAAATGCTCCAACACCATTGCTGGCTTTGCTATCTTTCCGGAGACTTTAACGGGGGCTGAGCCTACCTCTCTGGTGATCGCGCCAGGCACCTGCATCCCCAATGCCGTGGAGGTGTCTGTTCCTCTGAAGCTGTACTGCAATGGTGATGGCGAGTGGATGGTACCTGTGGGAGCATGTACTTGTGCTGCTGGATATGAGCCGACCATGAAGGATACCCAGTGTCAAGGTATGTGCGTGGCAGAGCATCTGTGGCTTTTGTCCTTGTAGATGCGGAGGAGGTGGTTTTGTGTTGAGCTCAGTTTGGTTTTGGAAATTTGGGAGCTGATGAGGCTCCCTGAGGAGGGAGCAGGATGGTATCTCAGAGGACTGGTGTGCAGTTTGACTTAGCATCTGGAAGCCTTAAAGCCTTCATGGTCCGGACTGGTGTGGTGTCTACAGTGACACACGGGTTAGCATCCACTGGTGCTGTCATCTGCAAGATACATTTCGCTAGGAGCTGCAGCTCAAGGCATGGTCCTCAGCAAAGATTCAGCATGTTTAATCCCCTGAGCATTACCAAACCCTCCCTCTCAACCCTGCTGCTGTGTCAAGTGTCTCCAGTCTCCTTTCCACAGTGCTCATGGTTGGGACGAGTGGTTGTTCCTTGCAGGCATAATTTCACACTGCTTGTGCGGAGATGCTTGGAAATCCCAGTGGTGAACAGGCCCCACTGTGCTGGCTGCGGGAGAAGCCATGTGGATGCTAGCGGATGCACACTTCCACTGCCAACACAGAGGGCTTGCAGTGAGGAGGGTGGGGAGCAGGATAAAGTCAGGGCAGCCAAAGCTCCCTGTCCCTGCTTGGAGGGGAGGGAAGAGCATATTGCACGTGGAGATACTGGGGATGGAGAGCTGCCCTGGGCAGCAGGACAGTCCTGTATAGGCCCTGCAGCTGCTGTGCTCTCCCCAAACAGCTTTGATGTTGCTTTTTCACCCCAGATTGGGTGAGTTGATAAGGAAAAATCTGCCCAGATTGATGCTGCTCTTCCTCAGGGTGATTTTTGTCCTTGGGAGCGGTCTCTGGCACACAGGAACCTGCCCTGGGATGGCTGGAGTTTGGGGCGGAGAGGTGGCCACTCCCCTTGGCTGGAGGCATTGTGCAGGGAGCGAGATACTGGCTGGGCCCCCAGCTCTGGATGCCTCACGCTCACCAATGACGGGATGCTTGGCGCCAGCCCTTTGCTCTTGGCAGGGCTGATGCGATTTGGGACAGTCCATGACGTGGGACTCGGGCCAGGCTGGCCTCTCCTCTGGCTTTGGGAGCAGTGTAGCTGTCAGCTGTGCTGCTGCAGCTTTGCTGAGCCCCTGCATCAGGTTTGTGTGCAGCTGATCTGTCTTCTCCGGGGGCAGATGGACTCCAGTGCCAGGTATCCATCACTGGATGAGGAACTTTTGCTTAAAGGTGTCAGCTAGGGCCTCCACTCCTGAGGAACTGGCTTACTTCTTGCTTGAACTGGGAGATCTTAGACCATATGTGGTGTTTTGCTCTTTCCCAGAGGGATTTGGGCACAAGATGACACTGTTTCCAGCCAGCATCTGGGCTGTGCTGAGCTGGAGCATTGTGAAGCAGCACTGAGGGCTCCTGAAGGCATTGCTGCAGTCTGGGGCAAGGTCCCCTCTCAGTATCTCCCCCAGCCAGGCAGAGAAGACCTATATGGTGGCTCTCCCAGTGTCTTTAATTTCCCCCCTGCCAAGCCTCAGCTTCTTAGCATGCAGGGAAGCCACACGGAGCCACGGGCACGTCTCCATCCAGCAGCATGCCCTCTCACTGGGCAGAAGCGGCAGTGTCCTCACGTTTCTCTGGGAAAGTTGTGCTGTGCTTCTAGGATCAGCTCTTCTGCCATTGGACCATGTACGTTTTAAGTGGAAACAGCTGAAGAAAGGCTGGGAGAAGCTGGAGCCACAGCTCCCTTTTCTGCTCTCGGCTGGATGTTCCCTTACCCCGTTTTGGTGCTGCCGAGAAGGCTCCCAGCCCCCATGGCGTGGGGAGAAGTGCGGATGCAGCCCTGTGGAGCTGGGGTTTTGTGGAGCTGAGGTTTTGTGGAGCTGGGGTTTCGGCACTCCTGCCCCAGGGAGCCGCAGAGGCTTCACCGCATAGACGAGGAACGCTCCAGAGTGCCAGATGGCATTTTAATAAATAACAATACCCAGTTACTGCTTAGATGGGATAAGCCCTGTTGTAAATCTCCCCCTTTCCCCAGACTTTCAGTGGCCTTTGAAGATCTCCTCCTCCTCCTCTTTATCTCCATCCAGAGCCAGGATTAGACCTCGTATTCAGCCCTGTTACAATGCAGCTTGTATCCCGGTCCCTCGGGATCCGAGGGCTCATCCCACCCGGCTGAAGGCAGTTTCTTTGGCATGCTTTGTAATGCGATACGCCAGGCTGGTATCTGGCGCTCTAGTCCTAAGTTGCCACAGCATTGATTTGGCATCTCACTCTCAGCCTCATTATCTTTATTTAATTAGCACACGGCCCTTCTGGGGGTTGTGCCGCTTCCCACACGCTCCCTGCCATGCAGAGCTGCAGAGGCAGCTCTTGCAGGACGAAAAGGAGCTGCTGGTCAGGGAGGGGAATGAAGGCTCCCACATGCCTCCACAGGCAGGGGTGTGCTGCCTTTGCCCCCTCGCACCCCAGGGTTCAGCCTTTCCATCAACCTTTTTCCCAAACTTCAGGGGATTTGGTGTCAAAGCTCTCCCTGCATTGCACGGGTGGGAGATTCCTTTGAGTAGTACAGGGCTCCCCTGGCACGGAGCAACTCAACTCCTAGAAAATACTCCTAAGCGTATGCTCCCTATGAGGAATTTACCAGGGTTTGCATCCTTTGTGTTGCTGGCTTCACCCAAAGACAGAATGGTTTGGGGTCTGGCTGGCCTCTGTGGCAGGGCTAACAGCAAGCCTCTCCTCACATGGCCCTCGATGCCTATGGGGGGGAGGTCCTGGAGGGGAGCCATGTTGCCCCCAGAGCCTATGCCCCACTCAGAAAGGGGAGTAAGGCTGTGAGGTGCACTTGATGGACCCCTAAACCATAAAAGCACCTGGGGACACTGTGCAGGATGATGCCGTGCTCCCCTTCAAACCATTTCTCAGCCTTTTTGATGTCCCTTTTCTGATGGCACCAGGTACTGGATCTTTGGGCACAGGCAGTAGGTGATAGCAGGTCACACTGGGGCCAAAACCTGAATTTTTGCGAAAATAAATTCCCTTGGCACTCAGTGACTAATGGAAACATCACCCTGGATTTAAACAAAAATGCCAGGCAAGCAATGCACTTGCCAACTGTTTGCAGCTTTGCATTGCAACATGGGCTTGCTGCATGAAACCCAGGAAGTGAAACTGCTGCCATTAATTGCCTGAGCTCCCAGATCAAAGGCAGCTCAGCAGCAAGGGCAGGGGAGAGCTGCTGGTTTACAGCTGGGCAGCTCCACAATGGGTTACTTGTAACACGATGGAGGAAATCTGCCCCTGCCCTCCTGCCTGTGACCCACTGTGCTCAACAGGCAGTGCTTATTGATTTTTTTTCTTTTTTTTTTTAAATATTTTCCTCCTGTTCTTTGGATGCCACTGTTCAAACCCCCAAAGGCTCTTTCCCTTCTCTCCCTTTCACATTTACTCCATTTACTTTTGGCATGCACTAGTGTGAAATATTTCCACCCAAAGGGTGATATTTTAAAAAAAAAAAAATCTAATGGCTTTTAAGAGAGACTTAAAAAGAGAATTACCACCTCGACTGTAGCCAGGCTGTTGCTTCCACAGCTCTAATCCATCTACAGCATCTTACGAAAGCAGGAAGGGAGTGAGCTGTGCAAGTTCATAAAGCACAGATCGTCCCAGGCAAACTCAGTTGCTGCCTTTAAAGAAATGACAGGGTTGCTGGATGAAGGGATGTGATCTGTTTAGTTTATCTAGGATCAGTCAAGGTGTTCTGCTTCAGTCATACATGGAGAGAAGTAGCTGGAAGGATGTAGCCCAAGCTGGAGTAGCATTGTGTGGATGGGAAAGCAGTCGAGACCTGAAGCAGGGGAGTCTGCAGCTGGTATTTCCAAGTGTGCCATGGGATTTCCCTTCCTCCTTTTCTCCCTCTCTTTTTCCCACTCTCTGTCTCTCTCCCCCTCCTCTTTCTCCCTCCTTCCCTCTCCCAAGGGGGGGAACCCCAAAGTTTTGAGGACAGACACAGGGTTCTTTGCTGCTTGCCAACATCCCATGCAGTAATGGAGGCTGCCTGAGGGATGAGTCACTGCTCTCTGCTACTGCCAGGAGAGTTTTATTTCAGTGTTTTTTTCGGCTCACTCCCTTGTACTTTATTCACCAGGGTGGGGATTGTGTTTGGGAAGAGTACCCTCCTCTTCCCCCAGCCCTGCACTGCAGCTCTGCGAGGCAGGATCAGGCCCTGGAGGTGGGCAATGCTAGTGAAAATCCCCAAGGGGCTGCCAGAAGCAGCTGGATGGCAGGTGGTGGATGCTGTGCCAGGTGTGCAATGCCCAACAGAGGGGGCAGGGGCAGTCCTGCAGCAGCCCAAGGGCTGCATTACTGCTCCCCTCCCTCCTGCATCCCACATAAATCCCTTCCACAGCCAGTGCCCGCTGTCAGGTCAGGCTGGATCTCACTCCCTTCAAACCAGCAGCTTCTCTTCAGACGAGGGAGCTGCGCTTCAGTTCCCTGACCTGTTATCCTGTGGCTGTCAGTGACTGTCATGTTCTCCCCAGAGGTGACCACAGCCCGGCACCAGGAGATGTGATCTGTGTGCAGAGGTTCAGGGTTGTTATTTTACTTGAGGACGCTTCAGCAGGAAAAGTGCTTATGCAAACCCCTCGGTGAGGAGAGGGGAGCCTGGCTTCCCAGCTCTGGATGGATGGAGTCACGTTCCTGCTCTGAAGGTCCCAGGCTCATTCCCCAGTGTGCCAGCCAAGATAGTGGTTGTTGTACAGGCAGTTTCTTGCAGAGAAGAGATGACATAGTGGCTTATCCACCGGGGACCTGGGATCAGCTTTCAGCTTGGTTACAGCCTTCAAGTGTGGTGGCTGAGAGCTGTCACACTGCCACCAAGGTCTTTATGCCCTGATTTATTAATCGGAGTCAGAAACTTAAACACTGGCATGAATCTGGGCCTCGATCCCTCTCCTGCTATTCATCTACTTAACAGGGCTTGAATGTGGCTCATCCCTCTCCTGCTGGGGTGGCATGAGAGTGTGAAGAAATTACCTTCGTCCCTTGTGTCTGCGCTGGGCACTCCTGCGGGATGGCAGGCAGCTGCCCCAGGACAGCTCTGCCTGTCTCTTCCAGTGTCTGGGAGCATGGATGGTCACTGTCTCCTTCATGGCTATAACCCAGCTGGCACTGAGCATGCAGGAGGCTGAGCACTATCATTCCTCTTGCATCCTTTGCAGAGCACCTTGCTGTCCCAGGCTGCTATGCCACACTTGGACTGTTGGCTCCAAAGCTCTGGTTGCCCCAGCTTCACTCTCCCCACAACAAGCCTGTTATTTCAGGGGGGTTTGTCCCTGATGTGTCTGGGCTCCTTTCCATAACCGAAGCATGTTTGGCAGCTTTCTGAGCCCTGAGCGTTCCTATCCAAGAGGTTTCAGTCATCTCTCATTCCTCAGCAATCTGGTTCCTTATGTGTGAATCTGCATCCACCCAGTTTGAACCACCCGGGACTCAGTCTGGAGTGGGTCTGCCTGTTCTGAGGCTGCTCTACTAGCTCTGTGCAGTTGCTGTCCACATCTTTGCATGTCATGGTGGCAAGGGTGGCCTGGGCTGGGGGTATAGGGAGTCCTGGACCTGCTCATCAGGGAGGATATTCCATTGCTTGCAGAGAATCAAGTCTGTGCACTCCTTTGCCCTCCAGCCTGTGCAGCTGGGATGGGCTAAGCTTTCATTTCCAAAGGGAAGGCCCAGTGGCTGGGTGAACTCAGGTCAAGGAGCTGGAGTGAGTCAAGCCATGTGGTCGGTCCTGTTTTGACCAAAGAGGAGTCTCCTTGCTGGAAGGCTCGCACCCTGGGAGCAGGAAGCAGCTCCTAACACCCAGGCAGGAGGAGGCTGGAGAGCATGGTCCCGTTCTCAGCAGCGAGTGCTTTTTCCCATAGTGGAATGTCTTTGCCTGTGCTGGGGCTGCTTCTGCATCCCCCACCCAGCAGCACTGCAATGGAGTGGGGCTTCCCCCTGGGGACGGCTGCTGCTCAGTGCCTGGGCAAACTGGAGGGGCCAGGACAGCACCCCAGAGCTGTGTGTGGGTCCCCATGGGGCCAGCCCAGCAGCATGTGACTCAACAGCACTCCACGCCCCACACATGGAGCCACAGCCAGGCAGAAAACTTCGATGGAGGGTGTCAGGAGATGCCTCATAGCAGGAAACTTCCGCTTGCCACAGCCCAGTGAAGCACCAGGAAATCTCCTCATATTTATGGGGTGATGTGTGACAGGTGTGGGAGGTGGGACAGAGCTGCCAAGAGGGTTACATGCCCTCAGAAGCTGCCCTAACCCCTAAATGCTCCCTCCTTTGGGCCCATAGGTGCTTATGTTGCCCCAGTTGTGGCAAAGGGGTTGATGCCACAGCAGAGCCAACACCAGCAGGTCTCTCCCCACTTTAGCCCAGCTGCAAACACAGAGCATGGATCCACTTTCTTGGGGCAGCACTGTGATAAATCAGGTTATTTTGAGGTGTAGATCAACCTCCCAAGGCTGCTCTGCCCCTGGGCTCAAGTGCTGTTAATCCTTTCACGTGCCCCTCATTATGGCTAAACACCCCACAGTGCCAGCCAGGCCAAATCCCAGGATTTGTGGCTCCTTGAAGGACCTTGATCGGAAGCGGAGGTAGCAGCTGAAGCAGCTCTTTAACCAAGGACCTGCAGGAATGTTTTAATCTTGCTCAGTGGTCCACTTGAGCAGGCCTAAGGAGGTGCCACCCACCCCAGGGCTGAGAAGTGGCTGAAGAGCCTGAGGCAGAAGGTTTGGGGCTGAGTAGCTGCATTTTAGGTAGCAGAGGCCTTTCTTAGGGGCTGATGCAGCTAGGGCTGAGGGTTCCTTTCCTTCCCAGCCTTATTCCCCCAGAGAATGGCTCACTGACCCTGTGGAGGATGCCAGGCTTGGAAACCAGCTAGGGAAGTGAGCATAGCAAAGCCCTTGGGAAGTGTAGTGAAGAAACGAAACTGGGAACATGCTGTCCTGGCTGCACCTGCCCTGACTTCCGTACTGCTGTTGGCAACCAGCTCTTCCTATCTCTGGCTGCCCTGGATCTGCTGTCAGAACACAGCATCTCTGGGACAGAGCGCTGGCAGGTGCCCCTGCCCTGTGCCAGCAGTCTGCTTTTGCCTGGCCAGGGACGCCGTATCCCTGGGTGGAGCTGACAGTGGTGCAAAGGCTTGTAGGTTGCCTGTGATGCTCTCCACTGATGGGAGATTTGGCAGGACAGCAAGGAAGGGGCTGTCCAGCCTTGAGAGGTATGGTGGATGTTTTCTGCATGCTTTTATAACTCAGGTCTGTTTTTTCCTTCCTCCAGCATGTGGCCCAGGAACTTTCAAGTCCAAGCAGGGGGAAGGTCCCTGCTCTCCCTGCCCTCCCAACAGCCGGACCACCTCAGGAGCAGCCACGGTCTGCACGTGTCGAAATGGCTTCTTCCGGGCAGATACAGACCCTGCAGACAGCGCTTGCACCAGTGAGTCCTGCCCTGGGCGAGGAGGGGAGGCAAGGGGAATTGGGGAATCAGTGAGGGTCCATGCCCAGGGTGGGGAGAGTGTGCTGCGCCCATGCCAGAGGTGAGCTGGGCACGGGGACATGCCACCCCTGATCTTACATTGCCCCCGCAGGCATCCCCTCTGCCCCTCGCAGCGTCATCTCCAACGTGAATGAGACTTCGCTGGTGCTGGAGTGGAGTGAGCCGCAGGACAAAGGCGGGCGGGATGACCTGCTCTACAACGTCATCTGCAAGAAGTGCAGCGTGGAGCGGCGCCTGTGCACCCGCTGCGACGACAACGTGGAGTTCATGCCGCGCCAACTCGGCCTCACTGAGCGTCGCATCTACATCAGCAACCTGATGGCCCACACCCAGTACACCTTTGAGATCCAGGCTGTGAATGGCATTTCCAACAAGAGCCCTTACTCTCCCCATTTCGCCTCTGTCAACATCACCACCAACCAGGCAGGTCAGTGGAGTTGCTGGAGAGCAGAGTCTGGCTTTCCACCACAGAGCAGAGCGGGGATTTTCTTGCTGACAGCCTTGGAGGCTGCCATCCTTTGTGCTGGCGTGTTTCTGGCTCTCCACGCCTGCATCTAATCCCCTGGGTAAATTCTCCCCTCCGTTTAACGCGTGTCCCTGGAGGAGATGAGATCAGAATGTGTGCAAGTGGAGAAGGGCAGGTTTGGCAGATGCTCTGGAGAGCTCTGGATCTCCTAGACCTACCCCAGAGATGTGCCTGCTGCGAAGGGAGGAGGAAGGAAATGAGATTTCTCCCCTGTGGGCCTGGAAAGGCTCAACACCAGCTCAAACCTTTGCAGCCAGACAGTTGCTCTGCCATTCCTTCCTTCCTCTTGCTCTGGCCCGGCTCCAGCGAACTGGTAATCTCCATCCGCCGCACTCTGATCTGATTTCACGGATCTCATCAGTGGGGTGGAGTGCAGAGCTCATGGCAATTGGGGGAGGGGAGGGAGCCCCAGTTTAGGCTGGAAGGGCCTTTCCCTAGACCAGTAGACCAGTTTGCATCTAGACGTAGAGTGAAGCATTACCTTGGTGCGATTTTCAAGGGTCCCCTTGGTCTGTTAATTACCTTAAATGCAAGGTGTTGAGAGTACATCTCCCTTGGGAGACATGTGGGAGGTCAGTGTCAAAGCTTTTCCATGCCTTTCCACCAAGGTTATCCGAGCAGGTCCTAGGCAGAGAGTCCCCTACTCCAGTGTGGGATGGTGAAGGGGGGAGCCTGGCACAAACTGTTCAGTCCTGCCCTGCCCTTTTTCCTAGCCCCATCTGCCGTGCCTACAATGCACCTGCACAGCAGCACTGGGAACAGTATGACGCTGTCGTGGACTCCCCCAGAGAGACCCAATGGCATCATTCTTGACTACGAGATCAAGTACTCAGAGAAGGTAAAGCAGGAGGCACAACAGCCTTTTCCCTCCTTCTGGCTGGCAGTTAGCCCCATGGCAAATGGGGTCCCTGCAGAGATAGTGCCTGGGGGATATGGGAGCCAACAAAGAGGGGATTGCCTCACAGACATGACACCCACATGTCCTCCCTACAGCAAGGCCAGAGCGATGGCATTGCCAACACAGTCACCAGCCAGAAGAACTCCGTGCGGCTGGATGGGCTGAAGGCCAATGCTCGGTACATGGTGCAGGTCCGGGCACGCACAGTGGCTGGGTATGGCCGGTACAGCCTCCCCACAGAGTTTCAGACAACTGCAGAGGATGGTGGGTATCAGTACTGGGCTGCCTTCATCCCTCAGCCCTCCTACACATACTCTTTCCCCAGCTTGACTTTGATTCCTGCCTCTCTCTCCATCAGGCTCCACTAGCAAGACTTTCCAAGAGCTGCCTCTAATTGTGGGTTCAGCCACTGCAGGGCTGCTCTTCGTTATCGTTGTGGTGATCATCGCTATTGTCTGCTTCAGGTACTGTCTTTGCAGGGAGGTGGAGTTCAGAGCTGGGTTTGGGGGTTGCTCATGTCTGCCTCGGAGCTTTCCCCCTTGCCTGCGGGCAAAGCTCTGACAGCTCCAGTCTGAGAGTGAAGGGCTGGACATGCCACATGTGGGTACCAGAGCGCAGGTCCTGTAGGAGGACTGTGCATCTCTGCTTCCCCAGCACGAACTGGGATTCTGCCCAGGCTCCTGCCAATCTCTTGTTAGCACAACTGGGCCATCTTCTCCTATTGCACCTTGAGTGGAGGGATGGCTCTACACACAGGCTGGTGGAGGGGAACCTCTCTGGGATAGGCTGTGTGTCCTGGGATTTGGAAGCTGGCAGTGAATGTCTTTGCCCCATCAGGAAAGGGATGGTTACTGAACAACTCATCTCGTCTCCTTTGGGCAGGAAGCAACGCAACAACACGGACCCCGAGTACACAGAGAAGCTGCAGCAATACGGTAAGTGTAAGAGTCCAGCAAACAGCCTCTGCCTGCCCTTTCCCAATTCCTGCCTCATGCACTAGCAAAGGGGTAGCCTTTGCTAGCCAGGCACTTGGGAGAGGTGGGCTGACAGCAGGCCAAGCTGGCTTGGCCTCTGTAACCTATGTTGTGTCCCTCCTGGTGATGACTTCTCCACCATTGCAGTCACCCCTGGGATGAAGGTCTACATTGATCCCTTCACCTATGAGGACCCCAATGAAGCTGTTCGGGAATTCGCCAAAGAAATTGACATCTCCTGTGTCAAAATCGAGGAGGTCATTGGAGCAGGCAAGTTCTGGGGCTGGGCACAGCAGCTGCTGAGAGCACCACCTCTCACATCTGCCGCATGGCTCACCATGCCTCCCCTTTTTTGCTTCCCAACTTCAGGGGAATTCGGTGAGGTGTGCCGCGGGCGCCTGAAGCTGCCCGGCCGCCGTGAGATATTCGTGGCCATCAAGACGCTGAAGGTGGGCTACACAGAGCGGCAGCGGCGGGACTTCCTGAGTGAGGCCAGCATCATGGGCCAGTTTGACCACCCCAACATCATCCACCTGGAGGGTGTGGTGACGAAGAGCCGCCCCGTCATGATCATCACAGAGTTCATGGAGAACTGTGCACTCGACTCCTTCCTCCGAGTGAGAATCCATCCCCTCCTGCCCTGGGCTAGAGCTGCAGCTGCAGCTCTGAGCCTTCCTTCTCCATCCCTTTGCATTGTTGCGCTGGCATCCCCAGGGCTAAGCTGTGCATAGACATCATGGGGTGGGAGAAGAGGAGGTGGCTCTAGGTGGTGGTAGTGCATTAGAATCCTTCCCCAGTCTGTTGGTGGTGTTGCAACCCCTCTGATCTCTCCTCTGGCAGCTGAATGATGGGCAGTTCACAGTCATCCAGCTGGTAGGAATGCTGCGAGGCATCGCCGCAGGCATGAAGTACCTTTCAGAGATGAATTATGTGCACCGGGATCTGGCTGCCCGCAACATCCTGGTCAACAGCAACTTGGTCTGCAAAGTGTCTGACTTCGGGCTCTCTCGCTTTCTGGAGGATGACCCAGCTGACCCCACCTACACTAGCTCCCTGGTATGGGATGCTTGGCATGCCCCATATAGAGGACATACCCCATAGGGATTGTGGGTCTCTGTTGGGAGTGTCCAATCTAGGGATGGGGGGAGATACCTCAGGTACGTGCTAAATAATGGAACTTGTGTATCCCTGCAGGGCGGCAAGATCCCAATCAGATGGACGGCTCCTGAGGCCATTGCCTACCGCAAATTCACTTCAGCCAGTGACGTATGGAGCTATGGCATTGTCATGTGGGAAGTCATGTCCTACGGGGAGCGACCTTACTGGGACATGTCCAACCAAGATGTAAGTGTTCCTTGCGGGAGCAGGGTGCTGTGGGCTGCCCATGGGAGCCCAGGTGGTTCACAGCCTGCCTCTGCATGTCTGTCCACAGGTGATCAATGCAGTGGAGCAGGATTACCGCCTGCCACCCCCCATGGACTGCCCCACGGCACTGCACCAGCTGATGCTGGACTGCTGGGTGCGGGACCGCAATCTGCGACCCAAGTTTGCACAGATCGTCAACACTCTGGACAAGCTCATCCGCAATGCTGCCAGCTTGAAAGTCATTGCCAGCGTCCAGTCAGGGTCAGTGGCATTGCTGCCTCCAGCTAGGATTTCCCCCAAGCCTGGGGAACACTGGGGTGGTTGGGACTAGGGTAGAGATAAGAAATCACCTTTGCTTCCAGTTACATCTCCCTGTGACCTGTGGTTCTCTTGCCCTTTAGTGTCTCCCAGCCCCTCCTGGACCGCACTGTCCCAGATTACACCACCTTCACCACTGTGGGAGACTGGCTGGATGCCATTAAAATGGGACGGTACAAGGAGAACTTTGTCAATGCCGGCTTTGCCTCCTTCGACCTGGTGGCACAGATGACTGCAGAGTAAGTTTCTGATTGCAGAGGAGGGAGAAGGCTGGGGCTGCTGCATATGAACCCTTGTCCTTTGCCTCTCTAGCAGCCAGCTCCTCCCACCGGAGTGTGTGGAGGGCTGAGTGGTGCCTGGGGTTTTCCCAAGTGAGTTAAGGTCTGGGATGCAGCATCCAGTCCCCTGCAGTGTTAGAGGGGCAAAGGGCTGTAATGAAGATACATGTGTCCCTTGGCAGCATCTAGATGGGGCAGGGCCACAAGCTGGTGTTGCTGCTGGCAGGGGGCTGAGTCTTCACCTTCTCCTTCCAGAGACCTGCTGAGGATAGGGGTGACGCTAGCAGGGCACCAGAAGAAGATCCTGAGCAGCATTCAGGACATGAGGCTGCAGATGAACCAGACACTTCCGGTGCAGGTTTGACCGCAGGGAACTCTGCATTGGAACGGACCATGGGAACCTGCCATCCAGGTTCAGTTTGCAGTGCAGCCCAGCTTCCTGTTTCCCCCTTCACACGGCGCTCCTCTGCCTCGGACGGTCGCCTGGAATGGGACGGGACGGGCTGCCCTTCCCTGGATCAGAGGCACTCGTGCCGAGAGGGAGCCCAGCTTTTCGTCCCATGTCCTGGAGCGGTGAGGCAGCAACACATCTTCATATTGAAGATGGATTATGGGACAGAGACGGCACATCCCACTTCCTGCCCTGTCTCGGTGCTCATCGGTTTGAAGAGTTGTTCTGCTTCTTTGATTTCTTTTCACCCTGGTTTCCCCCCAAATCCTCACTTCCATTCCTTCCCTGAAGCCACAAACTGTTGACCCGTCCACTGAGTCTGTCAGACAACATCCGAAGCCTTCCCTAACTCTGGTCCCCACGTGGAAGCAGCTGGAGGAGGCCAAGCTGGCGACAGAGCCGGGCCTGTTGGCCCCAGACAATCACTCCTCTCCTCCAGTCCTGGTGGCCCCTCCTCCTGAGGGTCTGCACTGGAACATGTCCAAAGGGAAGGCTTCACTCCCTTAACTTGGCTGTGCACACCAGAACCCCATGAGATTTACTATGCAGGGAGTTAGGGGAAAAAAAAAAAAAAAGGAAAAAAAAAAGGAAAGGAAAAAAGAAGAGATATATTAAAAAAAAATAAATAAATAAAGAGGGAGCATCTCTTACCCTCTTGGTTCTCCTGGCTGGCTCTGGACTGCAGAGCAAGGCCGTCAGCACGTTTGCACAGAGACCCTCTGGTTTGCCCCCGGACCAACAGCAGCCACGCTCCTCCCAAGGGGCTGGAGAGCAGGGCTGGGGCGGGGGCTGCACCAGGAGCTAAGGCCCAGGCTCCCCCAGCCTCCTTTTTTATGCAGAAGGAGCGGGGCCACCCCGCTCCTGACACACGCTGTGATTGCTGCCAAAAGACTCACTGACCTTTCCCTGCGGATTCACTGCAGCCTGGTTCCTCCAAGCCGAGGGAGAGACTCCCAGCGTGCCTGATTGTGCGTGAGTGTGTGCATGCGTGCGTGGGTGCGTGCTGGCCGGCAGGACTGTGTGAGGCAATGGGCAGAATAAAGGCAATAAGAATTTTACCAGAGTTTCCTTTGCTCGATCGCGCTCTCACTGGATGGACCTGGCTGCCTGAGACTTCCTCCTCCTCCCAGCTAGCCACACACTGGCTCCGTAGCCCTTTCTGCCTCTCCCTTTTCTTGCTGTCATGTATTTGGGTGGCCCTGTGGGGTGTGCACCATGTAGTGCCTGGGGACCTGGTGTGCTCCTCTGTCAGGGTGCATAAGGTGGAGGTTACAAGTCCTAGGGCAAAACTAGCCATGAAACTCCCATCTAATGCACTCAAAGATGCTCATAATTTTTTTTTATTCCCATCCCCTCCTCAAGTCAGGCTGGAACTGTGGGAATCAAACTCATTGTGTGAAGACCAAGCAGAGAGCAGCCATACTTGCTGCTGGAGGGTCTCCACAGCCCTGAGGCTTCTCCCAAGAGCACCAGTGGGTCCTCTGCTCTCCCCAGGCAGAGTCCAGCCCTGGGCAAGAGTATTGTTAACAGCTACCAGTATCCCTGAATCACCTGTTTCACTGCTCTCCGTGAAATGGCAGCTGCTGAGCAAGTTGGAAGCATGCTAAGGTAGCCAGCCCAGCTGTGGGCAGCAAGGTAACCCTCCCCCTCGGGGGCTCCTATCCCTGGGAAAACAGGGCTAGGGGGCCCCATCCCCTCAGCACAGGGGGGATTGTTCCCTGGTAGCCAAGTAGGACCTCCAATTGCTTGTGCTGGGGGCTTTCAGGTCCCAACACCTACTTTGGCTGCAGGACATCTTGGTGGCTAGCTTACAGAGATGCTTTGCTGGCAGTGCAGAAGAGCAAGCAGTTGCTCCCTAAAATGATGGGATGCACTCCTGTGCTTGCTCCCCCTGCACTCGGTCCTCAGGTGCTATTTTTTTGCTTTCCTTGAAACTCACCTCCGCTTTGGTTTCTCATTAACCACATCCTCTTCCCCAGGGAACAGTAAACAAGGCTGGGAGGATGACCAGCAGCAGGTCCTGCACCGAGGAATGGGCTCCCTGCATCCCACTGTCTTTCTGCCACAGGATGTATTGGGGATGCTAGCTGCCAGAGACACCACAGCCCCATTTCCTTGGCGTTTACCAGCCCTGTCTGCCCTGGCTTGCTCCACAACCTGGCTGCTCCCTGGCCTCTGCCAAGGTGGGACCCCAAACAGCAGTGCTGGGAAGCTCCCCCCTTGCCCAGGTTAGGCAAAACAACCTAGCAGTGGGAGGCTTTTAAAAGCAGGTGGCCAAATAGATGTCAGAGCCCATTTTGGGTTTGCTAACCCCTCAGCCCCCTTGACTGGGAGTACTCTGGTGTTCAGGGGCTGTGCCTGCTGCCTTTGCTTTCTAAGCCACAGTGCTGCAAGGTTTGGGGTCCCATGACCCCACTGCTTCCCAGGCATTCCCACCTCAATCCTCCATCCTGGCCTGGCTTTGCTTTGGGGGAAATTCTACCCATTTTAAAGAGGAAACTCACAACAAACCTCCTCTCCCAGCCCTCTCTGTGCCCACCCTGTTACTGTAGGGTAGCATGCAGCATCCCTGCAGCCGATCACCACTCCACCCCCAGCCTTGACCCCCACCCTTCCTGGTTTGCACCCAGGGGCTCTTCATGTGCTGTACCTGCCACCTCCCTTCCCATTCAGATATGTCTAGGGGGAAAGCTGTGTTCAATGGTGAAAGAAAAGCAACAGCAAACAGCAGCAGCAAGGGAAATTAATGCGACCGTGCGTTTGTAAAAATATTTTTTAACGGAAAGACTTTTTTTCAATTAAATTATTTAAGGAATTTTATGGAGGTCTATGGTGCCTGTGTGGTTCTTGGGGGGCTCTGAGTGGTGGGGAGCCCTATGTTGGGTGGATGCTTGTGCATTTGGGCTCCTGTGTGTGTAAAAAGAAGGTCTGTGGCAGTGAGCAGGAGGTACTTGGGCCTGTGTGGGTTTGAGCCCAGCCCAAGCCTCCCCAGAGATTCTCTCTCCCACCTCCCATGGGAGCTGGTGGGAGAGGACCTTCAGGGGACTGTGGGGAGCAGTCACCAGCCACCAGCCTTTGGGTGCCAGTGCAGGGGCAGCCTGGGGCAGTGGGATGGGGATAGTGTGGGGTGGCCCTTGGGGAGCTTGGTGGCCAGGCTGGGGTGGGGGAGTGGGGGGAAGGCAAGCCCTGCCTGCACTCTGCCTGCACTTCCCCCCCCATCCCAGCCAGTCCAAAAGAGCCTTTTGTGCTGCTGGGATTTTTTCCCCCTTTTAATTCCTAACCAGGAGATTAAGGGAAGACAAAGGCTACGATTGTTCCTGCTCTGCAGAGAGCTGGAAAGTTCGGGGAGGGGGGACTGNGGATGAAGGTCGGGGATGATGGGTTGGCCGACTCGTGGCTGCTTGGCGTTTTCCCTGCTAACTCTTGGCTGACACCTCGACGACTTGGCAGGGAGAGGATCCTGCAGCCCTGTCAGCCGCCTGGGGCCGAAGCAGCTGGAAGGGATCATGGCTCGGCATGGATCGGCACAGCACAGCCACAACCTGGAGGCCATGAAGCACTGGGGACACAGGCCCCCACCATGGCCCCCACAATGTCCCTGCTGCCACCCTGTGCCCACAGGAACGGCCAGTGCAGTCATGCTGGGGGCCGCATTTGCAGCTATGATCATCATGGACAGGATGGGACCCTGCCAGGCCAGGCAGGTCATTGCCTTGTGGCTGGAGCCAGGGACATGCCATGGCCCAGGAAAGGGCTGTCCCTGTGGCACAAGGGACAGGAGTCAGTGAGTTTTCCCATGCTCACAGGGAGCCACAAGACACCCACGAACGCCCCAGCTCTGCTTCTTCTGTTTCCCGTTAAGATTATTTATTGGTAATTTTTAAGAGCACTTACAGACTCTGTTCACGTGCCAGAACCCTACACTGCTTTTTCCCAGGGCTTTTCTTTATTGAAAAAAAATGTTTTAATCATTTTCTTCCCACTCCTTCCTTCCAGTCTCCTTTGGTAGATAGCAGAGGGTTTGCACGTGGTGTAGTGCCCATCCTCAGCTGCCACCACAGCCCATCCTCCCTGCCTGAAGCTGCCAGGACTGGGTCCTTGCCCCCTCAAAGCAGGCTAAGTGTTCCTCAGTGTCCCCATGGGAGACCATGGGGGACAAGACCCCCTCAAAGCAGTGCCCAGCATCCCTGTGTCAGGAGATGCCAGCCAGGCCAGGATGCTCCTGAAAAGGGAATCTGGGGACTGGGGGATTGCCTTGGGGAGCAGGAGACAGCTTTGCCCCAGATGCCTGGGAGCTGACATAGTCTTTGGCACTGCACAGCCTCTGAGCAAATGAGCTCGCATTAATCAATCCACACCCGCCTGCTTTATTCAAGGAGCAGAATCTGACCCACTGCTGGACTGGGAGGCAAAAAACAGCTTTGGGCTATCAAAGAAGACTAGGACAATGCCTCGACCTGATGTGCTGGTCTGGTGTTGGGAAAGGCTGGGGGAAAGGCAGAGGAAAAGCCATCATGGCCTTGCTGATAGGACTGGGACTGGGACTGGAGCTGCATCAACGCCCCATGTGCCACCCTGGCTGGAAATGTTGGCTCCTTTGGAAATGACGGCAGCCAAGGGGCTGTTGTATGGGCAGGATGCCCTGGTCCCTCACCCAGCTTTTGCTGGCCATCACCCCAGCCCTTCCCTGGGTGGCTAGTCAGTGCACAGCACCCAATGCAGCAGCTATCACTGCCCACTGGCATCACCCTGTGCAGCTGCCCACTCAAATCCAGCTTCTCCCAGAGCAGTGCCAGAGGGAAATGGGGAGATTCCTTCCCCTCCCCACTGTGCTCCTCTCCAAAGCTGCAGCCCAACAAACTGCTGAGCCTCCATGTTGTCCCCACTCCCTCTTTGATCTCCTTGAAGTGGAGCTGGTATCACCAGCAGGGGCCTGAGGCCGCCTGAGTGTCAGACAGGTTCAGCCACACATTTCTGGCTAATGAGAAATTTCCTCTCTGCAGTGCTCAGCTGGGGTTTTTTTAGCTCTGGTATCACTACCCCACCTCTGCCTTCAGTGAGGCCAGCTGAGTCATGGGGGTGTGCAGGCCACCTCCCCGCACGCTGGCTTTGCCCACTGGCCAGGTGCTTACCAGGCCCTGGCAGCACCTCCAGCTCACCCCTTCCCCTGCATTTGGTGTGACCAGGAGCCCAGCAAAACCAAAACTCCAATGAGCCATTCTGGTACAAGAGCCAGATGCTCCAGAGTGATGCCTTGAACCCAAGTGCTGCTCTAAAGCCAGGCTGGATGGGCTGAGCCTAGGGAGGGAATAGGCACAGCAGTGAGTGGGAAGTATGGGTGCTACATCCTGCTGTGCCCCACTAGTCCCGTCCATGACAGGGGAACTGCAGCTTGGGGCAGCTGAGGAAGTTCAAAGGGAAGGGAAAAGAAGCAGTCCTGGCTCTAAATGAGGATTTGGTCTCAGCTCCCCATGCGCTCCCACAGCCTGCAGTCATTTCATGCCATTAAAGGGTTTCCTTGCTCTGAACATGCTAATGAGCCAGCGTGGGAAGTGGCAGGGGCTGAGGGTCCCCAAACTGGGGCAGGGGAAGGGGTAAGTGGCTCCTCCTTTCATAGCATTTGGAGAGGGAGAGCTACTTGTCACCCACCCTAGTGCCCCGTTGTGTCCCACCTGCTCTTGGGGCTCCCTGGCCAGCCCCACTGACTCCCAGCACACCGCTGCCACCTGAGCAGCTTCGTGCTAGTGTCCTAAGAGAAGGATGATGCCCTGTGCCACTCCCTCCCAGAGTGGCTCAACCTCTGCCACCTCCTTCAGCATAGGTTTCTCCCATCCCACTGTCCCCATCGTCACCCAGGCAGAGAGCCAGGACTGCACACTGGAGGATGAAGCTGAAACCATGACCCATCCCAGGGTGATGTGTCAGGCTGTGCCAGGCAGCTTGTACAGAAAAGACCTTCCATCACTGTCCCCATCCCTGTCCCTGTCTTCATACCTGGTCCTCGCCCCATCCCTGGCCCTGGCCCCATCCTGCAATAATGCCATGGCACAGAAGGATCCCACTGATGGAGGGGAGGGAGGCAAAAGCTCCAGGGTGTGGTGGGTGTTTCCATCTACTGCCAAGCCTTGCAGGAAGGGGAGCAGGAGGATGAGCCAAGCCCAGGGCAGGAGCACCAAAATGTCTGAGTCAGCATCAGCAGCCCTATGCAAACAAACCTGCAGGACCATGCAGAGATGAGGGAGAGTCAGGCAGAGGGATGGAGAGAGTTCTCTGGGCTGGTATGGAGCAGGGACTGTCCCTGGCAGAGTAATGGTGGCCATGCTGCTGTCCCAGGCCATGTCCTTTTGTCCCCAGGCAGCAGGCAGGGTGCATCAGCATCAGGGGCACAGGCTCCCGTTCACACACTCCAAGCTGGTGGGCAATGGGTGATGGATGAGGTATGTACTAGCCTTCCCACTGAGATAATTCTGTCCTGACAGCACTGCTGTCCCATGGCTGGCATTTATCTCACACCAGGGCTGACGTCACCCTCCAAGACCCCAGCTAAGGAGACCTCACTGCTCCTCACAGCTTTTCCCAGGAACAAGGGACTTTGGGCCCCTTGCCCCAGGCTGTGAGCAGGTGGATTTATGGCCACAGCCATGCTCCAGCATCCAGGGTACAGGAGAGGCAACAGGGCTTTTATGGCTTTAATACACCTTTCTGACAGTGAATTTTAAATGACCTCGTAAACCCCCCCCCCGTCGCCCACCCCCAGCAGAAGGCAGTGGTTTATTAGGGCTGTAATTCTTCTCCTGGCATTTCATCAGTGTCCTTTTAATCTGCACTTGGGTTTTTTATTTCTGCTTAATACAGGCAGCTGTAAATGCTTTTAGGAATGATGTTGTGCAGGGACCTCCCAGAGGGGGACCAGGTGCTGGGACAGGGATGCTATGGAGCAGGGGGAGCTAGTGGCTGGGACAGGCCAATCCTCATTGAGAAGTCACACTGGTGAAGGAGAGCCAAATTTTGCTTCTCCAAGCACATCCCTCCTCTGCTGAGTGGGCCCAGGCAGGATGAGGCCACGGTGGAAGGAAAGCCTTAGCAGGGAACCTTGGGATTTCAGCAGTAGAGCTGGCTGGGAGCTAATCCTTTGTGCCAGGCTTTCCACTTTCATCTCATTAACTCCCGCTCTCTGTGCCATTGCCCTCTCATTTTTTCTGGCGGGGAGATAAGTCTTCGTGCTTGGTGTGGCAAGTCCTCCATGCCTGCTCACCCCATGCTCCCAGTCGCGCTGACGCTGGCAGGCAGCTTCCATCCAATTACACTGGGGTGAAGCTCATTTTAATTGCACAGAGCAACTGGGATTACGAAGACTTTATCTCCTAATTCCCTCTTTATCTCTTAACTTCACACTCTCCACTTGCACTGAAAGGCAGGACAACTTGTGCCAGTGTTTGCAATTCCTGAAGTAGCCTTTCCCCATGTGCCACCTCCTTGTCTAGGTGAGTTTGGGCCCAAAATTCTGGCACTGGGTAACCCCCTGTGTCCCATGGAGCTGGGATGAGCTGTCCTTTCATCCCCAGGGGTTGTGCATCTATTGCACTGGCTGCTCTGGCAGGAGGGCTCACCTTGGAGCTTGTGCTCGGCAGAGGCCACATATCACCTGGAGGCAGAAGCTCTCTAGGAGAGACTGGGATGGACACAGCACAGGGAAGGGGCTTTTCCCCTTAACCCCCCCACAACCTCCCAGGCAGCCTGGTGGGTGCTCAGCATCATTGCTGGGGCTGCTGCAGGGCTCAGTGAGGTCCCTGTGAGGGGGAGATGGGGTGTTTTCCTCCCAGAATGCACTCTGGACACAGCAAGCATCTCAGCCATCTTCCTGAGGACTCTCAGGGACCATTTATGTGCTGTGTGCACTTAACTGGGTTGAATGTTGCTGCAGGGCTGTGGGGGGATTATCAGTGGAGCCAAAGGGTGTTTTGTAACCTCCCCAGGTATGAATATCACCCATGGGTGCATGCCTCCCCCTACAAAGGGCTGTCCCATTGTCCCTACCCACAGCAGGAGCGACACAGAGCCACAGTGCTCTGCTCTTCCCAATCCTAGAGACATTCCTTGGTGCCTGGCGCAGGGTGGCTTGGGCATCCAGCAACACCCACTTGTGTGTGTGGACAGGTCCACCCTGACCCAGAACAAGCTCTTGAGATAAGGAGATAGCCAGAGGCTGCCCTGGCCAGGGGGACTTGGCAAAGCCAGCCTCGATAAGAAGCCAGCAGCTAGTCCCCTCTCCTTGTGGCAATTTTTCCCTGTCGGTTTGGTGTCCCCTGGCATCACAGAGAGCCAGATGCCAGGTTCATCCGTGCGGCAGGTGGGTAAACTGAGGCAGCAGGGCAGGGGTCAGATGCCCAGCTTAGCAAGCTCTGCATCATCACAGCCAGGTGCTAATTAGCCACCATTAGCACACGCTAATTAATTTAATTCCAATGACCCACAATTCTGGAGTGTGAGAGCAGCTCCTCACCCTCTGCCATTGGTGTGCACAGGTCTGCCCACACCATGGCCAGTGGCAGCAGGGAGGAGATGGGCCACGAAGCTACTGATGCCAGTGCCAGTGCCACTCAGCAGATGTGCCCTTCCCGTGCTCAGCCCTGTGCAGCAACACGCTCCCAGGCTCTGCTCCTTAGGCATCTCTGACACAAGCCAGATCCAGTGGATCAGGCATTTCAGGTGCCAGGAGAGCCGTGCTAAACTTGTCTTTTACTTCAGGAGTCCCCCAGCCACCCTCTCCTTGGCTGCCCCCCACATGGGGGGGGGGGGGGGCTAGGCATGCCTGGGGGTCTGGGTGCTTTGGTATGGGGGCTACAGCAGTGAAAGGGTGTCTCTTAATCCAGCAGCAGCTGCAGGCCCTGGCTTGCTTGTTCAAGGGATATGGCAGCTCGGTCAACAATCCCCCAGCTCGTTTCGGGGGGATTAGCAGCCCCCTGGGGAGGGAAGAGGCCCACATGAATATTGGGCGGGTGGGAACACAGCCTCGTGGAAACAAAGATAGCTGAGGAGGCAGCAGGGAGCAGGCACCCACTGTCCCAAGGCGTCCTTGAGGCGGAGAACAGGGGCTTGAGGACTGTCCCTGTCCCCATCCTGCTCTCACACCCCACAGTGCTGACAGGAGGGAGCTCTCTGGTTATCATCATATGCTGTCCCAGCGCAATAACCCCAGCAAGAGCCAAGGTGGATGGCAGCCTCTGGCCATCCCCTTGACCCCCTCATCCATCCCCGTGTCCCCTCACCCGGAGCCCCAGAGGGAGGTGGCATGAGAAGTGTCCAAACGCTGACACCTGGGAGCTCCCACTAAACAAGGGCATGTTTGTAATTCATGCTGATTTGTCACAGGGTGGCCACCTGGGGGAAATTCAGGTTGAAGGAGGCCATGGTATGTAAGGTCAGCCAGCACAAGGACCCTCCTAGGGGTTGTGGAAGCCTTCTTGGCTATTCCTGTACAGGAGCTGCCCTGGACCCTTGAAACACCACTGGGTTCAAGCTGGGAGGCTCCATATTCTGCCTAAGCAGTAGGTAGGACCTGGTGGGAGAGGATGAGGGTTTGCCTTGGTGGTATCCTATTCTGCATTTCCTGTGTGCTCAACATGCTGCCATCCCATGCTGGGTCCTGGTGTGGAGACCCTCCAGCCTGCCTTTTTCCAATATTTGAGGTTTCCAGAGTATGCAAGGTCCCAGTGAGCAGCCCCACTGCCCTCAGTGTTTGCTGAGCAGCTTATAGCTGAGCCCCTGGTCTTATCTCCAAGAGGAGAAGAACCCCTCTCTGGGTCAGCTTTCTCAGGAGCTGTGGGGGTCCCTGGGGTGGGTGTGTGTCCGTTAGGCTGATGAAGGCTGGAGAGATTGGGGTATATGCTCAGGGAGAGGACTCAAGTTTTGGTGACCCTCAGGAAGTGAGTGCCCACTCAGGGGAATGTGTGTTGGGTGTATGTACCCATAGGTGCAAGCACATGTGTAGCTGGGTGCTCCTGTGGGCTCCTCCCAGGGCCCCCTCACCACTTTCCCTGTGGATGCTGAGCTTTTCTGCTCTGTTAGCCATGGCTGTGCCAGCACATAATGACATGGTAATTGTGAGCGGAGGCCTGGCCACACGCACTGCCCAGCTCATGGGCCAGCCATCACTGCTCTCAGGTTAGCTGCTGCCCAGGATATCCCACTATCCACTTCCCCCACCTGCCCAGAGGACCTCCACATCTGGCTCCATCAGGGGGTCTACCCTGGTGACAATGCTTGGGGAAGCCCCCCCAGCAGACGGTCACCTCCTCGCCTGGGAGCTGGGAAACCTGTCCTTCCCTGTGGTGTTTACACGGGTAAGAAGGGTCCTCTGCTGCTGCACATCGCATTTTCTGCTTGGTCACTTCCATCTGTGTCCCCGCATAATGATTTTTTCTGCTACATTAATTTAACACACTGCGGCGAGCCGAGGCGCTGGGACCCCGGGCTGCTTAATTGTGTCAAAGGAAAGGAAAGGCTCCCTGCTCCTGCTTTCAGCAGCGGCTGGGGCTGCTGTAGGGTAGATGGGAAGGGGCTCGGGTGGTCATGGGATCTTGGAGGGAGGCAGACCTCAGTGGAAGAGTGTGGGGTGTTGCAAGGGTTGGTGTGAGGTGCCCCCCATCCTGGGGTAGGTCTTGGCTTAGGGCATCCATTGGGGGCTGTGAGGGGTCCTGGCGACTCTAAAACATCCCTTGCAGAGAGCCTGGCACCATGGGGCATCTCACCTCAACCCTATGGAAGCTGCAGCAGGCTAGCAGTGGCAGGTCCTGATTGGGTGCCTGATGCGTTGCCTAGAGCCGGCTGGCCCTGCACCCCAGAACAGTGGGAGCCAAAGGGTTAAGTGCTGTGTTTGTGTTGGTTGAATGCTGCAAGAGCCAAACAAGGCCCCCACAAATGGAGGTGAAGGGCTGCCCAGATGGGATGTGACAGCCTGATTTCAGGGCTGTCAGCCCCAGCATGGTGGGCATTGAGTGGGGACATTCCTCCTCGCTGCTCCCTGCTCCCCTGGCTCCCATGCCAGGACTGCTGACAAAGGCTGTGGGCAGCCTTTGCCTGCCTCAGCCCCACCATCTGGAGTGCCAAGGGGCATCTATGGGGCACTGCCAGGCCTGGGGCTGGGCTCTGTACCTGGTTTTGCCCCCCTCCCAACTGGAAGGGGATGCTGGGAGCCCCCCTCGCCCTCCCTGCCAGTGGCCCCACAGTAAGTGGCCTCCAGTATTTGCAAACATCGTGGTGAGGGGCTGGGAAGGTCTCAGCCCAGCCCAGCGGGTGCCTTTGTGCTGTATGGACCCCTGGGGACTCATTTCCATCTCGCCCGGGCACTTGCCTCGCTCCTTTCAGACTTGCTCCCAGCTTCACCAGCGTGCCAGAGCCTGACAGAAGCAATAGCAAGCCCACAGCTGCGCCCAGTCCGGCACTGTTCCCATCCTAGGGGCTTGCACCTGCATCACCAACATGCCATGCCGTTGCATGTGCCCTTGCTGGTCTGTTCTGATACCTCAAATCCCACTGACAGTCTCTGTATCTGTGCACACTTGCACAGGCTTGTGTGCACAGCCATGTACAGGCTGCCATGCTTAGTGGTATGGCACTCATGCACACCCACCCTGGCTTCCTCTTCCCTTGAGCACCCACCCACATCAGCTCCAGCCACTTGCACCCCACCAGGCATGCTTCCTCCTCTACCCTCAGGCTCCCCAAATCCCCCACACTCCACTTGAGCAGGGTGCCTGGGCTAGCAGGCAGCTCTGCCCAGCCTGGCACAGCCAGTCCCTGCAGCACCAGGATGCCATGGGTGGCTCTGGGCTTCCCACAGTATGTAGCCAGAAGTGGTGTCACCTCATCCCCTCTGACATATTTTGGGAGGCCACCACAGCCACATCCTCCATCAAATCACTGGAACCCAGCCCAGTGTGGTGTGATCAGGTCTCAGGCAGCGTCCGTTGGCCAGCGCCGGTGGTTTTATGGCCCTGCTCAACGCCCACAGATCAATGCCAAGACCCATTTTATTTGCTTTGGGAGTTATAAAGGTGAATTAACCCAGCTGCACCTTCACAACGGCTCTCCCCTGCTGCCAGGTGCAGGGTGGAGGGGACAGCAGGACCCCAGGCCATAGTGCCCATCCCTTGCCATGCTGGGAGGTGCCTAAGGGAGATGGGGTTGCTCTTTTCTAGTGCTTTTTGTTGCCAGTAAATCTCTGCAGGGGCCTCCAGTGGTGACCTCTTCCTGGGCGCAGCCGCTAAGCCCTTTGTAATGGGATTTTGTGGCAGAACCGGCAAATTAGGGGTGAAGTGAATGTGTTAAGCTGCTGGTTTCTTTCTGGTGGGTTCCTCCTCCCTGGCCCACGCTGGCCGGAGCCCAAACAAAGAGCTCTGCTTTTATCTCTGGCCCTTAGATGTCGGAACTGTATAGGGCTGTGTCATCCTCTTCCAAATGGCCAGGCTGGGACAGGGATGGGGACAGGGACAGGCAGAATGAAGGCTACAGAAAAGGAGCGTGGGAGGAACTGGCTGTGAATGAGTTGTGCCAACACATTGACTGTGGGGGCAAATTTGGGGAAGGGGTACCAAAGGCCCCATCTCCAGGCCAGGGAGATGTGGCACCAACAATTTCTTCTGGTGTGGGACCCCTCAGCATCCAAGATAGGGCACAGAACTGGGAGGGCAACTAGGATGGGACTTCCCCAGGACAGGGTTGGTCCCCAGGAAATGCTGAGGGGAGACAGTGGGAGGACATGCCTCTGCTTCAGAGTTAATATTGTTCCATTGCAAAGACTTCATTAACTCTGGCAAATACAAGCCATAAATACTCATTAATTTCCTCATCACTGATGGGATCAGGAGGCAGCATGTCCCCACCACGTGTCCCCCAGTTACCCAAGGACCATTTGCCAGCCACATCCCCAGAGAGGGCAGAGGGTGCTGGCAGCCCCCTCAGCAGAGAACAGGGGGCAGCCCTCAGCCTGGGGCATCTCCTCTAGGCATGGCTATTCCCCCCAGGAGGTCTCCTTTCAGGGGTGCCTCTTCAGATTCCCCCCCAACACAGAGTGAGGACTGACTCACAACCCTGGGCAGCTCTCAGCACCTGCAGGTAAAAGAGAAACACCCTGGGCTGGGCAGGGGAGTGTGCTACTTTAGCACCCAAAAAAAACCCAAATGCAAGCAGGGAGCAAGCACTGGACAGCATGCTGCCCCCATAGCCCCCTGTAAGGGCCTGATTTATTTCTGTCTCCTAAAAGATGCCATTAAGGGAGCGGCCGGAGCAGGGAGTGCAGCTGCTGGAGCAGATCAGTGCCTGATTAATGTTGGGCAACTTGTTATATTGTCAGATAATTATCCCCAAACTGTACGACTTTTCTGCTAAGTGGCAGCGCTTAATTGCGTTTTTAATTACACTGCCATCACCACAGCCCCTCCACACAGGAGGGAGGGACGCCAGGAGCCAGGCAGGAGAGGGGTAGGGGGCCAGAAACTACTTGCAGAGGGCATGGCAGGGGCATCGCACTCCCACAGAGCCTCCCCGATGTAGGATACCCAGCTGCAGCATCCCCAAGCCATGGGTGAAGTTTTGGGGTGCTCCTTGTCAGTGCTTGATGAGGTGGCAGGCATACAGGGTGCAGGAAAAGGGAGAGGAGGCGGGGTGCTCGCCCTCACCCACAGCAGGTTTTGAGGGCTTGCTATTGCCTGCAGCCCCCACCCAGCTAGGGGCAGCCCAAGGTCTGGCTTCCCCTCCCAGGCAGGGATGGGTCAGGGGTCAATGCATTTAAAATTCCTCCTCAGTCTTAAACTCCAGGGAGCAGCCAGGGCTGGGGCAGAGGGGGGAGGTGGCTGCGTGGGGAGCACCCACCAGCACCCCAGGCAGGCAGCACGTGTGTGGGCAGAAGCAGGTGTCTGTGTCTGTACACATGTGTGTGTGCCTGTGTGTAGGGATGGGTACATGTCCTCTGCCCTCCACTACCATGCCTGCCAGGGTTACTTCCACCAACCACTGACAGAGATCTGCGTGTGCAAATGTTCATGTGTGCCTGTGTGGAGTGTGGGGATGCCCCTGTGCACCCAGCCAGCCAGCTCTGGCACCTGGGGTTGTCATGGTGGGTCCCATCTCTGCTCCTCCACACTAGCCATTCTGGACCTCCCAGGGAGCCTCCCCTGGTGACCCTGTAGGGGCCAGCCCTGCACACAGGGTAGTAGTGGGGACAGGACCCTCAGGGCTTCAGGTGCAGGAAGCACCTGTAGGTCACAGCAGCCTCTGTACCCCCTCCGTCCCCTGGAGAGCGGTGCAAGAGGAACACAGATGGGAACCCTCAGCACTGCCTGAGTGCCAGACTCCCACAGGGCTCCTAGGGCCTTGGGGAAGCTGGGGCTGTTCCTGCCAGGGGACAGGGTGCTGTGGCTGCCCAGCTCCCACACCGCAGCCCTCCCTACCAGCCAGACACTGGGCAGTGCTGCAAGGAAATCCAGGCATTATCAAGTAGCTAGCTACAGTCCCTGTCCTGGCTGCCATCTCTGGCCTGAAATTTCCTGGCACAACCATCACAGTAGTGTTATCCTGGGCTTTGCCTTCTCCACCAAGGTGGGGGATGAGCTGGCAGGAGATATGGCTTCTGCCTGACTTGTGGGGGTAAGGTGATGCGGAGGATGGTGACCCCAGGTCACCATCACACCAGTGGAGAGGAAGAAATACAAATTTTGATGGAAGGAGCCAGTCCTGAGCCTTCTGTTTGGTACTCAGCTGTGCCTCTCACCAGCACAGGGTGAATGGACTGGGATGAGCATCAGGGCTTGGGGGCAGAATAAGGTCCCCGAAACATATCCTGGTCCCCCAACAGCCCCCTCGCCTGCCCTGCTTATCTTCCTGGCAGCCGGATGGGTTCTCACCAGAGAACGGCTGAGATTTCAACAAAAAAATGTAAATAAAGGTCCCTGTCCCGCCTGTCAGCCTTATCTCAGGAATCCAGAGCACGTCAGACCCTTCTCCCAGCCATATTTCATCCCCACCATCGCCCCTGGCCACAGACAAAAGCGGCAACAATGGGGATGGAGAGAGGCTATGCCTAGCAGCCCACCAGGACTCCAGGACATTCTGGGCTGGGGCCACTATCTCACCCCACAGTGCCGGGGTAATGGGACTGCTTGGTGCTTCGGACCTCACCAGGTGACAACCACCTATGGGGACACCAAGATGGAGACACTTTGTGGTCTCTGTTGCCCACCTGGTGTCCCAAGCAGCGGGGTGGGGGCTCAGCCACTTCCTGTCCTTTCTCTGAGATCAGCTGCTAATGATGTCTCACGACCTGCTTGCAAAGAGCGTAAATTATTCAGCTCCTCATCAGGGCAATTAAATTAACTCGTCATTGTGGGCCATGAATATTTCACAGGGACAGGGGCTGGGGAGCTGGGAGGGGGCAGGCAGCAGGGCTGCGGGTGCAGCAAGTGTGTCCATTCTCAATCCACGGGGGCCAGAGCAGGCAGGGAGAAGGGGTTAGAAGGTCTCCAAGCCGGGGGTTTGCAGACAGGTGCCCGGTGGTCTGTGTCCCACAGCCGGTCTCACTGCCACCCTGTCTGCCAGGGTTACTTCCACCAACCACTAACAGTCGAGGTGCAAGCAGCCCCCATACAGCCCATCCCTGCCCCACTGATGAAGCACCTCCTGCATACCCCTCTCTTTCGGTAAGAGGATCTGGGAGTTGGTGGCACTGCACGGGGCTGCTTCCACTCCAGGGACCACAAATCCACCCTGCCCTCCCCTTGCCCTAGGCTGTGCCACCCCCTGCTTGCTGCCCTTCCCAGGGCCTGCGGGGTCTCCGTCAGGATTTCTCTTTCCTTTCTTCCTCGTGCTGAACAATTAATAATTTATCCCATAATAAAAGAGGAAACAGTTAATGAGATGAAAACAAGCCAGAAACATCTGCTGGGGCTGCTTTCATCGCCTCCCTGGGCCGCCTGTGCAGGAAGCCGTGGGAGGGGGCCGGGGGCGTCAGGGGGGCCACAGCAGCAGGAGGCTGTCCCCCACACCCAGCCTTCCTTGCCATGGCTCCCTCCTCCTTGGAGACCCCCAGGCTGCCCCAATTTGGTGCCATCTCCCCTGCTGCACCATCAAAGCCTGGCTGAGACCTGCCAGGCTTGGATCACAAATGGTGCTGGGGGTCCTGCCATGGGGATGTGACCCCAAAATAGGCAGAGGAGCCCATCGATCTGGCACTGTCCAGTGTCCCCAGAGATGTGTCTCGCTACTGGAAGGGGGCATGGCTGACCTCTCCATCTCCTCTGTCCCCAGTCCTCATGCCCAGATGTTGTTTGTTACTGGTGATCTGATCTCCAGTGTGTGGGGCTACCCTGAGGACCCAATGCTATCGGGGTGGCAATGCAAGCCCAAACCCCCCTGGGGTACATGGGGACCAGGCTCGACCCCCTGCCAGCAGAGAGAGCTGCTAGACTTCCCCCAGGCTCAGTGCTTCGCTGAGATTTGTGGGGGCCAGGAGGAAGCTTATTTTGGGACCACTTATTTCAGCAACATGAGGGGAGAGGTGCGGGGGGAAGTGGCTGGGATGTGGGTGGAGATGTGGGGTGCTGGGGAAGAGAAGAGCAGGGAGAGGGGGCACAGAAAGCAGGAAAGGAGCAGTCAGGGAAAAGGAGGGAGGAGGCAGCAACGCTCAGAGGCTGCTGATCCACAGCTAAGATGCAGGCTGGAGGGAAGAGCCTGACCTGACTAGCTTGGCCACAGAACAAGATCAGGAGGACTCCAATGAGACTGATTGGGTGGGGATGGGCTAGGGTGCTACAGGGATAGGGATGGGCTGGGGGTTTGGGCAGAGGGAAATGGAGTTTAGGCAGGCTGCTGCTGCTCTCCTCTGCTTCCAATTTAGCTGATCCTCACCCTGATTCCTGCATCTCCCTAATCTGTTTGTCTTCCAAAGCTGTTAAATTAATTCAGAGCCTGGCAAAATCTCCCAGCTCTAATCCAAGCCCACCCTCAGGCTCAGTTGGGTTTGACTCAGTGGGTCTGGCCAGGACATGTCTGTGGCATGGCAGTCAGCTGCTGGACACTGCCTGTGCCCAGCACAAAGCCCTTCACTACCATAAAGTATCAGGGACCAGGTCCTGCAGGCCCACAGCCCTCTCTCCTGTGACTGATTGCTGCTAAGGGCCATTGCAGGGCCAGGCGGGTGTGATGACAGCTGGGGAGATGGCCTGTTCCTCTGCCAGCCTGGCCAGGCACCCAGCCCCACTCGCAAGAGGTGTCACAGAAAAACAAGGTCAGCATCAGCCTGAAGGAATTTGGCCCCCCTTTGCTCCCTACCTCACAGGACATGGCTAGCAGTCCCTGGTGGGGGGAAGCCAGTGGTGAGAGGTGACATAGAAACTGTTGAGACATGGTGGCTGACACCCCCCAGCCATCCCCATACTAGGGACCCTGGCATCCATCTTCCCTCCCCCAGCCGTGCCACCCTCCATCATCTCCTCATTCCCAGCCTGGGTAATTACCAGCTTGGTGGCTTGGTGACAGACGGGCTCATTCACAGCTTAATTTCGGCTTTGTCTCTTCCTGCCTGACCCTGGGCCCAGGTGGGGACCAACCTAGCAGGGTGCAGGGATGGGCATCCGGAGGTCACCACATCCCATTGCTGAATCCCAGGGGTGTCACTCACAGAGAGTACATGTGTGCACACACTTGTGCAACATACACCAGCATGCAACACTGCCCAGGGCAGCCCGTGGCCGTGGGTCCCCATCATTGGGATGCATGGAGAGGACCTCCGTCCCTCAGCATCGGGACAGTGCCACCCTGACCCTTGGCCTACCGCCTGCAGCAATGCCACCAGAGCGGGTGCCCACAGGTGCCGGCGGCTGCCCACTGTCCCAGCCTCACCCTGTCCGTGTTTGCTCTCCTAACGGCAGCAGTGTTTCTGTTCCTTTGTGCCGGCACACAACAGAGGCTGCCGCCACCTCTGAAGCACCGGCTGGCAGCCTGGGCACTCCGAACGCGGCAGCAGGCAGGGCTGCAAGCATGGGGCGTGAGCAAGGGGTGCAGGCAGGGAGGCAAGCAGAGGCGTGAGGGAAGGCAAGGGGGATGGGTAGGAGAGAAGACAGGCATGGGTGGTGGTACAGCCAGTGGGTATAGGCATGGGGGCAGGCAGGTTTCCCAGCCCCACTGCTCCTCTGCTTTAGCCCTCAGGTGCATGTTGCAGCCCAGCAGCCCGTCCTCAGCTCCCCCTCACCAGGGCAGTGCCTGAAGCCATGTCCCCGTGCCCCTCCTCAGCAAAGGCAGCCCAAAAATGGCTGATGTTGGGCCTCCAAAGGCCATCCCACCGGATGGAGTCCTGGACACATTTCAAAGGCATTTATGTTGTATAATTTATCAGCAGGAGATAACAGCCAAGTGGCTAACGGCAGGGGTGAGGGTGCACCACCACTCCAAGGAGCCTGGCACTGCTGGAATCTGCCACCCTGAGGACATGGGAACCTCCCCACCACAATGGGACAGGAGTACCTTCCAGTGGGTCCTGGTTTTGCACCGGGATGTTTTGGGAGTGCCCCAAGGAGAGGCAGAGATGGTGCCACCCTGTGCCCTGCTTTGGAGGTACCAGATGAGTGCTTTCCCCACCTTTAGTTTGCCAGGCCTGGCCACTCCAATGCACAGAGACCTTGTGGGCTACAGCATGACCAGAGTGAGGGGAGCCTAGGGTCAGATTTTGGAGGGCTCTTCACTCCAGGGACTCATGACCTGAGTGCCCCCAACAGCCAAGCATGAGGATGTGGGGAGGGAGCACAGCAGGCATGGAGGGTCCTTCAGGTAGGGCTGATCTTACGGGTACAGGGGCAGTGCTTGGCGCCGGATCTGGGAAGGATTTGTTTAATCCCAGATAAGGAGATGACGCCAGGCACCTGGCTGGCAAACGGGCACTCTCCAGGCAACAGCACCTAAGGCAGTGCCGAACCCCCAGCACCCACCCCAGAACCGTCTGTTCACTCCCTGGCAGCATGCAGCTTGCATTAGCTGAGCATATGGGTCCCTCTGGCCACCCACACTCCTGTGGCACATGCACTGTGGCACAGCATGGCACAGGGTCAGGGAGGCAGTGGGCATACGGGCAGAGCCATGGCAGATGAGGATCTAGTGCAAGGAAAAGCAGGGTGCTCTATCCTCTGCCAGTCCTGGATTGATTTATGCCAGGGCCAGCCCTTCCCCCTGCCAATCCTGCCCCACAGACTGCTTTGAGCACGGGGCCCAGGAGGGGGCTTGGGGTCGAGGAGGGGGCTTGGCACCACGGCTGTGCCACACAGACAGCACCCGGGGGTTTGGGGATGTACCAGGCTCCTGCTGCCACCGTGGCCTTGTGGCATCTGGAAACCTGCCCCCCTCTTCCCCACCTGCTGGCCGTGTGGGTGGCTGCATGCCCATGATTCCCGCGTGGGGCCATGGCCGCCTGTGCCCAGGGTCGGGGATCAGGTGTGCCCCGGTCCCGCAAGGGCAAGGAGACAGACGGCAGGGCTAGCTGGCAGGGGCCGCGGGCAGCAGCGTCCCTGGGGGGCTGCCTCACCGGCTGGCGAGCACAGCCCCAACTGTGCGCCGGCCTGCACCGAGCACGCCAGGTCTCTGCAGGGGCAGGCAGGGACAGCCGGGTCGGATAAGCCCTTTGTGTCACCCTGCAGTGGGCTTGACAGCGTCCAAGCAGGGGCACAGCCGTGGCAGTACCACCCTCCCCGCCCACAGCCTGAATCGTGCCATAGCCGTCAGCCCGCCGCGGGTGAGGGCTGGCTGCTGGCATGCAGCCCCTCACTGAAAAACAGACCTGGGTCTCACACCACCCCTACCCCTGCCACCTGTGCCCAGTCTGGTGGGTCACATCCCTCAAGGATGGCACGCTAGGGATGTTGGAGGGGGCAACTGGTCAGACTGGTGACCTTGGCTGGGGTAGAGGTCCCCCCCTCCGGCACACCCCAAGGTGCTCTGTCATGCTCAGTGTGCTGCTGCCACCTCCTGGCAACGTGCACAGCCCCGGGAGCCGCTCGCAGCTCCCCACGTAGAGGTGCCCTCATCCCCCACAGCCCAGCCCCTCACTCCCCCACAGCCGGCAGGGGCACCCCGGGTGCAGGACGCCAGGGAGGGCACAGGAAGCTCGTAGTGGGAGTACACACCCCACACCTTGCATTGGGCAGGGAGCCTGGGCATGGCCCCCAGACCTGGGGTTTGTTCCCCTTTCCTCGAGTTCAGGTGGGCAGAGCAGGGAGGGGGCACGGGGCAGGGGGGTCGCCCACCAAGATGATGATGGTAAGGACCTGAGGTTACATCCTAGGACATTAAGGCTGTCCTTGCTGATGCCACCTGCGTGAGGTGACCCCACCATGAACCGCCTGCGTACCCCCTCAACCGACCGCCAGCCTTCTCATGACGGCACCTCCCATCGTGCCAGCATCCCCGCTGTGTGTCACCGCACTGCCACCGTGTCACAGGGGGAAGCACTGCCTAGAGATCACATCTGGGTGGGTCTGTATGCTATAGATACCTTGTGACAAGCATACCGACACGGGTACTGGGGGCACCTCAGATCTGCATACCACGTCCTGGAGATGTCTAGCTCCCAGGGATAGCGTGGGCTGTGTCCCCAAGCAGCCACCTCGCACGCAGGTACTGGGGTCATGCACGGGGACCTGTGTGCCATAGATGTCTGCACTCATGGCCTCACGGTCCTCAGCAGACTGCTGGTACGTGCCACACACATGGCACTGTGACACTCGCTTTCCTCGACTCCCACCGCACTGAGACACCTGCCCACACCATCCACCTCCATGCCTTGGTGCCACATCCGGGCAGGCGCCCCCTGCACAAACAGGACACAGGCTCCCCACTGTCATATCTCACCCGAGCCAGGGAAAAATTGGACAGGCAGGCCGACATTCGGGGGTTTGGGGAGACAGGGCTGAACTTTCGACCCCGCGCCGGCGGCTCCCAACCAGATGCCAGGCGTGCGGGCACCCCATGGTGCCCTAATGTGCGAGCTGCCCCCAGCTCTGCTAGACCCTCCCGCAACCCTCACGGTTCATCGGCAGGCCACCGATGACAGCCATCATCCGTCCCTCCCCCACGTCGCTGGCGTGGGAGGGGGAAAGAATTGCCGGGGGCTGCAGCTCCCCTGCCCTATCGCTGGCTGAGTCTGCGCAGCTCATCACACTGATGCCTAGCTACGGCAGGTGTGCCGGCGAAGCTCCTTTGTCTCACGCCTCGGGCTGTGAGGTGGCGGGGGGCTGCAAGTCTCCCATGGGGCAGCTCGGACCTCCCCACGAGAGGGCCGGTGGCTGCGGCGGCTCTGGGCCGGCGCCCGCCCGTGACCGTGGTGTGCGCGGCTCCGCGCGGTGCCATCCGCGGCCTCACAGCTCCCCCTGCCGGCACCCGCGACCGGCGGGCACTAGGGCCACGCGGACTCCCGCCGCCCGTCGGCAGTGGTGCGCGGGCGCGGAGATCGCCCCGCCCATCCTGAGGCTGCTTCCGCCTCGTCGCGGACGTGAGGTGGCGTCATCGGTGGGCGCGGGAGGCAGACGTACAGCTGCCGCCATGGCTGGCATCCTCTTCGAGGATATCTTCGACGTGAAGGACATTGACCCCGAGGGCAAGAAGTTCGACCGCGGTGAGTGGGGCTCTGCGCCGCTTCCTCACCGGGCCCTAGCCCGTGCCTGCGCCGCTTCAGGCCGGGGCTGTTCGGCGCTGCCCTTCCGCGGGATCCCTTGTGCTCTCCCTCAGCCCAGCCGGCCACTTCGGCCCTTCCCGCTGGCGGTGGTCTCAGTGCCCCGTCCCCTTGTCATCATCTGGCACCAACCCCACCGTATGTTGTCGTACCCGGTGCGCCCTGCCTCGCAGCCCAGCTTCTGTGCCACTGCACACCCCCAGTACGCTGCATTCTCCACCGTGCTCCTCTTCCTGCCTGTGCATGCCTCAGTCTGCTACTAGGCTCTGACATCCGTCTCCGAACCCTGTCCACCCTTTCTATCCAAATAGTTTGGGTCCCAGTCTGCGGTGGGCTGGGGGCATGGCTCTGGGACTCTGCTCTCACTCAGCATCTGGGAGGTTTTCTTTGTCCTTATCCATGACTATGCTGCTCTTCTAGTGTCTCGTCTGCACTGTGAGAGTGAGTCCTTCAAGATGGACCTAATTCTGGATGTGAATATCCAGATCTACCCTGTGGACCTTGGTAAGCTATTGGACTGCTCATTTAGAGCATACCAGGATGGAGTGAGATTAGAGAGTTGTGTGCTGGTGCTCGGAGGAGGGAGAACTGAGTTTGTCGTGAGCAAGGAATGAGCTGTCTCAGACTACTTGGGCCCTGGTGCTGTCCCCAGGTCCAAGGAGGTAGCAGACACTCTTACGTGCTAGAACTCTGTTCTGGTTCACTTTGCTATATTTGTTTGGGTTCATTTCTGGCCAGTTCTTCAGAGGTGCTGTGTAGTGAAACTGCTTCAGCTGGTGGTAACAAACCTTTTAAGGAGATCTTTTGAAATGAGCTTTTATGCTTAAATATGCTAAACAAGTAGAAAAGAGAATATTGCCCTCAATAACACATAGAAGGACTGGAACTAGTGTTGCAGGGTCTCATTCACCTGCCCAGCGCTCAGCAAAGCTCTCTGGGACTTTCCCCACAAATCTCTTTCTGTATGCCATAACAACAACAGCAGTGGTGTTCTGGTGACTCTGGTCTCCTCTGTGGTGGTGATTAGTATCTGATGGGGAGACAGAGGATCTAGCGTGATCTTTTTCTCATTCCCCACTATCCTGTTGGAGGACTAGGAAGGAGACAGAGTTTTATGCTAAGTCTGCCATGGTGGTTCCTTACCACCACCCCAAGATCTGCTGTGGCCCTTGCCACCTTACTCTTTCTCTGCTGTCTCCTCCCAGGGGACAAATTCCGGCTGGTCATTGCCAGCACCTTGTACGAAGATGGCACCCTGGATGATGGCGAGTACAACCCCACGGACGATAGGCCATCCAGGTACAGGGGTCCAGCTGGGACCCATGCTGGGGTGGATGAGGGGAAAGATGAAGTGCTAAAGGGTTATGAGGTGCCTTCTCCAAAAGGACACTCAGCTCTTGGGGGAACACCCAGGTGTGATGTTTCTCTGAGCTCCCACCATCCTGTTGCAGGGCAGACCAGTTTGAGTACGTGATGTACGGCAAAGTGTACAGAATCGAAGGGGATGAGACCTCCACAGAGGCAGCTACACGCCTGTGAGTGCCTGTCAGCAGAAGGGGGGAACACAGTGCCCTGGGGTGGTGTGAGGGAGGCACCAGGATTTCAGCCCACATCTCCTGTGGGATTCCCTGCTCTCACTGCTCCTCCTCTCCTTCTGCCCCAGCTCTGCCTATGTTTCCTATGGGGGACTGCTCATGCGGCTGCAGGGAGATGCAAACAACCTTCATGGGTTTGAAGTGGACTCTCGAGTTTACCTGTTGATGAAGAAGCTGGCCTTCTAGGAGACCTGCCTCCATGAGCTGCCCCAGAGATGTTCTGCTGGCATAGAGAGGAGCATTCAGGAGCCCTTGTAACCCCAGATCCTTCTCCAGCACTCATGCTGCCTGGCCTCTTTGGAGCTGAGGCCTCGTCTGACTCCTGCTGGGATCTGCAGTCCCCTTCTGCATGGAGAGAGGTGCCAGACAGCCAAGTGAACACCATGCTGGGTGCTCTGTGGTCCTGCCTGTTGGGCATCTCCTCACCTCTGCCTTACCATGCTTCAAAAGCAGGTGTGACCCCAGCTTTGGCCACGGGCAACTGGACTGGGACAGCTGTCTGTCTGCATCAGGGCTTGGAACCACTCACTAAGGAGCCATCCTGAGGCAGGCCAGGCTTGTTTTTGATTAAACTGAGATGTTTTTTCTAGATCTGTCTCTGGTGGCTGAGAGATGAGTCTGTTAGGGAGCAGGTACACCTGTTTGTGGGGCAAAGGATTTCCCAAAGGATGGGCAGCTCAAACCTGCCCTGGGTTCTTCTCTGATACTCTGCTGGGCAGAGGCAGGTGGGTGCAGGAGTTGAGGAGTCATAGCTCCCATCTCCGAGCAGGTTCTGGTGCTCCCTGGAGCCTGTGTGCCCTGCAGAGCTGGCAGCTGCCGCGGGAGGGAGCTGGGCGCTGGGCAGAGATTCATAGTATGTCCCGAGGGGGTGGTCCCCGTGCTAGGGCCACAGCAGAGGGGAAAGGAGGATGCAAACAACGCTCTAGAAAAATAGCTCTTTAATTGTAAAGCATTCACAGTAGAGGGGCCTGCCTGGGGGGGAGCAGAGCCTGTGTCTGCTGGCTCACAGGTGTTGCTGTTCTCTGCCTCCATGGCCTGCCTGGCCACCAAAGGCTTGAGGTGCAGAAGCCAACCCTTTCCCTTGCAAGCACTTTTCTGGGCATCCAGAGCACAGCTCAATGTCCAGCAGGGTTGCTCTGACCTGGGATTGGGGGTGAGTCCAGTGCGCAGGCTCACTGGGCCCCACACTGAGGGTCTCTGCCACACCCCTGGCCTTGCTTGCACAAGTCCTTGGCCAGGTCATGGAAAAAGAAGCGTAGCTTGCCCTGCACCAGCTGCCGGTAGGTGAGGAAGATGCTGGTGATGTGAGTCTGCTCCATGGTGCGTGGGGAGCAGCCTGGCTCCCGGGGCACTGCCTGGGGGGTGAGAGTAGGACAAGAGGGGTGACAAAACTGTTGTGCCAAGCACAGCTGGCACCTGTGCCAGGGTGGTCTGGCTTGGGCAGGGGAGGTCTCACCTCCCAGGTGAAGGTCTGCAGGAGCAGGAGGAAGGAGTTGGCATGTCGGTGAAGCTGTTTCAGCTGCCTGGCCCCACACTCCTGTGTCACGTGCCCCTGGGCCTCTACCACAGCACCCACCAGTAGTGCCAGGTCACAGAGGATCTCCTGTCGCTTGGTCTCATTCTGGGGGAGCAGGCAATGAGTGGGCTGACCCTCAGGGCCTGTTTCATTCCTCTGCCCACCCTAGGTCTGAACGGAGTCCTCCAACCCTCTGTGCAGCCAGGTGTGCCCACAGGTATGTCGTTCAGCACTTCTGGTGCCTATGCCAACCTAGAGGCTCCTTCCCCAGCCCTGTGGGCACCCTGGTGCCAGCACCATCCTCCCAGCCCCGCTCACCGATTTGGATTTCCACTGCTGAATGCTAAAGTCCACCAAGGGCAGCACTGCAGGGCAGCTGCTGAGTGTGGGCAATGCCTGGCACTGGCCCTGTGGGAGGAGATGAGATGCCAAGGTGAGAGACAAGAAGCTGGGCCTATGCCTTGGCTTTTGAAGGGTACGATATCATAGAATCATAGAATGGTTTGGGTTGGAAGGGACCTCTGGAGGTCATCTAGTCCAGCCCCCCTGCAGTGGGCAGGGACATCCTTACCATTCTCTTCTCCATGTCCTTGGCCTCCGCGATGTACTTCTGGATGAGTCTATTGTCACAGACCAGGCGCATTGGGCTGGCATGGCTCTCTTCCACATGCAGGAAAAAGGATATGAGGAGGAGCAGTCCTGAGAGAGACAGGATCACCTTTGGCACTATGCTGCCCACCTTGGGCAGCTCCAGCCCAGGGCCTTGCTTGCAGTGGCAACCTTGGGTGCTGGCTTTGATGGCCCTGTGGTGGGAGTGCAGGGGGAGGTCTAGCAGGGCTGTGGAGGGTATGGTGCTGCCCCCAGTCAGTAGGCACAGGTGCCTGGTGTTCACTGGGGAGAGCTGGGGTGCCAAGGGGCTGCATAGCCATGTTTGTGCCAGGTTTTTCAGCTCCACTGCAGGTGGGGAGTAGACCAAGGCCAGCCCTCCATATCTGTGCCAGGAGCAGCTCTGGGTGTCACGTGCACTTTAGGGAATCCCTGTCTGGAACATCCTGCAGTGCAAGTCTGCTCTCGCTGAGGGCTTGCTTGCCAGCATGCTGCCCCAGACACCTCTCACCTTCCATTTGGTGACAGTTATCTCCTCTCCAAAGGCCCTCTGTGCATCCATGTGCCTCACTGCCTGCCTTAGCATTACACCTGTCTCCAAAAGCCCATGGCACAGTCTTTTCCTAGTTTGGTCAGGGAGAGATGCTCAGTTGCCCTCAGACATTGGTTGTGGCTAAGTCCAACAAAACCAGAGCCACCCTTGGGGTTTACTTCCCACGTGTGGGGCTTATCACTTGCAGTGCCCAAGGAGAGGATGCTCTGCCTGTGTGGGCACAGTGCTAGCTGCCAATGCAATGCCCCTTCCTGCTCGCTCCCGTTTCCCCTTTTTAACCATGCACTCACTGTTCAGCTCCATGCTCAGCTGGGGGCTTCGGCCCTGCATCTTCCACCCTGGGGCCAGCGACTGCTCCCTGGCTCCCGTCCCCCTTCCATGGATGGCAGCGGTGATGTGGGCTCCCTGTGAGCCCCCCAGCCGAGACGGAGGGCCAGGGGCCGGCAGCACCCCCGGGACAGCACGGCGCGGCTCTCCGGCCTGGCCGCCCAGCTGAGGCAGCGCGATTTCCTGTTGTGTCGCCGCTGACCTTCGAGCAAAATCGCTGCAGGGGCCCCGGCCCCGGGGGAAACGGCTTCCTGCCTCCGGCCGCTTCCTCCCTTGGCTCGTGGCACGGGAAGGACGTCCCTGGGCTGCTCACCTGCCCCCTGGCCTGAGCGCTCAGCTGCAGGGACCTTAGTGGTCAGCGCCTTGGCTCTGCCTGTCCAGAGGCTGAAGGTGGCCCTGGAACCTGCAGAAGAGATGATAGCAGTGATCTTGGCCATCAGCCCTGACAAGGTCCTGCTCCTGGCTATGACAGCCAGGCACGAAGGCTGCCAAAAAACCCTCACCCAGAGGTGAGGCTCCAACTCCGCTGACCCTTACTCAGAGGTGGACCTCATCCCTGATCAGCTTCACCGAGATGGAATGCAAACACACTTATCCTCTCAAAGAGGTGGACCCCAACCCCAGTGACCCTTGCCCAAAGGCTGGTTCTGATTCCTGCATCTATCACCCAGAGGTGATTTGGGGAGGTGGAGATCCCTGATGTGCCTGTGTCACACGGGGAACCCCCTCCAAGCTGGGTGATGGAGCACAGGGATCTGGCTAGTACGTGATCACCGGGGCTGTTTCACCAGGGATATTGGTTGAGGCTGCAGCAGGTGAAGCACTCAGATATCCCCTCCCTGGGTAAGGGAAGCACCAGGTATCTGTCCATCGCCAAGCCCCGCCATGACCATTGAAACCCCCCTCAAAAGCCTGCCCATCCCAAGGACACTCTGGCTGCTGGGGGTGAGTGTGTATGTGCACACACCCATACCCATGTATACATGCACATGTGTCCATATGGCACCCTCCACATGCACCCTCAGACCAACACGTGCACATGTCAGGGTGCACACTCAGATAACCCTTGGGGCCAGGCAGCCCACCACACACTTCCTTCTCACACCCCTGCTCTTGCACGTTCTCACACGCTCCCACCCCTGTCCCTGTGGCCAGCGGTTCCCGGCAGTGCCTGGCGGGGTGACAACCGTCAGAGTAAACACCTCAGCCCTGCTCCACCTGCTCCATGCCCTGATCAGCCCCTGACAGCCTACCTTGTGGGTTGCAGGGTGCCCAGATGGGGCGTCCAGTGAAGCACGGCTCTGGGGATAAGGCTAGCAGCTTGGCTTGCCTGGCTAGTAGCAGCAGGAGCTGTGAGCACTGAGGTCAAACACCGTTGGGTTTCCCCCGCACAGCGTGTCCCTCTCTGCGGACGTGACAAGCTGCAAAGGTGCCTGCCAGCACCTCAGCCTCTCTGCCAGTGCTGGCCCCACTCCTGCCACTGGCCCTGTGCCAGTCCCTGTCATGGTCCAGCTGTGCCTGGGTCCCTGTCCCTCCCTGGGCGCAAAACCATTGATGATACCAGGCTGGAGAGCTGCGGTGCCCTGCACTCCCTGCTTCCCTTCATAGTTAGGCAAATGAACTCATTGGGGAAACGAGAGGGCATCTGGAAACTGGAGATCTACTGGGCCCCAGTGGGCTCCAAGACACTCCAAGGTGATTACAATAGCCCCTTCACTTCAAAATGCTCCTTTTCAACCACGCCAGAAGCTAGTGGGTAGTGGAAGCCCATGCCACTGGGCAGCCTAGTATTCTACTCAAAAGGGCCGTGCCAGCATTTGCTGCCCGTGCCAAGGGGGCAGAGGGGGATGTGGAGGGGAGCCCCTGCTGGATCACCATGGATCACCATGTTTTCCCCAGCCCAAATTCAGGCGTGCTGCAGAGAGAGGGTGTGCAAGGTCAGTGAAGGAGACTCAGGGACCCCAGAGGGGCCTGGGGGCTCTGGCAGGGGGCAGGAAGCTGGTTGGGGGCCGCAGGACTGCACAGCTGAACAGATCCCAGTGCCAAGTTTCCCACCTTTTCTTACAGGGTGCAAAGTGCCAGGAATCCCCCCGGGGGGGGGCAGCCGTTTGCACCCACTTCAGCAAGGTGCTGAGGGCAGGCAGAAGTGCCAAGCAGCAGGGAGGAAATGGGGAGGGCGGGGGTTGGAGATCATGGACGTGTGGCACAGCTGTTGTCCCCTCAGGCCACCCATATGTGCTCAGTGGGCATCCCCAGGATGTCACTGCAAGGCGGAGCGGGGGGAGGCATGGGAAGCAAACCTAGCTTCCAGGGGCGGGGGGTGGGGGGGGTCCCAGCCCCCTTTGAAGCCCCCATAAAAGGGTCTGGCATAAAGGGAGGAGAAAGTCAAAGGAACAAAGAGAGAGGCTAATCCCGGCGTGAGCAAACAGCCCCCGTTTGCTCAGGGCCCAGCTGGCCCGGGGCCAGGGAAAGGAGCACAGTGGGACTCTGGGGATGCCAGGCAGCCAGGGACTCTCTGTCCTGGCTGGCCCCCTCCGCGAGCACAGGCAGACCTCGGGAAATGGGTGCTCCCTGCCCCCTCTGGGCCTTTTTTTAACATTTGCAAATTACCAATAAACATCCATGGGCAAATCCTGCTCCCCACGCCCTCCACACTCCAGACTGCTCCTCCACAGACGGTCCTAGGAAAGCTCTCTGGTGCTGCTGGGCAAAGGGTTTTGCAAGGGGCACCTTGACTGGGATGTCACAGTTGGGGGACTGAAGATTGCCCAGCTTTTCCCCACCTTTCCCAACTCTTGGCAGGCCACATGCTGCCCAACACCCCAGCACAAAGCCCTAGCTGCTGCCCAGAGGATGCTCATGGGCAAACCCTCCTCCAGCTGCTGCCTTGTGCCAGTGGCCCTGCTAGCATCTGAAGCAATGCCATCTCTTCCCCAGTCCTGCTTATCAGCCCAGCTGAAGTGTGGGACACAGGGTGTGCTGGGAGGGGACTTCACCCCTCTCCCTCCATCCTGCAGGGTGGTGAAGGGGTTAATGCCAGGCTGCTAAGCCGCAGGTGGGCGCAAGAATGAAATTCCTTCTCGCTGTCCTGCGAAGTCTGGGCACAAATATTTGCCTGCATGTCCGGTGGGGAGGGGGGGAGACCACCATCGCTCTGGGAGCCTGCTAATCCCCATGCCAAACATGCCCCCCCCCCATGCCCCAGAAGCCCTCTACTTTCCTTCTGCCAGGGTCACCCCACAAGGCCTTTGAGGAGGAGACATCTGGGGCCAGGGAGATACAGCACCTTTGGGTGCTTCTATAACAAGGAAGCTCTATGGGCTTGGCAGGGCGCGGGGAGAGGGCACAGTGCCCCAAGGTACAGCCAGGAACGGCTTATCATGGCAGATGAGGCTGCTTTGGGACCTTCATCCTGATCCCTGAGCTGTGCCCACCACGACAAGCCAGGACGAAGGCAAGAGTCTCAGCCATCCCACCATGCCAGCAACACGCCCTCCCTAATGAACTCCATGTGTTCACAGACAGAAAACAGGCACTTTTCCCCCCCTCCATCGCACTCCCCATACCTGCTACCCCAAAACCCCCTCCATCCTCAGACCACTCTGGCCTTCGTCTGGGGCAGCTCAGTGCTGCAAGCCACCTACCAGTTGTGCAAATATTGCTGGAACGGCTGTAATCCCCGTGTCCAACGTGAGTTATGAGATATTTCCACCCATTACGACAGCCCCCCCCACCCCACTGCGTGTGTGCAAGGCCGGGGGGATTAGTCATGGGGCAAGCCGCACTCAGCACAAAGCTTTGGGGAGGCCAATGGCTCTCTGTGCCCATTGCTGAGGCAAGTCAGTCAAGGGGGGTTCTTTCTGGAGACAGGGGGTGACCCCCACACCTTCCTGGCTCTGGGCTCACTCCTGGCATGGGAGTCAGGAGGGATTCTTGGGGTCACAGTGGGAGGCTATGGGAAGTGGGGGGAGACCAGGGCATGTGGTTTTGCCTCGACCCCATCCCTGGGGAGCAGAGGCTCCTTCCTGCCGCCCCAAGCCCGGCTCATGTTCAAAGCCACGAACAGGCAGCAGCTAATGAGGCCAGACAATAGGGAGCTGCGTGGGGCAGGAGCACTGGCAAGAGGGCCCACAACAACACACTTATGCCAGGCACACTACAGCCCTGACACGATGGTCCACCAGGACCCTCGGTGGGGCCCTCGCTGTCTGGCAGGGCATATGCCCATGAAGGCCCAGTGGCTCTGTGGGCTATTTTGGACTGTGCCATGAGGGCATCCCACACACACTGTGCCAGGATGACACCCCACAGAGCCACTGACTCCCCACTCAGGGATGAGCTATGCACCCACTCTGAGTAGAGGTGCTGGAGGGGTCTGAGTGCCAGTCAAGGTGGATGGGGATGCTGATGGCAGGCTGACTCCATCTCAGTGCAGCTCCAGCTGCCCACAGCCAGCAGCCCCACTGGGGCTGTGCCAGCACCAGGCCCAGCTCCAATGTGCCTTAGAGCCACCTTTGTGCTGAGCACTGCTGGCACATATGTATGGGCACTGGGAAACAGCTGGTGGAACTTGGAGCCTTTCCCAGCACAGACCCCAGCTGGCACCACTCCTTCCCCACCAGCGCACCGACCCCTGAGGCTCTGGCAAGCTGCCCTCCTCACCTGGGGGCACCCCTTGGCATTTCCAGGGGCAGGCAGGGCGGTGGATGAGGGATGCCTGGGCATCCCTTTCCTCCTTGACCACACGCTCCCACTGCAGTTACAATGCCCCCTCCCTGAGCAGGGGTGCAGATGCCTAGCACCCTCCTACCTTGCCAGGCCCAGTGCCAGCATAATGCTCCGGTCCCAGCCTGGCGATGCTGGGACATCCTCGCAACCCCCCTCTCCCTCACCGTCACCCCCTGAGTCAGTTTTCTGCATGCCCAGGGCCTCGACCAGGCGAGTTTCCCCATCTCTCTTTCCTTTCCTCGGGAAAGGGGAGGGAGCTTCCCTTGCTGCTTCCCCATGTCCCGCATCTGAGCCAGGAGACTGTGACGAGCTCTGGGTTTGCGAAGCCAGCGCCGGATTCCTGGCACCGGTGGAGTGGCTGGGAGCCATCCCATCGCCTGCCTCCTCCCTCCTCGGCCTCGCTCGCGTCCCGCTGTCCCCAGGGCCGCTGCTGCAGCGGGTACTGTGTGACAACCCTGGCACGGCCACGCGGACCCCAGCCCTCCCCTGCTCACTGCGCTGCTGGATCCCTGGCCAGCAGGGACGCTTGGAGAGAGGAGCAGGGACAGGTCAGTGGCATCGCTGGGGACAGTGGGAAGGGCATGGGGCCAGGGGTGCCATGCTGTCGGGCATGGTCCTTACTTGCAGAAAGTGCTTGAAAGCAGCAGGGCATCGGGCACAGCCATGCCCAGGGGATGCCCAAGGCCCTGGCAGTGCCCCAGCCCTGGCAATGCCAGCAGGTCATCCCTCCAGGGGAAGCCCAGCTGCTCCTCACTGCTGTGTGCCAGCACCAGCTCTGGCCACAGAGCAGGACCCTGGCACAGCCATGCCCCTCCACCCCATTGCCCTCCCTGGGAGAGCTGCCCACTGCATGGGGACACATGCCAAACCTGGGCTAGGAGTGGGATGGGGCAGCTGTGGGTGAGCTGAGGATGGGCAACCCCATGCGAGATGGCATCAGAGACACCAGGTGATGGGCTGCAGAGCCCCCAGACACTCACACTGGTCTGCAGTGAGGTCTAGGAGGAGCCTTCTGGGGAGGCCAGAGCCTGTTGTGCTCTAGCTGTGCCGTGTTTCCCTAGCTACACCGCACAGCTGGCCGGGTGTTTGTACCGCCCCGAGTTGATTTTGGCAGCCCCACGCTTCCCCCTTTTTTTCCCCCTACTCTCCTTCTCCTCAGGTGCTCTACTGCCACACACCCACCACCCACCACCCTTCCCTGCCACCCTCGACAAGGGTGACAAGCCAGGGACATGGGTGACACATGCTGGTCCCCCTCCCCACTGTTCCCCCCCCACCCCAGCAGTGTGTGCCTCAGTTTCCCCAGCTGGATGGTGCTTTCCCCAGGCTTTTCTATGGTGTCTGCTCACTCCCCACCTGGGCCACCTCGCCAGCCTGGGCATATGTGTGAAGAACAGGACCAGTGCTGGATGATGCTCTCTCAGCCTTCTCCACAGATTCCCCCTTCTTTTCCCAGGCAACAGAACCTGGGCATCCAGGCTCCTGTCCTCCCACAGCCACTGCCACTGGTGGGCAGGAGCCCTGGGTCCTACTGTGGAGGCTTCCTCCACCTGGGGTGGGCAGTAGTTGGAGAGATTTGGGGTTGTTAAGGGCACAAGTAGTGGAGTGCATGTGACTTTGCAGAGTGTGGTATGGATTGATTTGGAGGGAGTGCGCATGCTTTGAGTGGATGGAGGACATCCTGGAGAGGCAGGTCTGCAGGGGTCTATGTACCACAGAGGACAGTATGGATGGACAGTGCCATGCAGTGCCCCATGTCCTGAGGTGCCAAAAAGCCTGGGAGGGGGCTGAGTGGGTGGAGGAGTCCTCAGGATGTCCCCATGCCTGGTGGGGCCTAAGGAGCCCTGGGAAGGCTCGTGTCTGAAGATAAGCTGTGTGGATGGGGAATCCCCAATATTCCCTGTGCCCAGGAGATGCCCCATGCCTGATGGATTGAGGAGGATGATTGAGGGTGCACTTGATTGAGGGTGCCCCACAAATGCCTTATTCCTGAGGAAGTTTGTGTAGCTGAGGAGCTCGTGTCTGGGGTGGGGGAGCATGTCGATAGGAGCATACCCAGGGTGTTCAGTACCCAGGAACACTCCAAGTTTTTTGGAAGGGCTATGGATGGTGGTGGTAGTGCCTTCACAGTGCCCTGTGTCCCCGTGGGTCTTGTGTGGATTGATGGAGACGATGTCCCCAGGACACTTAGCTTCTTGGGGTACTCCGTGCCCCGAGGAAGAGTATGTGGAGGAAGGCATCCCTCAGGTACCCCATGCCCCTGGGCTGGCAAGTCAGTGGGGATGCTCTACACCCGGATGTACCCCATGCTCGGGGAAGCGGGGGACATTGGATGGCGGGGGTCTCAGGACATCCTGAGTCCGAGGGTACCCCATGCCTGGCAGAGCAGCTGCATGCCCCAGGGTGCGGCAGGACGGCCCGTGCCCGGCAGGGCCGGAGTCCCGGGGTGGGTAGGGGGGTTTCGAAGCGCGGCGGGTCCCACCGCCCCGGGCCGGCCGCTGCCTGCGCCTCATTAGCGGGGCCTTTGTTTGCACAGGGCTCGCAGCTCCCACTTGCCCATGCCGCCGCCTATAAAACGAAGCCGGAGCCGGCGGCCGGGCAGAGGCGGCGGCAGCGGCAGGCAGCAGCGGCCGCCCCCC